>CM046875.1:350331679-350931679 GCA_025667525.1 Glebionis coronaria
ACCATTACCCTTACCATCACCATCACCTTCACCATCATCATCATCATCATCCCCATCACTATCCTCATCCTCGTCCTCTTCTTCGTCCTCATCCTCGTCTTCATTCCTATATGTATCTTCATCCTCATCCTCATCCTCATCATCATTATCACCCTTATCATCTCCTTTACCATCATCATCACCATCGTCATCCTCATCCTCATCCTCAGATGTGACAATCCGTCAATTTAAGGTCGTTATTTATTCTCAAGTATTATTTAGAATCACTATTTAATTGTTAGTTTATGAACTTACTCTCTTTTGGGAAGAAATTAGGGTTTACATCTTAAATTAGCATCGTCTACGTCTAAACCGGAGAGTTCTACGTTACGTGTTTACGTTTACATACTCCGTTTTTGTGAGACTCCTACATTTCAGGCAATAAATTTATTCTCATATATTATTTTGAAATTTTATTCTGTGTTGGTTCATAAACTCACATAATTACGAGAAGAAATTAGGGCTTACGTGCACAATTTTTATTAGAATCATTTTGTGCCGTAGTTTCATAATTTGCAAAAACGTTCTTCGTAAATCTACCCGAGGGCACGTAAATCGAGGAAACTAGAATCGAGGAGTACCCGTAAAATATTAGGGATGAGACAAGTTTAACACTTGTCCCACCCCTAAAAGGGGCGGACACAAAAAGGACACAACACCTCTTTGGTGTCAAACTTTACAAGTGCATGAGACACTTGTCCCATTGCTTTGACTAGATACAAAAACCTAAAAACTTCACACACACACTTCACTTGCATGTGTTCACCCAAAATTTTCATCAAATCTCTCCCACTCTCCCTCTTTGGCCGTCCAGTACCACCAACATATCACCATCTTCATCAAATTTTCAACCTACGACATAATCTATATTCAACATATGATGATAACTACATAAAAGGAGGATGATTGGAGGTGATTCCAACTTGTGAAAAGAAGTTTTCTTGGAGTTCTAGGGCCGATTTTCAAGAAGGAGTTCATATACTTGAAGATTTCAAAAAGTTTTCTTGACAAGTTAAAGATTTGGGTACAAGATCAAGCTTGTTCATCCAAAATCTCAACATTTTCATCACTTCGGTTGGTATAAAGATTGTTTTCTTTCTATTATCCTAATATTTTTGTAAATGTACTTGTCTATTTATTTCCAAATGTATATGTAAGAGATCTATGAATAATGATCAAGTTATTGCATGGGGATTTTATGTCATTAGATTAAGGTTACGAGGCTAAATCTACAAGTAAAAGATGTTAAAATCATCACTAGATGAGTAGGCAGTTAAAAACAATAAGTTTCAACATTTTTAGTTGATCAAAGAGATTGGATTATTTGATATAATGATAGATAAATTATTTTTACACAAGTGGTGACTTGGCCACACAATGGAATGTTAAAATGAGCAAGATATGGCCAAAATACTTTTGAGGTACTAATCTGACTGATCTACTTTGGACGAATTAAAACTGATATTTAGAGGCTGTTTGAGAAGGAGACATAGCAGAGTAAATTGTGGAGCATATCATGTAGTTTCTACAGTAAAATGGGGTTATAAATCATTATAGAACTCAAGATATGACAAAAATAGTGAACATGAGATTTCACATCAGATTTCACAATAGAATATTTAATATTAAAAGACCACTTGGGGTAAAATTTTATATAAGTAAGTATGTAAAAGTAAGTAATTGATAATAACTATATTAAAAATATGTTTATATACTATAATAAACAAGTATCATATTCTATAAAAGTAAAACTCAACTAGTTTTCTAACTACAAACTATATATATGACTTTTACGTCTTTTCGCCTAAAACCTAAAAGATGGCGTTTTCGCCAAATAAAACCTAGATGGTCGGACCCATCTAATGAAACATTTTTATAGAACATCTACGGATATATAAACACATTTAACAAGTAAAAATCGATAAACCCGAGCTTTGTAACTCATGGACCCGTAATGGACAAAAATTAGCCTTGTTGGACCACTAGGCCCAACTAGTTTGGTTTAGCACTTTTGGACTTGCTCATGGGCTCAACCCACTTGGGCCCAACATATGAGTAGAGGCCTGGTCTTAAATAAATAAATGGACTAATATAATGTATTGGACTCTTAATGGGCCTATTGGGCCTTAACATATACATGGGCTAAAACTAGTATAATAAGACTAAGTTAACTAAATACTTAACAACTAATAATGTTGTATAAGGTGATAAAATACCACTTGATCATCATGTTTATGACATCATTACATATACATAAAAACTTTTTATAAATATTATTCGACATAGTCTAGGATCGAGTATTATTTGTTTATGTTTCTCGTGATCGAAGCACGTACCGTACATCCTAATTGCGGATAACCCGCATTTCCAAACCAACGTGAGTTCATAGCCTCGCACTCTTTTAGATGTTTTATGAAATGTTTATAAACCCACGAGGGAGATAACATGCTAGTTTTAATAAAAATAGAGCACAAGTGGTCCTGATTGTATGCTTATTGATATGGACCCAATTGGTTGAATGACCTAATGAATGATTGAAATGGATTATTATTAGTTAGGTTATGTCACTACAATTCCCATTAGCATGAATTGTGAACTACCGGGAGTGAGTAGACGCTTATGCATATAATAGTACTATCTGGGGAAGATCACCCCAGTTCGCATCTTAACGGTTGATCCCTGTTGTGTCACATTAATTGGCAAGTGAATTTATGTATGAGAGGGATATAATTAGTGTGATTTTTATGACGACACGCTGTTTAAAATGGGAAAATGAGTTCCGGGCTAGCTACCCGATATATATTATAGAAAGGTAACAATGTCATGCGGCTTATAAAAGTCTGATAATAATAATGATAATGGTAACACTGAGGCTGCGGTATCAAGAATAGTGTATGATATATGATTTGAACTATAATATATTGCCTGACTAGAAATATGGGGTCTTATTACTAATATTATGCTTGTAATCTTCTTTTCATAACTGTTTTATATAACGGTTTTTATTATACTGTAAACAACGTTATAAAACGTATTGTATGGTACTGTTATGAAATGGTTCGTATAATGGTTTTGACGGCAAAGTCCTATGTTATGATTTACGACAAGGATTCGTATCAAATGTTTTTGGCATATGCTATGATTTACGACAGTGATTCCAATAAAATGTTTTTGGCCTATGTCATGGTCTATGACAAAGAATTGTACAAAATGTTTTTCGGTAATGATTATATACCGGTTTTATGTTAATGGTTTTTATTTAACTCTATGGACTCGCTCAGCGTTTTGCTGACTTTTAGCATGTTTTATCCCAGGTACTTGAAGGTAATTCTTGGGAAGACGACAAGAGTTTATGGCCCGCAATTAAATAAAAATTTCCATTCAAATGTTTTGTAAATTTGTAAGACATACTTTGACCTGAGGACCTATGTAATTTGATATTTAAGAATGGAAAATGCTTTGTTATTAAACGACACGATTTTTAAGCGTTGTCTATGATTTGAGTAATGTGTTATCCCGTAACACCAACGACACTTCCGTTAATTCGAAATGTGAATATTTGGGGGTGTTACAGTTTGGTACCAGAGCTCTCGTTATAGAGAACGTAAGATTTTTAAAAACCAAGGTTTTGAATAAAACATTTCAAAAATCTTTTAACTATAAATATTTTTAAATAAATATTTTGAGTAAAATTTTTAAAAATCATTTGACTATAATGGTGCCGAAGAATTCCGGAGTTACCGACAAGGCCAGACTGAGAAGTGTTATTTTAATATATATATATATATATATATATATATATATATATATATATATATATATATATATATATATATATATATATATATATATATATATATATATATATATATATATATATATATATATATATATATATAAAACTTGGATTATATATATATATATATATATATATATATATATATATATATATATATATATATATATATATATATATATGTTGTAATTTGATTACATGATTGTTTAATAGTTATTCTAATACTTATACGAGATATTTATACGACGTAGATTGTCACAAGGAACCCTAACTCTTCTAGCAAATCAATCGAAACTATTTCTATAGGATTCTAGCTATTCCAGATCTAAACCAAGTTGTGGATGTTTATGATCCCAACGAAATGGTTGATATTCCAAGAAATGTTGATTTTAGTTGATTGTGATATTTAAAATGAATTGTCGAGATTAAATATGATATCGATGTCATGAAGATCTTTCCTTATAGAGTGGAGTTTCACAAAACCTCACCACCTAGAAATGTGTCATTTGATTGGGTGTCCCCCAATTCTTAAATTTGAAATCGAAAAGGTAAATGTTGCACTTGAGGCTGTCATTGGAACCTTTACCTAAAAGCCTCATGCCACTTGTACCTTTCCGAGAAGTCTAGCTGAATGTGTGAGTAATTTCCTACTCGTGACTCATTTGATAATTATTGTTATAAGAGCTATAGAATTGGAAATTAAGTGTTGTCCATGTCAAGCTTTTATTGTCCTTTCAAGGTCTTAGAATAAGGTTGAAAATATTGGAGAATGAGGTAGAATGTCGCGTTGAGTATAAGTTGGTTGAAGCTCGGATAAAGTTAGAATTAACTCGTGTAGAATGCGAGATTGTTAAGAAAAATTCGTTGAGCCCTGTGGTTGAATTATAAGGTTTTAAATGATTGTTGGTTCGTGTTAAGGATTGTTCCTAGGCCATTGTCCAATGACGAGGATGCCCAGTGTCCAAGAAATAAATTGAAGAAATCTTCTTCTGAATTGGGACCGATGGATCTTCCGGGACACGTGGAACACCTAATGACTCTTGTAGATTAGCATTCGTTGTGGTATCTTTTAAAATCACTAACTTAACTGAGATATCAGTTGGTACTAAGTTGGTAGGACGAGTCCTTGGAATTGTATAACATTACATGATGACATATAATGTGTGACAATACAACTTTCGACTTGTTTGTGATTAATGAAAAGACTATCTTCGATTCCTAAACCCTACATGTATCGATGTTATCTATCTTTTCTTGCTTCTTCCTAATGTTCGCATTAGTGATACAACCATTGAACGAGTACTCATCTCGATTTGAGTTGCGTTGTGAATTATTCTTTCGTATTCTTGAGTGCCATCGATGTCATGAACCACATGATTATTTGGCTAAGCTCATTTCCTATCATATCGTAATTAGTTCTTGGTGAACAACTCTTCATCACTCTTTTGTAGATCACTCATTTTTTTATAAGTAATACAATACCATCTGGGGAAAATATGAAATTCTTATTTTCATATAAATTGGTACTATTAGGTAATTACTATCGAAATAAAGTTTTTATTAAACATCTTGTAAATGAAATGCTTTCATAATGATGAACATTTCGGTAAAATCATTTTTATTTTTATTTCATAATTAAACATGAATATATATTTTAAACATGATAACAAAATTTTGACGAACTGAGTAATGCATCGTTAATCCTAAGTTGTACATAGAAGCGCGCCTACGTACAATTTGGAAGGGACCATGCAACACTGATTAGTAGTCACCATGAAATTGTTAATAAACACTATATTTTTCTTTGTAAATGTGAAAGATTAAATTTTTATGAGATCTGCAAGAAGTGACAAATATGGACATATTGTTAGGGATATTTACATATGTACCCGTACCATTTTTCTGAATCGAATTTACTCATCTGTGGAGATTGTCTTATTTGACAACTGACATATACTTATTGTTCAATTCTCTCATGGTAAGATTCTTTGGGAACATTTCTAATTATCGAGTGTTGATACCCGACTGGGTCTATCGACGTTCCTATCATTTCTTTTGACTAGATTCCATCTGAATGACATGGGTAACGATCCTAGGTGCTTTCAGATGCGTAAAAAAATCACGAAAACTCTTTACCAGAAAACAAATCATAAAAACATGGAATATATCCATATTCGTTAATATTTTCGTCTTTATCTGATTTGACGTTCTCCCGTGATAATCATGCGTTGACCTCACTCTTTTAATGTTAGCTATGTCTCTAGATATCCTTAAATTGTGAAAGATTATTCTTAGCTTTAGGTTAATGGAGAAGTAGGGAGCACAAATGAGATTCAAAAAGGATGTATACTTAGCCTCCTAAGTTGTTCTTGTCTTATCAACGGTAATAAAACCGAAAAGTTGGTGGTGTCAATTAGGATGGAATCATTGTTATGACGCGATGTCATTGTCTTAATTGATGGGAACACGAATAGAATTCCCTAAAAGATAATATGTTGATTATCAAAGGTGATCTAAATAATTCCTGATGGGTGACCGTATCCTGCATTTAGGCTTGAAATTATACCATGAATGGTTGTGAACTAGTCATAGATCTTGTAATCTAGAAAGAACCTAAAGTGAATTTATTAAATGAGGTTCCGGTTATCTGAGACTTTCGGAGATATTTGTTGATGAATTACCTAGACTTTCACCATTAAGGAAAGTTAAATTTGGTATTGATTATATTCCCGGTGCTGCATCTGTGGCAGGTGCACCATACGTCAGCACCATCTGAATCAAAAGAGTTACCCTGCAACTAAGAGAGTTGTCGGAGAATGCTTTTATTCTACCAAGCTAGTCATCATGAAGAGCTATGGAATTATCATTCCATATATTCATTGGTTACCATGAACTGAATAAATTGACGATCAAAATTGATATCCATTACCCAAGATAAAGGATTTGTTCGATCATTTACAAGGTTCTAGCGTATATTCAAAATTTGATCTACGGCATGGTTATCATCAAATTCGCGTCCGTAAATAAGATTATCTATTCCAATCACTACATCCAAAACTCGAAATGAATATTATGAGTTTCATGTGATGCCGTTTGGATTGACCAACGCACCGGTCGCACTAATAAATTTGATGAATCGCGTGTGTAAGCTGTTGATGAGACTACAATTATACATAGTCTCATCGTCCAAATCGGGCTTAAAACGCTTAAAATATCATCAAAATACCCATTGTGTATTTTAGGTACGGATATCGTGAATTCACGAAAAGATTACAAGAATGAAGCAAAAACGAACACGGGAAACGAAGCCTCACAAAGAACCGGAACCAAATCATGATTTTCCAAAGAAGTCCTTGAAGTATTGAAGATTGGCAAGATTGGTCCCTCTACTTTTGAAGACCTGTCATTTATACCCTTGTAAAACTCATAAATTACTAAAAGGTCCCTAAAATAACAAGATTGTGCAAGAATGGTCCTTGAAGAATGAAAAATATGCATAAAAAGCCCTTGGAATACTTTTGCTAAAACTTTTGTGGCTAAAACATGAAAAAGAAAACTTCATTTACAAAGGAGCTTTTGTTTTAGGCTGTTTATTTTAAAGTGACAAGAGAAGGGAACATTGGGGGCCATTTGTGGCAGACAGCCAAAGCCAAACCCACCAGCCATTGCTTGACATGTCACCCACCACCCAATAAAAATCCCCTAACACTCCATGTCACCATACCACTATCTTTTTTTAAAACAGATTTATTAATCTGTTTATGATTAAGTGGGAAACACAACTTTTAAAAACTTAATCACCCTAATACGATTAAAACCCACCCTGCTAATCACCCCATCATCATAAACCCTAAAATTTGTTTCCTCTAATCACCCAAAATTATCCCACAAAAATGTCTAGAAACTTAATTCATCACTTATCCATCACATTCCCACTCCCCAAACACTTAACCCGTGACCCATGGACCCCCTTGTACCTCCCCTGCTACAAAAAGACAAGAATGAACAGCAAATCAATGGCCTCAATTACTAACTTGCTCCCAAAGGATGGAATCAACGCCCATGATTAATTCAACACAGCTGAAAGACTACATCAAGCACATGGATCAAAAGAAGGCAAAAAATTCAAAATATTCAAAGGGCAAATTCGTGAATCTGCTTGTTAGGGTTTAGCAATTATAATTTTTTATTCAGTATTCTAGAATAGTCTCATTAGCAGTATATATACATGTGGCATGTCACATGTATAGTTTGTTCTAGTTTCAACTTTGTAATTTTTTTTAAAGTTATTGAATGGTTATAGTGTGTCCTTAAATCTATTTGCAGAGTTGTACTGAGTTCCTTTACTGCTTTTAATTAATATAGAATCATTTCTTTCATTGCTTGTTTAGTTAAAAAGTTTACAAAGGTTTCAGTTTTTATTTTCAGAAAAATCGTATTTTAAGAAATTCTTTGAAAAAGTTTTTAATAAGATGAATTTCACTATCACATGAAGTGATAGTGGATTGTGGAGTGATTTCAGCTTGTGGTTCAGCTTTTGTCAAAGTTATTTGTGGTTTCAAAGTTTTTGGTTTCAAAAGTTGTTTTTTCATTTTTCTTGGTTCCATAAGCTATAAGCCATTAGCTGCTTAATAAATAAGCTAAGCTTATTGCTTGATAGCAAGTTATCAGTCACCATTTCTTATTTTCATCTTAGCAGGTGTTCCATTTGTTCAAGACGTATTGGGTGTGTGTGGTTCTTGGAACCCACTACTAGCACTTCTCTACAATAGCTTCTCATAAGCTCTTCCACCATCATCCATAAGCTCAGTTGACTGAAAGGAGATGGCATTGCAGCCATAATGGGGCCTGGATTGTGGGTCTCACAAGGTATACCAACCTATAGGCTTGAACCCTCTTTTCATGTTTAAAATGTGTGATTTTGTGGTTTATGTGTGAAAAGTTGTTTGATGTTAGTATAAGTGTTCATTCATGTTTGTAGGTGATTATTATGCATGTTAGTTTAAGGCTTAATCAGTTTTAAAAAGTTTTGAGTACAAAGTCTTTGTTAATTTGGTTTTCAGAAATATTAAGGTGTGTTTGGGTTTGGGGTAGTAACTGATTTAGGTGATAAAATCCAGTTAAACTAGCTTGAACACACTTAGAGAGTGAATGGTAGGTGTAATCAGTAACTTGTGTTGAGTTTTGTGGGTTGAATTAAAGTTCGCATGCTCTAAATTTGGTATAAAGTGCTTAGTTCATCAGTAGGTCTAGGACTGATTTGTTTTAGTGTATTGAGCTTCAATATCTTGTTATCTGTTAGACATAGGTTAGGACTAGGTTTGTGAGTTGTTGCTCTATAGTTTGGGGGAGTTTTGTGTGAGAATTGGTCATCTAAAAGTCACCAAATTGCACAATACTTCAGTAGACCTGCCCTAGTCCATTTTTCTGTTTCACAGCAACATAAAAGGGGTATTTGTGTGTGATTTTTGTGTGTAACTTTTGCAATTTCTTGTTTGTATAGACTCCCTACACTCTACTGAGTGTAGGGGTGCCATTTTATCCAAAAAAAACACCAAGTAATCAACAAGTTATAAGCATTTATATCACCAGACCCGTTTTTTATTGAATTCAGTGGGAACTAAGTTCCCACTGCTAGTGTAAGAGATCTCACTGCTTGGGATAAGGACAAAAGTCCTGGACATGTCCCTTTCAGCTTTTCATTTTTTGTCTTTTGTGAGCATTTTTAGGACTTATTCAGTGATTCCAATTTTGTTAATTTTGTTATTTTATTTCTGATTTTTCCATTTAATTTATTTTTCTATTACTGTTCATTTTCTATTTTTTAGATTAAATGGCATTTTTAATAAGTTTTTAATTAACTGTTTTTGTCTTTTAGTGCAAAAATTTTATATTTTTTAGTTTTAAAAATTTTCTTAGATTCAGAAAAAGATTTTAAGATTTTTAGTTTAAAAAGGTTTTACTGTTCATCTTTTTATTTAATTTTTAGATTTAACTAAATTTAATTAGGATTTAATCAAATCTGTTTTGTCTTTTAGTGTAAAAAAGTTTTGTTTTTAACTTTTTTCGATTTTATACTGTTTAGTAATATAATTTAGGATTTTTCAAATAGTCAAATTAATTTTAGCATTATTTTAGTGTTTTTAATAATTATTTTAGTTTAAAAATAGTTTTTAGTGTTTTAAAAATAGAAAAATAGTATTTAAAATTTAGGAAAAATTATTTTTGTCTTTAAATAATATAAGTGAGTTATTAGTTCATTAAAATAATATTTTGGAGTTTTTATTAATTATATTTAATTTTAGGGCTTTAATTAGCATTTAAAATTAAATATTCAATTAATAAAAGGTTTTAAAATTTATTTATTGAATTTTTATTCTAATTTATATTATTTTAAACTTAGTTTTAATTTTTAATTAATTTTTAGGTTTAATTTTTAATTTTGTCACGTTTTACGTATTTGCGTTCGCGTTTTACGTCATTACGTCGTAGTATAACCGTAGTCGTAGCTCGTCTTTACTTTTTCTCTCTACAAACCCAAAAACGACTCTAATCCAAACTTGGATTTTATATAATTGGCACTTAATTTACACACCTCCTTCGAGAACGAACCCGCATTTATTCGTCTTTACGTTTTTCTTAAATCGTATCGATCAATACTTGCCCGCATTATACGTTGTTTTCCTAAACACGTGTTTTTACTAAATCAATTTTTGGCGGCGCTGCCGGGGAGGTGTTTTTGAGTTTCCATTATTATTATCGTGTTTGTATGAGTAGCGCATTTTTGCTTTTCAATTTTTGGAAAGCGTAAATATCGCACATACTCATTTTTGTTATTTTTCCTTATTATATTATAGTATCCAAATAAATCGTGCTTAATTTTCCTAAACTAAACACACAACAATCTTTTTACTATATTGTAGATATCCCATTATCGTTTTCGTTTTTCTTGTGAATATATTACTATATTATACTTACGTAGAACAATAAATATACAAGTACTCCAAAAGCGTGAAAACGCAACCTTGATTCAGGATTTCATCACTCGATCATTGTATTCGAATCTAAAGCAAAAGTTTAAAGGCAAAATAGATAAATACTTTCGTGAGGCTTAATTTCAGTTAACACAAAATATAAGGTGGGTATAAGGCGGTTGTATTTCACTACCTAAGGGAAAAAGGCTCTTAAGTACTTAGCGCCGCCTCGTTCCCCCGCTTGCGTGTGCGTGTTTTGAGAAAGAGGGCTAATCGAGGATTTGCCGCCCAAGTATTCTCTACGTATATTATATTTGCTTGTTTTCAAGATTAAACCCTCTTGAACGTTTTGGTGTTCCACCAACGTTCTAAAGTCATCGAAGGCGTTCACTCCACGTGATCGTTTTCATTCTTTGAGGCTCTTTTAATCGAGAAATTGATTCGAAGAAAGATTTGTAGATTTGTGTCTACGTAATACAACAAAAATCCAAAAAAAATTAAAAACAATCAAAAACCAAAAAAAAAATTGAAAAATCGAAAAACCCCAAAAAGAATCTTCTTTGCTACCCCCCATTCTACGCTTAGTGCATGTGCACTCGATCGAAGGATTATTCTAATTCTAAAGACGCTTTGAATCGACACAATCGTAATCGAAGGAATCGACGATATAGACGAGATTTAGAAACCGACGTTCCTAATATCGTTGTTGAAGAAACCTTAGAGAGATGGCCGACAATCGTTCGATGATGGAAATGCTCCAAGAACCCATCGAGGGTTATGGAGACGCGGTCGTTATTCCTGCTATAGAAGCGGAGAATTTTGAGATTAATAGCGGAATGCTTTCGTTAATCCAAGCTACGAAGTTTCGAGGTCGTGAAGCCGATAATCCTCACGACCATATTCGGAATTTTGATCGTCTTTTGGCCACGAGCAAGTTTAAGAAAGTCGACACCGATGTCGTCAAGCTTATGCTTTTTTCGTACTCGCTCGACGGTGCCGCCAAGGATTGGTATGAGAAAGAGCCACCTAATTCGATAACTACGTGGAAGGATCTCGTCTCCAAGTTCGTTAATTATTTTTTCCCACCGTCTAAGAAGACGTTTTTCAAAAATGAAATTATGAAATTTGGGTAAAAACCGAATGAATCTTTAGAGACGCGTGGGATCGTTTTAAGGAATTGCTTAGGCGATGTCCTCACCATGGTTTTTCCGAGTTGCACCAAATCGATACGTTTTACAACTGTCTTAATTTTCAAGAACAAGATTCGTTGAATTCCGCCACCGGTGGCAACTTTTTGTGTAAAACTCCGAAAGATGCATTAATGATTATCGAAAATCAATCCAAGGTTTACCAACTCCGCAACGCACCGAGTGTTGCCAATGTCGCCAATGTTAGTAGTTCTAATCGCGACATTGTGAGAGTTGATGCGAAAGTCGATAAATTGACGAATGTGTTTACGTCTTTTCTCGTCGAAATGTAAAAGAAAGACACTCCCGCTACGGTGAAAGCGGTCGAGACTTCGTGTATGTTTTGTGGTGGACCTCATAATTATTACGAGTGTGCGGCTACGGATGGCCAAACGTCGAATGTGAGCGCGTTAAACAACAATTTTTCTAATCAAAATCAAAATAACGTCGGTCCATCACAACAAGGCAATTATAACCAAGGCAACAATTTTAATCAAAACCGAAACAATTTTCAAGGAAATATTCAACAAGGAAATTTTTCGAATCAAAATCAAGGTTATAATCAAGGTCGGAATTTGAATTGGAAAAATCGAGACAATAATCAAAACTCGAATTTTTCAAACAACAACAATCAAGGTAACAATTTTTCAAGTGGGAATCAAGGAAATTTTCAAAGAAGTAATCAAAACCAGGGAACTTTAATTCAAATCAAAATAGTTCGTCAAACGATTTTCAAAATTACATGAAAACGAATGAGGCTAATATGAGACGATTAGAGGGAGAAATTGGTACTTTGAAAAACGACTTTACTAATACTTTGAAACTTCAAAACACGAAGATTGAGTAAGGACAAATTGATATTAAAAAGATGTTTTCGGCCATTATAAACAAGTCCTCGGGTGCTTCATCGAGTTCGTTACCTAGTGACACCGTTGCAAATCCGAAGGAACAATGTAAAGCCGCCTCGTCTCGTGAGAAAGGTCGTGTGATTACCCCTTACCTTGATGGATTTTGAGTTGTTCCTTCTTCTCAACCCTCGACTTCTAAGATGTCTTATTGTTCTAAAGTCGATGGGTGAACGTGGCGACCAAGGAAAAGAGTGCACACCCTCGTGTATCTCAAATTCCATCCACGGTTCAAAAAGAGAGCTTTACCAACCTAACCAAAGTAACCCTTGAAGAAACTTGTGCATCGATCCTTCTTAAAAAAATACAAAAGGCATATGCCAAGAAAGGAAGAGGATCCGGGCTAAATTCTATTACCTTGTGATTTTTCCGAGATTCAGGGATGTTTAGCCTTTGCCGATTTAGGTGCTAGCATCTATCTCATGCCTCATTCTCTTTGGAAATTGATGAGATTGCCTAATCTTACCCTCACGAACATGACTATGAGCTTGCAAATTGTACTCCACTTATACCAATTGGAATAGCCGAGGATGTCTATGTTAGAGTTGGAAAGTTTGTTTTTCCCACGGATTTCGTTATATCCGATTACGAGTGTGACCCTAAATGTTCTATTATTTTAGGCCGACCATTTTTATCGACGGCTCGAACCGTAATCGACGATCACGAGGGGAGACTTACTATGAGATATGGGGAGGATAAAATGGACTTTTTCACGAGTAAATCTCAAGTTTTTAATTATAATGAAAAAACCTAGGTTTCAAAACCTAATGTTTCTAAACCTAACGATTTCAAAATGTTCACTTTAGCAGAAAGAATGAGGCTTAATGCATGTTTTAAAAAAATTAAGAAGAACGGTTTTAAAGATGAGGATTTTAATGATAAAGAATACGTGTACCTAATTCAAAAGGGTATGTGTAAATTTATGAATGAAAAATCACTTTGGGATGTATTCGATGAAACAAGTGAAATACCAATTCCTAAGGGAGACGTTAGTGCCATCACGACAATGACCAAAATGGACTCGTCTTCACCACCTTCGAAGGACCACGTCTTTGAGGCTTCAACTTCTAACTCCATCGAAGTGCCTCCTTTTCCTAGCCCAACACCCCTTGAGGTGAAAGGTTTTATCGACATCGATCCTCTCGTTTTAGAAAAGTCACCTAAGCGTAGTCATTCGACTTGTAAGACCATGGTTGTGAGTGCTCACATCTACTCTTTCTTTGACGATGACGATGGCGATTTTGTAGAGATTGATCACGTACTTCGAAATCCACATGCAATTTTTGATTCTTCTAAAAAGAAATGTGTGAAGTACGATGATTACGAGTTTGATCCCGAGATTGAGGAAATCATTGAATGAGAGCTAGCTCTTTTACCTCCACTTCCACCTACGAGTGAGGTCGATCTTTCCAAAATCAAGGATGAACTAAATGAGTTGGAACGTCTTATTTTCGATGACGATACAACTCATGTGACAACCAAAAATCCAATTCTCGAGGAGTTACCTAATCAACACTCCTCAAATGAGAATTACGTTTACCACATTCGTAAGGATTTAACTTATCAACAATCTCCACAAATGGATGATGGTTTCGTGCTTGATCGTGATCTTTTCGAGAGAGTTTCTAAGATACTCAAGGAGGGGAATGACAAACCTTGGTTTGACAAGCCTATCTTTGATGAGGAAATCGATGAGATCGACGTTCATGAGGATGACGAATATGTAGACCCCGAGGGGGCGGTGTTCTTTATTGATAAACGTTTTGAGAACTTATATAATCCGCCACCCCCTCCCACCAATGACTTAAATGTGAGGATTTTTAGCGCGACTAATTTTGAATTTGACACGCCAAATATTTTCGACATTATTAAATCGGGTTTTCATAAAGAGTTTTTAAACGATGAAAAAGGAAAGGATTTTAAAATTGATTTAAATGAATTTTCTACAAGTTTAACTCCGCCATCACCGCGTTTTATGAGTGCTACCACCTCGTCTACTCCTTTTGATGATGGTGTGTGTAGATCTAGTGTGGGGGAAAGTCCCTTATGTTCCCTCACATTTCTACACCGAGGACGAGATTTACGATCCCAGAATTGCTTGTAAAGGGAAATCTCGGTCTTCCACCGATGCAATAAATGGAAAATACATTAATTTGCTTGGTGTGAGTCTACCTCGAGTAGCTTATAAGTTTGACTTACCCATTGCCCCACCTTTCTACTTCTCATCTCTTTTCTTCTACCCCTTTGGGGTTGTAACACCCCATTTGGATAATGGAACGTCACGCGTAATTATGGCGTGTCATCAAAGCATACAAGGAAAAATGTCTAAACATTAGATGACCATAAAAGGAAAAAAACGGAATCAAACATCGGTAGTCCAAAAGTAAAGCTCATCACACACATACATAAGTACTATAAAGGAAAGGACTAAACAATGTCCATAGCAAGTGTATCAAAGGAAAGATAATACATAAAGTAAAGAAAGGCTAGAAAGCTTCCAGTCCATATGCACGTACGCTTAAAGTCTACGAGCGTCCCTGAGTACCTGCCGTTTTGGGAACATAGAAAAGGAAAACGGTTGAGCAATACGCTCAGTGCACGGATGTACAATAAAGCATGAATAGGATAAGCATATAACATACAACAACGGAAGAAACTATGTCCCGAGTAACCTGGTTAAGTCTTGGTAAACTGGTTTTATAGTTTGAAAAGCCTTATGTTTATCTTATAAAAACTGTTTAACATGTTCTACCATTAGCCAATATAGGTCATGAAAATCCACCGTGCATGAATACTTGGAGGGGTGACCTCATCATGCAAATTAGAGGGGCTGCCTCTAATTTAATATACTGGTTTTGGGTAGGAGGGATCAGCTCCTTGTGAAGGATGCAAGGCACACACCACATTTACACTGAGTAATCTGCTGAAAAACATGTAACTAGGATGCACCCATACGCCCCACATGATAAATATAATAATATGGCCAAAAGCTGAAGGGACGCCACGAGCAATCACTCCGCCGTGGTGAAGTCATAACATCAGTGCCTCTAATGTTATGGTTATGGTACCTCCATAACTAGGTGAAACTGGTCATGCATGTATATGGCTATAGGTAATCTAAATTAAACATAAGCAAGTCAAACATATAAACTTATACTACGGGAAAACATTTGGCTGCATACGGGGAATCCTAATAAGGAAAGAATGTCCATACTGAAAGGACGGGAATCCGTACCTTATGTCCAGTGAACGAAGAAGATGAACTGAGGAGAATCCTACTTCGGTATCACTAATGCTACATAAATACATACATGAATAAGTATCTGCTTACTAAATACGTGACTGGTTTTATGTCATGTCTTAGCTTATTTTATATGTTCATATCATGTTTTACTGTTTTAAGCCTTAAACTGTGTTTATCTTATATTCTGTCTATTCTGATTAAGTATTTCTGGTATTTTATGTATTATTATACTTACTGTGTAATAATAAGTAACTTTCCAAAAATAGCAGGTTTCCTAAAATAGAAAGTTTCCAAAAATAGAAAGTTTCCAAAAATAGAAAGTTACCAAAAATAGAAAGCTTATAAAAATAGAAAGTTTCCAAAAATAGAAAGTTTCCAAAAATGAATTACTGCTTAAAATAGATAAGTTTCTAAAAATAGAATGTTTCCATAAATAGATCAGCTGCCTTAATTAAATAAGTTTCCATAAATAGATTAGCTACCCGAATTAAATAAGTTTCTAAAAATAGAAAGTTTCCATAAATAGATTAGCTGCCTTAATTAAATAAGTTTCTAAAAATAGAAAGATTCCATAATTAGATATAAGCTGGTTAAATAAGCTAAGTATATAAGCCTAAGTGTTTTTCTGATTATTTTCTAGGTCATAATGACATATGTATAGTTTATTAATTATTTCATGTAATTTAAATAAACTATAGGTTAAAAGTATTTAATTCAAATATATCATGTTTCTAATTAAATATAGTTAAATACTTAGGTTAAAACATGTATTATTATTTATTAATAATATAACCTAAGTCATGTTAATTAATTAATTATAACCATGGTTTTTAAATAATTAATTAATTATAAGTCTAGAAAATATAAAATACTTAGGTTAATAATTCCATGATTCTAATAATTAAATATAACCTAAGTCATTTTTATTAAATTAATCATGTCATATTTATTAATTTAATTTTAACATATGATTATAAAAAAAATAATCTTAACATAAACCGTGAACCGGATCTTGACTAGAAACCATGAACCGGACATGAAATCGACACCATACCCCGAACCACTTCGGGGTTCCCTTTGGTTTGCTGCTACCGTGGGACCCACACCACCAAACCGGGACCATATGGTCTCGGTGGTGGTTTATTAGCCAAACCGAGACCCCCTTGGGGTTCGGTTTAGGCGCCGGCCAACAAACACCCCTAAAAACAACCTTTTTGATTTATTCCAAAAACCATTTACATGTTTGATCTATGTTTTTAATTAGGTTTTTAAAAACATCATGTTCTTAATTATTTTATTAGATCAAATCAAAAAGAAAAGGATTAAAAGAATATACCGAATGCGTGGATCTAACGAGGATGAACACACACGAACACACGTACAAGATTCAAGATCAAAATCAACTAAACACCCCCTTTTTGGTGTTTATGTGCGGCGGCCACAAGAGAGGAAGGAGGAAGAGGAGAAAAATCTTTTAGGTTTTTGTTCAAGTTTACTGTAATGTGAAAATGACTAGCAAAATTTACCATAACCCCTTCTTAGTAAGTTTTGAGCTTGGACCATCTCCTTAATATTGCCGCGGGTAGGGGGCCCCACATGGGGTACCCGTACCGTTTTCCGTGTCTCGTTGTTTTTCGTTCGTGTTTATTTGTGTTCGCGTTTTGTGTGTTCTCGTTAAATAATTACCGCGACCTCATATATTTATTCACGCTCGTAACAAATATATATACGTAATTAATATTAGTCTGAGATTTAATTACGTTCATGATTTCATGATCGCATGTTCGTGGTTAATTATTGTTAAATGATTATTGCGTGTTTGTGCGTAATAACTACTTATGTGTTCAAACACGTACGTAATACGTAAAATCCTAACATGCAAACGTAATCATACTATAAAAGGAAAGTTTTAATCTAGTACGTACGATCTTAAGGTTACTATTCATGGTAAAAGCATGCGGATTTTACAACTCTTCCCCCTAAAAAGAATAATTCGTCCCCGAATTATAGATAAAGTAAACTGAAAAAGAAGAACATACCCGAATTCAAAATATGAAATGAGGGTAAGAAGCCCGGATAGACTCCTCTGTTTCCCAAGTGGCTTCCCGCTCGGTATGATCCCTCCATAGGATTTTGACGAATGGAATCGTCTTCCTTCTCATGACTCGTTCTTGTCTGTCAAGAACTCGTTCGGGTTCTTCTATAAAAGTGAGATCTTCACGTATCTGTTCCAGTGGATACTGAACCATGTGAAGGGGATGATACTGGTACCCTCTGAGTAAGGACACATGAAACACATTGTGTACATGCGAAAGCTGCGGAGGTAACGCCAACCGGTAAGATAATTCACCCACTCGTTCAACGATATCAAACGGTCCGATGAAACGAGGACTGAGCTTCCCTTTAATCCCGAAGCGTCTAACACCACGTGCCGGCGAAACCTTAAGGAATACGTGATGTCCTACGTTAAAATGTATGTCCCTACGATGCTTATCGGCGTAACTCTTCTGACGTGACCGTGCTTCCTGAAGTTTCTGCTTAGCTACTGCGATATTTTCATTGGTCATCTCTATGATTTCTGGTCCTTCAAGTGTTCGCTCGCCAACCTGATCCCAGCAGATTGGGGCGCAACACTTCCTGCCATACAACATCTCGAAAGGAGCACACTTGATACTTGCGTTCCAACTGTTGTTGTATGCAAACTCCACCAAACAAATGTAATCGTCCCAATCACCCGTCCATTCCAACGCCCATGACCTCAACAGGTCTTCCAATGTTTGAATCGTTCGCTCCGAATGTCCGTCCGTTTGAGGATGAAAGGTCGTGCTAAGCTTAAGTTGTGTACCCCAAGCTTTCTGCAGACTCTTCCGAAATCGCGAAGTGAAACGAGGATCTCTGTCTGAGACGATGCTGGATGGTGCACCATGGAGTCTCATGATCTCTCTTCTATATGTATCGGCGAGTTTACTTACCGGATCTTCCTTGCGGATCGGTAAGAAATGAGCTGATTTGGTAAGTCGATCTACGATAACCCAAATTGCATCGTGCTTCCTCTTGGTAGGCGGAAGACTAGCAACAAAATCCATGGTGATTTTGTCCCACTTCCACTCTGGAATATCTAACGGTTGAAGGAGACCGCCAGATCGCTGATGCTCGATCTTAACCTGCTGGCAGGTAAGACATTTGGAGACGTAAGTGGCCACATCCTGTTTCATACCACTCCACCAAAAGTATTGCTTGATGTCATGGTACATCTTAGTCGAACCAGGATGTATAGAGAATGGGGAGCTATGAGCTTCAGCTAACAAGGCTTCCCGGAGTTCTTGGTCATTAGGAACATAAAGTCTCGTGCCATGCCATACGATACCATCTGCATCTACTCTGAATTCCGTCTGTTTCTACAAATTCTGTACTATCGCCCAGATTTCTTCATCATCTTTCTGAGCTTCCTTGATTTTAGAGAGTAACTCGGGTTCTACTGTAAGATTAGCCCAGTAACCGTGCTGTCCACGTACCATGATCTCGATGTCTAGTCGCTCCAAGTCTCTTATGATTTCCTCCTTAATTTTAATGCCGTTGATCATTCCGGACTTCTTGCTAAGAGCATCTGCTACTACATTTGCCTTTCCTGGATGATACTATAGATTAATGTCATAATCCTTCAACACATCTAACCATCTCCTATGCCTCATGTTCAATTCACGTTGAGTGAAGATATAGTTCAAGCTCTTGTGGTCCATGAAAATGTCACATGATTCTCCATATAAGTAGTGTCTCCATATCTTCAATGCAAACACGACTGCAGCAAGTTCCAAGTCATGCGTGGGGTAATTTTCTTCATAAGGCTTAAGCTGCCGTGAAGCGTACGCGATCACTTTCCCATGTTGCATGAGAACATAGCCAAGTCCCTTCCCTGATGCATTACTGTAGATTTGAAATCCACCCGTACCAGATGGGAGAGTAAGAATAGGTGCAGATACTAGCTTCTGCTTCAGGTCTTCAAAGCTCTTCTGTTGTTCTTCACTCCAAACGAATTTCTCCCTTTTCCGCATCAGTTTGGTCAATGGTAGTGCTAAGCGGGAAAAGTTCTCCATGAACCTACGGTAATAGCCAGCTAAGCCTAAGAAACTGCGGACTTCCATCGCTGATGTCGGCCTTGGCCACTTAGTAATGGCCTCAACCTTCACTGGATCCATAGTGATTCCTTCTGCTGATACAATGTGACCTAAGAATGCCACCTTGTCTAACCAGAACTCACACTTGGAGAATTTAGCATATAGCTGCTTCTGGCGAAGAATTTGTAGTACTGTACGAAGATGGTCTTCGTGTTCCTCCTTGGACTTTGAGAAAATCAGGATGTCATCGATGAAGACAATGACGAACTTGTCCAGAAATTCATGGAATATTTTGTTCATCAAATCCATGAACACTGCTGGAGCATTTGTCAGGCCAAATGGTATAACTACAAATTCGTAGTGGCCATAGCTGGTACGAAAAGTAGTCTTGGCGATATCCTGCTCCTTAACCCGTAGCTGATGATAGCCTGACCTAAGATCAATCTTGGAGAAGTGTTTGGCCCCTTGGAGTTGGTCAAACAGATCGTCTATACGCGGTAGTGGATACCTATTCTGGATAGTAATCTTGTTGAGCTCGCGATAGTCTATGCAAAGACGCATACTGCCGTCCTTCTTCTTAACAAATAAGACCGATGCGTCCCATGGAGATGCGCTCGGTCGAATGAAACCTCGTTCTAAAAGTTCTTGCAGTTGATCCTTCAGTTCCTTCAGCTCTATGGGATCCATGCGATAAGGAGCCTTGGAGATTGGTTCAGCTCATGGAATAAGTTCGATACTGAATTCCACTTCTCATGCTGGTGGTATGCCCCTAAGTTCTGCTGGAAATACATATTGAAATTCCGACACTATTGGTTGATCCTGAATTGATGGAGATTCAGCATCCATGTTGTGAACCATAGCTAGATAACCCTCGCATCCATGTGACAGTAGTGCACGCGCTTGCAGGGTAGATATGATTTGTACAGACCGTCCGGGTACGAACCCGTTATGAATGTACTCTGGTGCATTAACATCACCGAAGATAACTTGATATGAATGGCAGTCTATGGTACCATGATGCTTGGATAGCCAATCCATGTACAAAATCATGTCGAAGTCATTCATGTCCAGCGAAAGTGCGTCAACAGGTCGAACCTTATCGTCGAATTCTAGGGGACGACTCTTGTATACATGGGTGATTAATACAGAGTCCCTCAAAGGCGTGGAAATAGTAAGCCTATTCTCTAGTGGCATGGGGAGCATCCTAAGGTTCTTAGCATAAGCAGTAGAAATAACCGAGTGAGTAGCACCCGTATCGAAAAGAACACATGCAGCTTGACTATACATATCCAAGATTCCAGTGATGGTACCTGTAGACTTGTTGGCCTGGTCTCGAGATGTCGTGTAGACACGCCCAGTGGTAGGAGGCGGCTTGGAATCAGCATGTCCCGATGTGCCCTCCATCTCGCCCTTTCGGCAATCCTTCATGATATGGCCAGGAAGACCACACTTGAAGCATGCGTCAGTGTTACAACGGCATGGCCCTGGGTGCCTACGGTGGCAAGTAGAGCAAAGAGGATGAGTAAATCCTCGAGCAGGTGCTCTGGCTGGCTGGGAACCTGATAAAACATTTTACATAAGACATGATAATAGGGTACACAGGACAATGCGGATAATCGTAAGATTGAATACCAGTGACAGTTGGACGGCTAGGCTGTGAACCTCTCTGGTTCTGGTCCCTACCGTTTCCATGGTTCCTGGTAGAAGTTTTTGCTAAAGTGTCAGAATATGAGTTATAACATGAAATCATAAGGAAATGCGTAAGTATTAGGACCTGCTGATGTTGGAGTGTCCAGCGTTGTTTTGGTAATTATCATTACCGCCACGCCTATCCGTAGCAGAATGGTCGTTAGTCTGACCGTTTCCCTTGGGCTGATGAGGCTGCTGCTGAGTAGCCGGTTGAGACCGGTCCCCAATTTTCTGCCTGGAAGATACATTTAAAGAAATGAATATTTGACATATATGGAAAGAATACGGATTGATCACCGCTTGAATACGAATGTTTACCTCTTGTCGGGTCTCTCAGCTTCCTCGAACTCATCTCTCTCCTGCAGCATCTCCAGCTTACGTGTTGCATCGGCCACTTGTGCTACAGTGTTGAACGTAGCACACACCAGATTGTTTGCGACCGATGTGCGAAGAGCCCACCTAAAGTGGTGTGCCTGCTCTTCAGAAGTACCTGCTGCTGAACCAAGGAAACCAGCTAAGCGAAGAAAGCGCTGCATAAACTCGTTGCTATTCTCCCCAGCTCTCTGTCGGATCCCATGGTACTCCCTCTTGAGCTTGTCTTGCTCAGCCTTGGGAAAGAACCGCTCCATCACCCTGTCCTTGAACTGATCCCAAGTCAAACCAGCAACCCACTCATCACCTGCCTCAGACTGCATCAACGCTAACCACCAATTTAGCACATCGCCTTCGAACCGATAGCATGCCAACCTCGCCTTGTACGCGGGGTCACAACCCATAGCATTGAAAATCTTCTCGATGTGAGCCAACTAGCTTTCAGCATCACTGGGGCTATCTGTTTTCTCAAAAGATCGAGGACGGAGCTTGTTGAATCTCTCCAGCCATACTGCCAATGTCACTGGAGGAGGAGGAGGAGGTGTCTGATTATGCTGCTGATTGTTGGAAGCTTGAACCTCAGCCCTGATGTCAGTTTTTCTGTTGAGGAAGCAAAGCCTGCATTACAGCTTGGATTGCAGCACTGAGCTGTTCCTGTTCGCGTGTGAGAACCATCTGACAGTATAATAATAACTAGATTTTACTCAGGTTAAAAAGATTCGTTTTAATTATGTCTAATCGAATTGATCTTAGTTCTCTATGTGACTTTATCGTTTTTGGTGGAATAAAGATGTGTCGCTGTAGTGTTTAAAATTAAAAGTTGCAAAGACTTAAAGTATAGGTGCTCTTAAAGTAAATCTAAGTCTAATTAAAATAAAGGTGCAAGTATTTAAAAACGTGACTAAAATTAAAGGGCACTAAAGTAAATGACGTAAACTTAAATCTATCTAAGGCAAACTTAAAACGCAACTGAAACTTAAACTAAGGCAAAACTAAAATAAGCTAAGACAAATAATCTTAAATTGCAATTAAATAAAAGGCGGGAAAAATAAAGTTTGAAAATAAAAATCAAGGACAAAAGCTAATAAGAACCTGAATACAGCTCATTCGGAATAAACTTTCGCTTGGAATAATCACTCGTCCTAAATGTCACCTTCGGTTGAAATGATTCTTCTTCACTTGGAATATTACCAAAATCCTTGATCCGGAACTAATTGATCTGAATATGTCACTTATCCAAAACAATCCTTCGTTCGGAACTTTACTGATTCGGAACTCTAAATCTTGCCTTGATTCGGAAGTATTCTGTCACCCTTGATTCGGAAGTTTCCGAATGAAGCACCTTGATTCGGAAGTTTAGGACTTCCGAATGAACCTTTCTTGAGTCGGAACTTACCTCTTGATCCGGAAGTTTATGACTTCCGAATGAAAAGTCTTGATGCGGAACTTGATCCTTGATTCAGAACTTTGAGTTGATTCGGAACTTTTGAGAAGTTCCGGATGAAACCCTTGATTCGGAACTTTGGAGTTCCGAATGAATAATCTTGACTCGGAAGTTTTCACTTCGTCCAGAACTTTGAAAGTTCCGGATGAACAAGTTGACTTGGAAGTTTTGCTGTCCCAAAAATCTTCCGGATGAAACCTTGATTCGGAACTTTGGAAGTTCCGAATGAGCACTTTCCCTCGTTCTTGGTTCGGAACTTTTCCTGGAAAGATCAGAAACAAGAACAAACACTCCCGAAGAACAAGGAGATACAGTAACAGTAGAATAATGACAAATTTAATCTAAATAAACACAAACGATCTAAATATAATAACAACGAATCAACAGTAATAACAAACAAACAATTTAAAACACGAAATCAAACAACTTTAACCAAAATAATCAAAAAACATTTGGATCAAAATAAAAGCATGAATATGAACATAACATAAACACATGAATCAAAGAATAAGAAAGGTAGATAAGAGATTGACAAGATAAAATAAAGATTTGACAAGAATTAAAATGAAAACTTACTTGGTATTAGATGGTAATTAAGGTGCATAACAAGGTAATTAAATTGACAAGAAAGTAAATGACAAGGTATTTAAATGTGGAAGACTAATTGTCACACTTAGCCAACAAGAAGGAAATGAACACAATCCTAATCTATATATAGGGGAGGATTAGGAAGCTTCCTCCCCTCTTTCCTTTTCTCTTAATTGCGTAATTAAGTCCCTCCTTCTTTAATCTTCATTTAATTGCATACTTAGTCCTTTTCTTCTAATCTTCTTTAAACTTGGACTTAAGGGACTTTTAGCTTCGGGATTTCTTCGAACTCGTCTTTAAATTCTTCAATAAAATAGACTTGAATTCTTCGGCTTTTGATAAACTTCCGTCTTTTGACTTTTTCTTCGATAAATCTTCAGAATTTGTCGTGGACTTCCGTTCTTTTTGCACTCTTGATTTCTTGACTTCGTCTTTCATCCTTTTCTTCAATAAAAGTCCGTAAATGCCCGTGAATGTCCGTGTTTTCTCCACTTTTCACCTTTTCATCCTAAATCACAACAAAAACACAAACCACGCATAATTCCGACATAAAAGACATAAAATACACATTTCAGTCCGGTTATTATTGTAATTAAGTGGTAGAAAAGATGGGTGTTTACACACCTATCATATAACATAAAACATATGATTAAACAGATCAAAACATAATATATATATATATATATGAAAAAAAAAATTATACCAAAATTTCAAGAGAAAAATCTTATGCAAGAAAATTTTGTGTATGTATGCATGATGCAGTTTTATGAAAACTTTTGTATGCTCGAGAGTGAACGCCTATGGTCAGCTCACCCAAAATAAAAGACATGGCGAGGGGACGCCTATGGGTCGGTCCCAAATTTAAAAGTTTTGATAAAACACATGCGACTAAATAGGGCCAGTCTTGTACCAACCATTACTTATTCATAATGTAACACCCCCAAATTTATACAACTCAATAAAGCAGAAGAGTCATTGGTGTTACGGGATAGCACATTACTCACATCATAGACAACGCTTAAAAATCGCGTCGTTTATTAATAAAGCATTTCCATTCATAAATATCAAATTTACATAGGTCCCAAGTCATTTTATTTCATACAGGTTTTACAAAGCATTTGAATGGAAATTGTCATTTAAGTGCGGGCCATGAATTCTTGTTGTCTTCCCGAGAATTACCTCCAAGTACCTGAGATAAAACATGTTAAAAGAAAAGGGTCAGCGATAACGCCGAGTGAATTCATAGAGTTTAATAAATTCCATCAACATAACTTTGTTATAAAATTATTACCAAAAATCATTTCGTACAAATCATTGTAATAGGCCATAAAGTAGCCAAAGTCATTTTTATACAAATCCTTATCGAAAATCATAATATAGGCATTTGCCTTAAAAATCATTATACGAGCCAATGTCGTAAAAACATCATACAATACGTTTTATAACGTTGTATAGATTAAATAAAAACCGTTATATGAATATGGTTATATAAAACCAAAACACGAACATAATATCAATACTATGACCCCGTATTGCTAGTCAGGCAATACATCGTAATTCGGTGCGTATAGCAGTATCTCGTTAATTGGATTATTATAAGCCGCATGACATTGTTACCTTACTAAACCAAACAACGGGTAGCTAGCCCGAAACTCATTTTGCCCATCTAAATTAGCGTGTCGTCACAAAGGTCACGCTATGGAAATCTTCTCATACATAAATTCGCTTACCAATCAATGTAGCACGACGGGGATCAACCGTCAAGGCGCGAACTGGGGTGATCGTCCCCAAATAGTACTATTATATGCTTAACCGTCTACCAAATCCCGGTAGTTTACAATTCATGCTAATGGGACTTTTAGTGACATAACCTAACTTTAATAATCCATTTTAGTTCATCTATCGGGTCATTTAATCATTTATCGGGTCATACAATCATTCGGGTCCAAATCAATAAACAAACAATCGGGACAAATGGTGTCCTATTTTAGTAAAACTAACATGTTATCTCCCTCGCGGGTTTATAAAATATTTCATAAAAACATTTAAAAGAGTGCGAGGCTATGAACTCACGTTGATGTGGGAAAGCGGGTTATCGGCAACTCGGACGTACGGTACGTGCTTCAATCACGAAAACCTATATAAATAATAATCGGTATTAGACGTTTGTCCAATGACTTTATAAAAATAACAATTATGTATACATATGATGATTATATATATATATATGATGATCAAGTGGGTTTACATATTCTCTTTTACTCATTTTAGTGTTTATGTATTGGTAACTTCTTACTAGTTTACTAGTTTGACCTATTTACATGTTTTAGGCCCAATAGGCCCATTACAAGCCCAATATATTATATTAGCCCAATTATACTTTTATTATCAGTATCACACTTTACATGTTGGGCCAAATGGATTAAGCCCAATAAATAAGTTTATAAGTGTTTTAGTCCATTTTGTTGTATTATTATTCTAATAACGTTAACTTAGCCCGTTAATGTCCGTATGTATATAGTTCGGGTTTTATTGGTTTTTACTTGTTATATATGTTTATATATCAGTATATGAGTTCATAAAAGTTTACATTAGACGGGTCCAACCGTCTAAGTTTTATTTAACAAAAACGTTAATTTTACGGTAATAGCCGAAAAAGTCGTAAAAATCATGTTTATAGTTTTATAACTTATAAAACTTATCAAACTACCATTTTTATAAAATGTCCATTTGTTTATCCTTATAAATATTTATATAAATATATTATATAAGTTAGTGGATTTTAATTCATATTTTATACTATTTTTATTTGAGTGCTTATATAATACTATTATACTTTAATTTCCCAAAATCAGATTTTTATTTTCATGTTCACCAAAACTGCTATATCTAGAGTTCTATATGGAGATAGAAGCTCAAATATTTATGACATAAACTAAATGATATGTGCTCCATTTAACTCTTCTATAGCTACTGTTGAATCAGAATCTAAGTATTTTCTAAAAATCGTCCAAAACAGTATACTCAGATTTGTACTTTAAACTTGTTTTGATCATATCTCACTCATCCTAATGATTCTATTGCATGGCCAACTCTCACATGTGTACAAGACATATTAATTACTGTATATTAATTTATTCAAGACATTTTATCAGTTTATCATATGATTCTTTACTGTTTTACACAGCCTACTAAATCAAGCAAGATTAACCATTTTTACATATAGTTTTTCATCTTTTTACCCATGATTATCAACACCAAATCCCCACACAATATTTTTATCATCATATATTCATCATATATATATACAATAGGAAAGAAAATACATGATTACATAATCAAAATAACAAGAGGATGGGAAGAACAATCTTTATACCACCATGATAATGTAGGTTATGATCAAGACATGGATTTTGATGGAGAAACTTGTGATAAACCAAGACCATCTTCAAGACCACCATTCTTCATGAACTCCTTGTGGAAAATCATCCCTAGGACTCCATAGAAACTCCTCCTTGGATGTTATAATCACCACCAATAAATAGGGCTTCAAAAGGGCTTCATCATGTGTGTAAATAACACATGATTTCATGGTTGAAATTGATCAAATAGGTGCCATGGTGTGTGAGTGGGACGGCACAAAGAGAGAGCAAGGGAGAAAATGTGTGTGGTTTGCATGTTGAATAATGGAAGAAAATGGTTTGGTTGCTAGTTTTGATGTGGAAAGGCTTACAAGTTAAGCTAACTTAGACAAGTGTTAGCTTGTTTACTAAGAGTTTGACACATCAAGGGTGGTGGTGGCATTAGTTGGGCCGTCCCATGTGTGGGGTGAGACAAAACTTGTTTTTGTCTCATCCCACTAATTTACGGGTATTACTCGATTCTAGTTTTCTCGATTTGCGTGCCCTCGGGTCGTTTTACGAAAAACGTTTTTATAAATTATGAATCAACGGCACAAAACGAATCTAATAAAAATTGTCTCATCAAAAACGGAGTTCGAAACGTAAATACGTAATCCTAAGGTTTCCGGTTTAGTCGTAAAGGACGTTAAATTAAAATCGTAAGTCCTAATCTCTTCTCGTAAATTTGTGAGTTTATGAACCAACACAAATTTAAAATCTCAAAATAATATTCACGGACAAATTTATTTTCTGAAATGTCGGACTGTCACCAAAACGGTGTATGCAAACGTAAGCACGTAACGTAAAATCCTCCGGTTTAGACGTAGTCGATGCTACTTCAAGACGTAAATCCAAATTTCTTCCCAAAAATAAGTGAGTTCATATTATAACATTAAAATAATGTTTTTAAATAATATTTGAGAATAAAATATCAACCATAAATTGACGGATTGTCACAGCATTTACCCCTAAACAGGATCTTTGTCCTCAAAGATCATCTTACCTTACTACTTGCTTCTTATAGAGTTAAAGCCATGTGGATATTTCTTCCACATTCGGTCTTTTCTCACAAGTGTAATTCATTACAATACGCGAGTTTCATCAAACATAACTACGGGAATAAGATCAGGCTAAATGTTGACTTACTTTCTCTATCCATGATGTTCACGGGTTTTTGATGAATGCAACTTTTTGCCGATCTAAGCTTTATCAAGAAGAATTCAGATTGTCACTTGATAGATATTTATCAAGTTCAATATACGAAACATAATTCACGCAGCTCTTGAAGTCCTAGGGTAGATCCAGCTTATATGTCTTTCAAACCAATCTTTTACATCATCTCAATGGTCCCATACAACGGGTAATTATATCCCATGATCTTCCAGATTATCAATTCATTTTCCATGGTTAAATTTTTTGGCATAACTTCCTACCCATCTGGCACTTCAAGATCTACGTTTCATATTCACATAACCTCCTGCCCACTACCGGTAGTCAATAATCAGATCCTAATTTCAACAATCATTTCAGGTCTCGTGGGTTGGGTATTTTGCGAGGTTAGGTTCGCCATCATAGGAAACCTTAAACCTAAAAGACATGTCTAACTCATAATGGGTGTATGTCGGGTGTCTTCATCCCAACTCCTGCTTACAGATGCTCTAATATATAGATCCTAACAAGATTAGATCTCGATCCTAATACGATAATTATCAAGGATAATCTCTCCAAAGGGAAACGATTTTACAGTCTATCACCAAAGGTCAATCATTCAAACGTAAAACAATACTTATAGTATTTTGTATCGTTACTTTACCTCGTCCCTTCGATTGGAGTGGTACATAGTACTCTCATCAAGATTCGTTCTTAATGACTTCTGAGCAAATCTCTAGAAATTCAATGCGAAGCGAGGATCTTGATAGAGATGATCGATACAGACACACCATGTTTACTCAACTCCTTTAAATACAAAAGAGTCAATATCTTCATCAAGAATCTATCATTAACAAGAATGATATTAGCAGATATGGTCAGTCTGTCGACGATGACCCAAATCAAATCAAGTTCAAATGATGACCTTTGCAATAGCTAGATGTTTACTAATGTATGAGGCGATGTTTGCCTTCATAATTAGCCATCAGTATAACTTCTTCTGATAATGATACATTAAATCAGAAATGACAAGAATAGAATACTTATACTTACAGATTCCAACATGACTATATCTCACAATCCTCCATATTTAGACACTCACAAGTGGCCTTTTATACATTTAACGCCATCGGCTTCTCAATTCTATTGGTTCACACTAGCCGCGAACCCCTTTTATTATCTATATTATCCTTCTTACAAACATTAGTTATTTTTAAATTGTTCGGCAATTTATTTTGCACAGTCATTATTTAAGGGACACAATCCTAAATGATTCTTTATCCCTTCTATATTATGTGTGAGTATCTACATTCACCTTTCCTGGTGAAATAATTATCATGACCGTATTTATTCAAAATTTCTTTTATTCATATTTTCTGAGTTTCAGTTTCGTCTCAACTATTATTTTTATCAGTTTTGCTCAATCCGACGTCTAAAGCGTCGGTAATTACTACAAGTAATTAAATAATAATTAGTTTAATTTTTATGAAGCGTAAACGTAAAAATTATAAATTTCTCAGTTCGACCAATTATATAGAATGTTCAAAAATAAATTTGAATTTAATTAACAAGATTTTTGTTGATTTATCAAAAATATTTAATAAGATTCGTAAATGTTCGAAAAATCTTTGGTTATACTTTGGCCAAAATTTTCTTAGTTGAAAAGTAAAAATTGTCGTTTCAAATTTCAAGTCATAAGTTATATAATTTCCTCAATTCTTCTTAAGTTGTCTAAAAGCACACACAAACATTTACCCCTAAACAGGAGTTTAGTTAAATGTTTTGGGTATAAGGGAATAATCCCTTGAAAATCTTTTGTTAAAACATTTGTCAAAACATATTTCCATTTTCTTTTTGGTAAAACCCAAAGTTTCAAATGGTTCTAATTTTTAAAGTGTCAATATATATATATATATATATATATATATATATATATATATATATATATATATATATATATATATATATATATATATATATATATATATATATATATATATATATATATATATATATATATATATATATATATATATATATATATATATATATATATATATATATATATATATATATATATATATATATATATATATATATATATATATCTTACCATCATTAATCAAATGGTCATTTAATATAATGGATTAAGTCTTTAATCACATGTTAAATATTTAAGGTACAGGTTTTTGTTACTCGGCCAATTTAGGGCAGTCTATAAATAATTATTAACTCCTTCTTATTCTTATAAACAAACAAATGGTCCTTAATGATCACGAGCACGAATTTATCAAATTACAGCCTACACACGTAATTCACCAAATTTATGAATGCTACATGTGTATTAGTCAATCCAAACGTCATCACGTGAAACTCATAATGTTCATTACAAGTACCGGATGTAGTGATTGGAATAGATAATCTTCTTCGCGTACGCGATGTTGATAATAACCATGCCGTGGATCAAATCTTTAAAACATACGCTAGAACCTTGTAAATGATCGAACAAATCTTCAATTTCGAGTTATGGATATCGTTTTCGATTGTCAATTTACTCAGTTCACAGTAATCTATAAATAGAAGGAATGATAACACCATAGCTCTTCATGATGACGAGCTCGGTAGAATAAAATCTTTCTCCGACAACTCTCTTAGTTGTACGGTAATTCCTTTAATTTAGATGGTGTTGATGTATAGTGCACATGCCACAAGTACAACACCAGGAATATAATCAATACCAATTTCAACTTGCCTTAATGGCGAAAGTCTAGGTAATTTACCAGTAATTACCCCCTAAAATTTCAGATAACGGAAACATCTTTTAATATATTTATTTTAAGTTCTTCTAGATTACAATATCTATAACTAGTTCACAACCATTCACGGTATAATTTCAAGTCTAAATGCAGGATATGGTCATCCATCAAGAATTATTTAGATCACTTTTGATAATCAACATCTTATCATTTAGGGGAATTCAATTTGAGTTCCCATCCATTAAGACAATGTCGTCATGTCATAATCAATCAATCCATTCTACTGGCACTATCAACTTTCCAGTTCATTACCGTCGATAAGATGTGAACTTCTCAAAAGACTAATAATAACTCATAATCCTTCACAAGTTCAAGGATATCTGGAGACATAACTAACCTAAAAAGAGTAAGGTCAACGCATAATCTATGCGAGAGAAATTTCAAATCAGATACAGACGAAAACATTTAACAAATATGAATATATCCCACGTTTTCATAAATTTAGTACGCATTCGAAAGCTCCTCAGATCGTTACCCAGGTCATTCAAATGAAATCAAATCATAAGAAATGATAAGAACGTCAATACCTCCAGTCGGGTATCAACACTCGGTAATCAAATACTTTTCCTAAGAATTTCGCCACGGGAGAATTGTACAGGAACGGAATATCAATTGTCAAATAAGACAAATTCCACAAATGAGTAAATTTGACTCAGAAGATAGATGCTACAGGCACATATGTAGGTGTCCTTAACACTATGTCCATATTTTTCACTTCTTGCAGATCTCATAAAATTTAATCTTTCACAATCTTCAAAGAAAATGTAGTGTTTATTAATCAGTTTTTATGGTGACTACTAATCAGCCTTGCATAGTGCATTCCAAATTGTATGTAGGCGCGCAACTATATACAATTTCGAGATTAACGATGCAATACTCAGTTCGTCAAAACTTTATCATCAAGTTTATAATAAAAACATTTCCATGCTTAATTCTTAAATAAGAATCAAAATAAATTTACAAAGATTTTCTTTGTTATGAAAACAATCAAGTTTTCCAAGGTGTTTTATAAACAACTTCATTTCGATAACAATCACTTATAAATCTTACTTTGAACAATCTTTATAGTGATGAAAATCCAATTTTTCTCAAAGAATAATGTTTTATCTTATAAAAACAATGAGTGATCTGTAGAAAAGTGATGAAAGCTTGTTCACCAAGAATTAACTACGATATGATAGGAAATGAGCTTAGCCAATTAATCATGAGGTTCATGACCTCGATGGCACTCAAAAGAGAATAATTCACAACGTAACTCAATTCAAGATGAGTACTTGTTCAATGGTTGCATCACTAATGCGAACATTAGGATGAAGCAATAAAAGATAGATAACATCAATACATGTAGAATTTAGCAATCAAAGGTAGTCTTTTCATTAATCACAAACAAGTCTAATTGTACCGTAACACATTATGTGTCACTGTGTCATACAATTCCAAGATCTCATCCTACCAACTGATGTCTCAGTTAAGTTAGGGATTATTTTTAAAAGATACCACAATGAATACTAATCTACAAGAGTCATTAGGTGTTCCACATGTCCCGAAAGATCCATCGGTCCTAATTCAGAAGAAGATTTCTTCAATTTATTTATTGGACACTGGGCATCCTCGTCAGTGGACAATGGCCTAGGAACAACACTTAACACGAATCAACAATAAATTAAAACTTTATAATTCAATCACAGGACTTAACGACTTATATTAACAATCTTATATTCCGTATGGGTTTAATTTTACTTTATTCAAGTTTCAACCAACTTATACTCAATTCGATATCCTACTTCATTCGCCTATACTTCAACTTTATTTATAAACCTTAAAAGGGCAATAAAAGCTCGATATGAATCAATACTTAATTTCCAATCCTATAGCTCTTACAACAATGGTTATCAAATGAGTCACTAGTATGAAATGACTCGATCATTCGATTAGACTTCTCGGAAAGGTATTAGTGGCATGAGGCTTTTGGGTAATGGTTCCAATGACAGCCTCAAGTGCAACATTCACCCTTTCGATTCCATGTTTAAGAATTGGGTGACAACGAATCAGATGACATCTTTCTAGGTGGTAACGTTTTGTCAAACTCCACTCTATAAGGAAAGATCGTCATAACATCGATATCAGATTTAATCTCGCCAATTCTTCTTCAATATTACAATCAACTAATATCTACATTTCTACGAATATCAACCATTTGTTGGGATCATAAATATCCACAACTTGGTTTAGATCTAGGATAGCTAGAATTCCTACGAGAATAGCTTCGATTAATTTACTAGGGGATTTAGGGTTTCTTGTGACAATCTACGTCGTATAAATACCTCGTATAAATATTAAAATAATCAGCAAACAATCATGTAATAAAATTACATCATATATATATATATATATATATATATATATATATATATATATATATATATATATATATATATATATATATATATATATATATATATATATATAATCCAAGTTATATATATATATATATATATATATATTAAAATAACACTTTCTCAGTCTGGCCTTGTCGGTAACTCGAGAATTCTTCGGCACCATTATAGTCAAAAGATTTTTAGACATTTTGTGAAAAATGTTTATAGTTAAAAGATTTTGAAATGTTTTATTCAAAACCTTGGTTTTAAAAATCTTTCGTTCTCTATAACGAGAGCTCTAGTACCAAACTCTAACACCCCCAAATTTATACAACTCAATACAGCGGAAGACTCGTTGGTGTTACGGGATAGCACATTACTCACATCATAGACAACGCTTAAAAATCGCGTCGTTTATTAATAAAGCATTTCCATTCATAAATATCAAATTTACATAGGTCCCAAGTCATTTTATTTCATACAGGTTTTACAAAGCATTTGAATGGAAATTGTCATTTAAGTGCGGGCCATGAATTCTTGTTGTCTTCCCGAGAATTACCTTCAAGTACCTGAGATAAAACATGTTAAAAGAAAAGGGTCAGCGATAACGCCGAGTGAATTCATAGAGTTTAATAAATTCCGTCAATATAACTTTGGTATAAAATTATTACCAAAAATCATTTCGTACAAATCATTGTAATAGGCCATAAAGTAGCCAAAGTCATTTTTATACAAATCCTTATCGAAAATCATAATATAGGCATTTGCCTTAAAAATCATTATACGAGCCAATGTCGTAAAAACATCATACAATACGTTTTATAACGTTGTATAGATTAAATAAAAACCGTTATATGAATATGGTTATATAAAACCAAAACACGAACATAATATCAATAGTATGACCCCGTATTGCTAGTCAGGCAATACATCGTAATTCGGTGTGTATAGCAGTATCTCGTTAATTGGATTATTATAAGCCGCATGACATTGTTACCTTACTAAACCAAACAACGGGTAGCTAGCCCGAAACTCATTTTGCGCATCTAAATTAGCGTGTCATCACAAAGGTCACGCTATGGAAATCTTCTCATACATAAATTCTCTTACCACTCAATGTGGCACGACGGGGATCAACCGTCAAGGCGCGAACTGGGGTGATCGTCCCCAAATAGTATTATTATATGCATAAGCGTCTACCAAATCCCGGTAGTTCACAATTCATGCTAATGGGACTTTTAGTGACATAACCTAACTTTAATAATCCATTTTATTTCATCTATCGGGTCATTTAATCATTAATCGGGTCATATAATCATTCGGGTCCAAATCAATAAACAAACAATCGGGACAAATGGTGTCCTATTTTAGTAAAACTAACATGTTATCTCCCTCGCGGGTTTATAAAACATTTCATAAAAACATTTAAAAGAGTGCGAGGCTATGAACTCATGTGGGAAAGCGGGTTATCGGCAACTCGGACGTACAGTACGTGCTTCAATCACGGAAACCTATATAAATAATAATCAATCTTAGACGTTTGTCCAATGACTTTATAAAAATAACAATTATGTATACATATGATGATTATATATATATATGATGATCAAGTGGGTTTACATATTCTCTTTTACTCATTTTAGTGTTTATGTATTGGTAACTTCTTACTAGTTTACTAGTTTTACCTATTTACATGTTTTAGGCCCAATAGGCCCATTACAAGCCCAATATGTTATATTATCCCAATTATACTTTTATTATCAGTATCACACATTACATGTTGGGCCCAAATGGGTTAAGCCCAATAAATAAGTTTATAAGTGTTTTAGTCCATTTTGTTGTATTATTAGCCCAATAACGTTAACTTAGCCCGTTAATGTCCGTATGTATATAGTTCGGGTTTTATCGGTTTTTACTTGTTATATATGTTTATATATATCAGTATATGAGTTTATAAAAGTTTATATTAGACGGGTCCAACCGTCTAAGTTTTATTTAACAAAAACGTTAATTTTACGGTAATAGCCGAAAAAGTCGTAAAAATCATGTTTATAGTTTTATAACTTATAAAACTTATCAAACTACCATTTTTATAAAATGTCCATTTGTTTATCCTTATACATATTTATATAAATATATTATATAAGTTAGTGGGTTTTAATTCATATTTTATACTATTTTTATTTGAGTGCTTATATAATACTATTATACTTTAATTTCCCAAAATCAGATTTTTATTTTCATGTTCACCAAAACTGCCATATCTAGAGTTCTATATGGAGATAGAAGCTCAAATTTTTATGACATAAACTAAATGATATGTGATCCATTTAATTCTTCTATAGCTACTGTTGTATCAGCTTCTAAGTATTTTCTAAAAATCGTCCAAAACAGTATACTCAGATTTGTACTTTAAACTTGTTTTGATCATATCTCACTCATCCTAATGATTCCATTGCATGGCCAACTCTCACATGTGTACAAGACATATTACTTACTGTATATTAATTTATTCAAGCCATTTTATCAGTTTATCATATGATTCTTTACTGTTTTACACAGCCTACTAAATTAAGTAAGATTAACCATTTTTACATATAGTTTTTCATCTTTTTACCCATGATTATCAACACCAAATCCCCACCCAATATTTTTATCATCATATATTCATCATATACATATACAATAGGAAAGAAAATACATGATTATATAATCAAAATAACAAGAGGATGGGAAGAACAATCTTTATACCACCATGATGATGTAGGTTATGATCAAGACATGGATTTTGATGGAGAAACTTGTGATAAACCAAGACCATCTTCAAGACCACCATTCTTCATGAACTCCTTGTGGAAAATCAGCCCTAGGACTCCATAGAAACTCCTCCTTGGATGTTATAATCACCACCAATCAATAGGGCTTCAAAAGGGATTCATCATGTGTGTAAATAACACATGATTTCATGGTTGAAATTCATCAAATGGGTGTCATGGTGTGAGAGTGGGACGACACAAAGAGAGAACAAGAGAGAAAATGTATGTGGTTTGCATGTTGAATAATGGAATCAAATGGTTTGGTTGCTAGTTTTGATGTGGAAAGGCTTACAAGTTAAGCTAACTTAGACAAGTGTTAGCTTGTTGACTAAGAGTTTGACACATCAAGGGTGGTGGTGGCATTAGTTGGGCCGTCCCATGTGTGGGGTGTGACAAAACTTGTTTTTGTCTCATCCCACTAATTTACGGGTATTCCTCGATTCTAGTTTTCTTGATTTGCGTGCCCTAGGGTCGTTTTACGAAAAACGTTTTTATAAATTATGAATCAACGGCACAAAACGAATCTAATAAAAATTGTCTCATCAAAAACGGAGTTTGAAAACGTAAATACGTAATCCTAAGGTTTCTGCTGTAGTCGTAAAGGACGTTAAATTAAAATCGTAAGTCCTAATCTCTTCTCGTAAATTTGTGAGTTTATGAACCAACACAAATTTAAAATCTCAAAATAATATTCACGGACAAATTTATTTTCTGACATGACAGACTGTCACCAAAACGGTGTATGCAAACGTAAGCACCTAACGTAAAATCCTCCGGTTTAGACGTAGTCGATGCTACTTTAAGACGTAAATCCAAATTTCTTCCCAAAAATAAGTGAGTTCCTATTATAACATTAAAATAATGTTTTTAAATAATATTTGAGAATAAAATATCAACTATAAATTGACGGATTGTCACACATAAACCTGCGACAATGACATGTATATGTATGCATAAAAATGATGAATGCATGAAAAACGACTTTCAGTTCTAGGGAGACCGTAGTGACTACCCACTAATCACAGGTCATATTATGAGAGCCTACAGGTCGAAGCCTTGGCTCTGATACCATAATTGTAACACCCCATTTTGATAATGGAATGTCACGCCTAATTATGGCGTGTCATCAAAGCATACAAGGAAAAATGTCTAAACATTACATGACCATAAAAGGAAAATACCGGAATCAAACATCGGTAGTCCAAAAGTAAAGCTAATCACACACATACATAAGTACTGTAAAGGAAAGGACTAGACAATGTCCATAGCAATTGTATCAAAGGAAAGATAATGCATAAAGTAAAGAAAGGCTAGAAAGCTTCCAGTCCATATGCACGTACGCTTAAAGTCTACGAGCGTCCCTGAGTACCTGCCGTTTTGGGAACATAGAAAAGGAAAACGGCTGAGCAATACGCTCAGTGTACGGATGTACAATAAAGCATGAATATGATAAGCATATAACATATAACAGCGGAAGAAACTAAGTCCCGAGTAACCTAGTTAAGTCTTGGTAAACTGCTTTTATAGTTTGAAAAGCCTTATGTTTATCTTATGAAAACTGTTTAACATGTTCTACCATTAGCCAATATAGGTCATGAAAATCCACCGTGCATGAATACTTGGAGGGGTGACCTCGTCATGCAAATTAGAGGGGCTGACTCTAATTTAATATACTGGTTTTGGGTAGGAGGGATCAGCTCCTTGTGAAGGTTGCAAGGCACACACCACATTCACACTGAGTAATCTGCTGAAAAACATGTAACTAAGATGCACCCATACGCCCCACATGATAAATATAATAATATGTCCAAAAGATGAAGGGACGCCACGAGCAATCACTCCGTCGTGGTGAAGTCATAACACCAGTGCCTCTAATGTTATGGTTATGGTACCTCCATAACTAGGTGAAACTGGTCATGCATGTATATGGCTATAGGTAATCTAAATTAAACATAAGCAAGTCAAACCTATAAACTTATACTACGGGAAAACATTTGGCTGCATACGGGGAATCCTAATAAGGAAAGAATGTCCATACTGAAAGGATGGGAATCCGTACCTTATGTCCAGTGAACGAAGAAGATGAACTGAGGAGAATCCTACTTTGGTATCACTAATGCTACATAAATACATACATGAATAAGTATCTGCTTACTAAATACGTGACTGGTTTTATGTCATGTCTTAGCTTATTTTATATGTTCATATCATGTTTTACTGTTTTAAGCCTTAAACTGTGTTTATCTTATATTCTGTCTATTCTGATTAAGTATTTCTGGTATTTCATGTATTATTATACTTACTGTGTAATAATAAGTAACTTTCCAAAAATAGCAGGTTTCCTAAAATAGAAAGTTTCCAAAAATAGAAGGTTTCCAAAAATAGAATTACTGCTTAAAATAGATAAGTTTCTAAAAATAGAAAGTTTCCATAAATAGATCAGCTGCCTTAAATAAATAAGTTTCCATAAATAGATTAGCTGCCTGAATTAAATAAGTTTCTAAAAATAGAAAGTTTCCATAAATAGATTAGCTGCCTTAATTAAATAAGTTCTAAAAATAGAAAGTTTCCATAATTAGATATAAGCTGGTTAAATAAGCTAAGTATATAAGCCTAAGTGTTTTTCTGATTATTTTCTAGGTCATAATGACATAATGTATAGTTTATTAATTATTTCATGTAATTTAAATAAACTATAGGTTAAAAGTATTTAATTAAAATATATCATGTTTTTAATTAAATATAGTTAAATACTTAAGTTAAAACATGTATTATTATTTATTAATAATATAACCTAAGTCATGTTAATTAATTAATTATAACCATGGTTTTTAAATAATTAATTAATTATAAATCTAGAAAATATAAAATACTTAGGTTAATAATTACATGATTCTAATAATTAAATATAAACTAAGTCACGTTTTATTAAATTAATCATTTCATATTTATTAATTTAATTTTAACATATGATTATTAAAAAAATAATCTTAACATAAACCGTGAACCGGATCTTTACTAGAAACCATGAACCGGACATGAAATCGACACCATACCCCGAACCACTTTGGGGATCCCTTTGGTTTGCTGTTGTCGTGGGACCCACACCACCAAACCGGGACCATATTGTCTTAGTGGTGGTTTATTAGCCAAACCGAGACCCCCTTGGGGTTCGGTTTAGGCGCCGACCAACAAACACCCCTAAAACAACCTTTTTGATTTATTCCAAAAACCATTTACATGTTTGGTCTATGTTTTTAATTAGGTTTTTAAAACATCATGTTCTTAGTTATTTTTTTAGATCAAATAAAAAAAGAAAATGATTAAAAGAATATATCGAATGCGTGGATCTAACGAGGATGAACACACACGAACACACGTACAAGATTCAAGATCAAAATCAACTAAACACCCCCTTTTTGGTGTTTATGTGCGGCGGCCACAAGAGAGGAAGGAGGAGAAGGAGAAAAATCTTTTAGGTTTTTGTTTAAGTTTACTATAATGTGAAAATGACTAGCAAAATTTACCATAACCCCTTCTTAGTAAGTTTTGAGATGGGCTTGGCCCATCTCCTTAATGTTGCCGCGGGTAGGGGGACCCACATGGGGTACCCCTACCGTTTTCCGTGTCTCATTGTTTAATTGTTCGTTCGTGTTTATTTGTGTTCGCGTTTTGTGTGTTCTCGTTAAATAATTACCGTGACCTCATATATATATTCACGCTCGTAACAAATATATATACGTAATTAATATTAGTCCGAGATTTAATTACGTTCATGATTTCATGATCGCATGTTCGTGATTAATTATTGTTAAATAATAATTGCGTGTTCGTGCGTAATAAATACTTATCGTGTTCTAACACGTACGTAATACGTAAAATCCTAACATGTAAACGTAATCATACTATAAAAGGAAAGTTTTAATCTAGTACGTAAGATCTTAAGGGTACTATTCATGGTAAAAGCATGCAGGTTTTACAGGAGTTTTACTATCGGTTGAAGTAGCGTTGTTTCGTCATTCATCCGAAAACGAAGACGCTATCTTTGACCCCGGTATACGTTTATCAGGTTTTTAAAGTACTCCACGTACTTTTGGGCATTGTTTATTATGTAAGCCGCACCAAAAATGACCATACCAAGATTATCCCTAAATGATCACATTTATGGGGATTCGAGTCGAGCTTTTAACTCGGTTATCAAAAACAAGGTGCCTCGTGGGGGATTCTCATGCTTATCCTTGTAAATATTATCACTTTCTTAGTTAACGTAACGAGGGGACATGTGCTCTTCCAACCTTTGTTTCATGGTTGTTTGTGATTGTGATTTAATAGGTTCATCGTCATCATTGAAGCCTCTCGTGTTTGTTTTACGTAGCACTCAAGCTTCGATCGTTTCCTTTGGAGATTCCGATATCCGATGATATCCTTTTATGTTCTAACGTTTATCTTATTAGCATAATTCATAAACGGCTTTTAGGTTATTCGTTTTACCCTTTCCATGCTCGAGATTAAGCATTCGACTACGTCTCTAGTATGGGGGTGTTTTCACCCCTGGACTCGAAACATTGAGGACAATGTTTAGTTTTAGTATGGGAGGGGGGGGGGGGGGGGGGGGGGGGGTGAGTAGATACTTCACCTTGCTTACGTCACCACACAATCCAATTTTCATCTTTTTGTTATCGTTTTATGCAAAATAAGGCTAAAAATGGCCAAATTTTAAAATTTTTCGTATTTTTCATAAGTGTTTAAGACACGAATGTAGGTTTTCCGATGGTGAGAATAAGAGTAATTTTTGACTCGACCGTGCGTGTTGAGCACTTAGCTTAGATTCCTCAACTTTTTAGGCTAAGTCTCTTAAATGAGGACGAGAAATGATAGAGTTATTTATAAGTCTCGTAATCTTTCACGATCTCATGTGTAGTAATTATTAGCTTATTCTCCCCACGCTTTTGTATAATAAATTGTTAATAATATTGATTTATCGTTTTAATCACTATTGTTGGTTTCTAATTTGTTTTAGTAGCCTCCATGTAATTAAATTGGGAAAACATTAAGGTATTGTCAGCGTCACGGTTTTGAAGTATTGGCACCCGAATAATCGAAAGCTTCACCTAATAATAAGATTTCAAGTGCTCACCTAAATTAAGCAAAAATTTGAAGCTCACAAGGCCGAAAAATCTATGCCCAAATTGAAAGTGAATCAAGCCTTAATCTTTGAAGCTTTAAAGATCCAAAATTCTCTTTAGCGTGAGGATATACGTCTTTGGCCATAATAAACACCTCATGGAGAGGTTAAATAAAAGGCAAGGCAAGACTAAAGTCATAATAAAAACTCCATGGCAGAGTTGAATAAAAGATGGAGGTAAACCTATGATAATAAGGCCCTTCCGTTAGGGGGAGTATAAAAGCCTTGGTAATAATTCTCATGTTCAAAACCGTTATAAAATCGTGTTTATCGATCCTTCTTGTTGACTTAATATTTTGACATCGTTGTCTATTAGGGGGAATTATTAATTTAATGATTTTGGTTACACCGTTAAAACTCTATTTTTAGACTTAATCTCTATTCACGCATAAGTCAATGATGTAACCTCGTGATCATTAAGAAAAAATAAAATATAAGAGATACCAAGTAGGAATAAGGGAGTTTAGGTTCGTAATTAACACTCATGAGATATGATCGTGTTGCTAACTTATAATAACAATGATCTCGTTACACGCTTAGCATGGAATTGGGTGAAAATCGAGGATGACGAAATTATTTCTAATGAAGCATTCACGTGTTCTTGTTCTATGATCCCAAAAGTCACTTAATCGTGATGAAAACAATACATTATGTCTAAAACACGTGTAGTAGTTTATTTAAATTTTTGTCTTCAATAAATGTCATCATAAAATGAATTTTGAAAGTGTTATGATACTTAATTCTAGCATTGCGTAGGGACATGACAATGGTTTAGTATGGGGGAGTGATGAGACTGCAATTATACATAGTCTCATTGTCCAAATCGGGCTTAAAACGCTTAAAATATCATTAAAATACCCAAATATATGCTTGTGTTTATTCATTGTGTATTTTAGGTACGGATATCGTGAACTCGTCAAACGATTACAAGAATGAAGCAAAAACGAACACGGGAAACGAAGCCTCACAAAGAACCGGACCCAAATCATGATTTTCCAAAGAAGTCCTTGATGTTTTGAAGATTGGAAAGATTAGTCCCTCTACTTTTGAAGACTTGTCATTTTAAACCCTTGTAAAAATCAAAAATTACTAAAGCGTCCCTAAAATAACAAGATTGTGCAAGATTGGTCCTTGAAGAATGCAAAATATGAATAAAAAGCCCTTGGAATACTTTTGCTAAAACTTTTGTGGCCAAAACATGAAAAAGAAAACTTCATTTACAAAGGAGCTTTTGTTTTAGGCTGTTTATTTTAAAGTGACAAGAGAAGGGAACATTGGGGGCAATTTGTGGCAGACATCCAAAGCCAAACCCACCAGCCATTTCTTGACACGTCACCCACCACCCAATCAAAATCCCCCAACACTCCATGTCACCATCCCACTATCTTTTTTTAAAGCAGATTTATTAATCTGTTTATGATTAAGTGGGAAACACAACTTTCAAAAACTTAATCCCCCTAATACGATTAAACCCCACCCTGCTAATCACCCCATCATCATAAACCCTAAAATCTGTTTCCTCTAATCACCCAAAAATTATCCCACAAAAATGTCAAGAAAAATCGTATTTTAAAGTTTTGTTAAAAAGTTTACAAATGAATTTCACTATCACATGAAGTGATAGTGGATTGTGGAGTGATTTCAGCTTGTGGTTCAGCTTTTGTCAAAGTTTTCTGTGGTTTCAAAGTTTTTGGTTTCAAAAGTTGTTTTTTCATTTTTCTTGGTTCCATAAGCTATAAGCCATAAGCTGCTTAATAAATAAGCAAAGCTTACTGCTTGATAGCCACCACTAGCACTTTGTGACATTCGTCAAATTTCCATCTTAATTTATTCATGTAGTACGAGTATTTTAACTGTTTACCGACGAGTTGTCGACAGGAACGTGTTAATTATCTTGCTTTGCGGACAAAGCCCTTTTTAGGGAGAGCATATGTAACATCTCGAGTATTCGCGATTATTAAGATTGAATGCAATACACGAAGTTGGTGGGCGTTTTATGTTTTGCCGTACGTTTATTTGGTATACTTACTAGATTACGTGAAGTCTCGCACAATTGCTTTGTTTTGGGATCGTATGTCAAACGGTTTTAGTGTCGTGTTATTTCAGTTCGCGTCTAAACTTAACATCGTGAACCCGAGTCGAGTTGTATAAACTGTCACAGCATGTACATATATTGGGTATAAACTTTCATTTATAATTATTGCAAAACTTGCTATACAAGAGTCTCAAATTCAGTCACATGTCCAGCTACAAATAAACTTCATAGTTTATTTCCCCACTAACCACTACAAGACAGCACACATGCCTAGTTTACCCCATTTGGGTATATCACAAGTTACCATTTTCAGTTTGAAGGTAACCCTAGACTAACAATACATGTTTATATACAAACCCAAAGTTTATCCAATGTCCAAATACAAGTTTATCACTGTCCAAATTACAAACACAAAAATCTGTACAAGTCTTTCAAAATACAACTCCTGGGAAGGTGAAGATTAGTGTCCAGCCGACCCACACGTCGCGTCCAACCTGCAAAACCGAAAGAGTCTTCCATCCCGTCCGAACCTGCAAACCGAACATAGCATCCCATTGTGAGTCTTTTCGCCTTTTCGTCTTTCCTCTATGAAGTCCTAGTTGTGCTCGTTTTGTACAAACCTGCGAATAAACAAACCAATGTGTTAGTCATTGTAACGGCCTTATTTTTAACTAAAAACTGAAATTTGTTAAACTTTATTACTAGTACTTGAAGCATGTCTACAACTTTACTATTCTGTCAACCAAACCGAGACCCGACTTAGACCAAACCGAGACCCGACTTAGACCAAGCCGATGACCCCGACTTAGACCAAACCGTGACCCAACCAAGACCACAATCAAGACCACAATCAAGAACCAAACCGAGACCCAAGTCAAACCAAACCGAGACCCAATTAAAGGCCAAACCGAGAACCAAACCAAGCCAACCAAGTTTCTTACTTTCTGCCAAAACTATCAGCAATCAATACCAACTAATCTAAATGTCTTAACCAATTTTTATTTTACAGAAACACCCTAAAACCCTTAATCATGCCGCGGGCATAAAAACCCCTAATTTTATAAAAACCCTAGATTGACTTTTTAACATTAATTAAACCTAATCTAAACCCAAACCCCATAGTTAATTTAATTAAAAACGAGTTATGCAAAAACCCCCAATTAATCGAAACCCTAATTTTTATAAACTGATTATATATTGAAATTAGTTTGATTTTATAATAGAAAACATCAATTAATTGCATTTAAACCCGAGTTTGATAAAAACCCCCAAATATTTCAAAACCCTAAATTCGTTTATTTCAAATCCGAGAGCCTTATGATTCTCAACAACTTTATACAAATCAATCAAACCCACTGATCTTTATTAAATCGAAAATCAATTAACTTTTAAAAGAAATGAAGGAGAACAAACTTATCTTTGATTTTGACTGGAGATTTACGTGACCACAAGGATGAACACATCAGAAAACCAAATCGGTTTGATGTGGGGATGAAACCCCACATCTCACGCGATCTAAACATCTCAGACCACCCACACATGATTGTTATATCCCAACTGATAAGATATTAGCCATTGAAGGGGATGAACCGATCTAGATTTAAGAGAGAGAAGAGATTGGGACGGTGGAGTTATTATCGAGGGAAGAGAGAGGGTATAACTCTCTGTTATGGAGAGTTGTGTGTGTAAAACACGCATATCTACTCCTTCCGTTCCTTGTTTATTCCGCCCATGGACCGGGCCGGGTCTAATGACCCTTGGGCCGGTTATTGAGAGAAGTATTGGACCCATTTTGGGCCTTGTGTATTTATTAAGTTTGGTTAAAGCCCACAAAACGAATTTTGTAAATTTAGGATATAATTTAACCCGTAAAACCCGACCGTTTAATAACCGACTTTTATTTATCGTACTTTTTCGTAAACGTATGGTTTCGTCAAGCACAACTAGGGTGTCGTGTCTTTATTAATATAATTTTTCGTATCGTAACTCGATCCTCATAATTAAATAGGTCGCGGCTAGCGTAACCGTACTCTCGAGCTATTTTATCTTCATTCTCTTTGCTGAATTAACGAGGTGAGTTTATAGCCCCATACTTTACTATTTTTCACTGCTTTTTGGGGTGAGACATTGCTTGATTTTAACGTGTGAACACAAGTGCATTTACTGATTTATATATTAGTCTAAGTCCCACTAAAAACCCAGTTGCTTTGGCCCGTGAATCGTGAACCGTTAATTACTTTGTGTAAGCGCGAATGTTATGGATAGATCTATCGGGATTGACGTCCCTGTCTGTCTTGTCCAACAAGGGGACAAGCGGGCACAGTTTCATTTGAGTCTAAGATAGGATGTCGTGGGTTTAGGCATCTAGTTTGGGCTACATTTATATGATTATACTGCCGGTGTTGTTAACGCTTTGGTGTCACGAGCTTAGACTGTAATAAATACTTTTGGGATGACTTTGTATCTGTTATATTGTCATCACATTTGGGAAAATCTTGTGGTTCATTAAACATTTCCACTTAACTAAACCTATGAACTCACCAACTTTATGTTGACACTTTAGCAATGTTTTTCTCAGGTATTAAGAAGGAAGATGCTAAATGAGGTCTCATGCATTGCCGTCATTTCTTTGAAACAACGATCATTTGTACCATTTGAGAAAACTATGTTTTGTAACCGTATTCAGTTTATGCTTCCGCACTTTGTTAAAACTATCTATTTTATTAATTACAAGTGATCTATTTTCCGAACGTCTCATTTAGAGGTCGTTCTTTGTGACTATGTGCGTATGATAATCATGACGTCACCACTCCCGTGTCGCCATTATACTCTGATATTTTGGGAGTGTGACACACTTCTCTACAATAGCTACTGATAAGCTCTTCCACCATCATCCATAAGCTCAGTTTGATTGAAAGGAGATGGCATTGCAGCCATAGTGGGACCTGGATTGTGGGTCTCACAAGGTATACCAAGCTATAGGCTTCAACCCTCTTTTCATGTTTACAATGTGTGATTTTGTGGTTTATGTGTGAAAAGCTGTTTAATGTTAGTATAAGTGTTCATTCATGTTTGTAGGTGATTATTATGCATGTTAGTTTAAGGCTTAATTGTTGGGAATAAATTAAGGCCAAATCACTTGAGCGCTGACAAGAGTAATACAAGCGTTGACAAGAACAAAACAAGCGCTGACAGCTCAAGCGTTGACAAGATAAAGTCAAGCGTTGACACATTGAAGACAAGCACTGATGGGAAGATATACTCTACGCGTTTATTGTATTCTAGATTACTTCTAGTAAAGATAGGAACAACAATGTATTTTCTATATTTATCTTTACCTAGAATAGCTGATACGTAGATTATTGTACAAGGCTTCTTATGTCTATAAAAAAAGACCTTTAGGTTAATGTTTCATATAAGTTTTCATTCGTAAACTACTTTCATTGTAAGCAAGTTTGATATTGATAATCAAAGTGAAAGTTTGTTTATATCATTGTGTGTTCTTGTTTAAGTGTTAAATTCCGCATAACACTTAAATTCATTAGCATATACAAAGGTTTCTCTAAGTGTATTACTTGATCTAATCTCGTATACATAAAGCTAATCGATCTAAGTTTGGGATCAACAAGTGGTATCAGAGCTTGTTGAGGAACTTTTGATCTTAAAGAACACCAGAACCCTAAAAATCACCAAAACCCTAATTTTCTCAGAAACCCTAACAACATCATGTCTGAAGCAATAACCTCCTCCTCCTCAGCTTTACCAAACATCAAGAGTCCCATGCTTGATGCAACCAACTTTGACTTGTGGAAGTTCAACTTTGAACAATATCTGGGGATCTATGACTATACACTTTGGGAGATTATTGAATATGGAAACACATTCAATAAGGCTCAAAAGATTGCTAATGTTATTGCTCAAAGAGCAGCTGTTGCTGGATGTTCTAAAGAGGATAAGAGGGAAAAACCTGGAGATGGTAGAGTTGTGGCTGCTGATGAAATAGCAAAGAAAAGGGTTGACATGAAAGCCCTAAATATTCTGAAAGTCTCTTTGGGACAAGAAAACCAGCATAAATATAGAGGCTATGAATCTGCTAGGGATCTTTGGGCAGCTCTTGAAGTTGCATATGGTGGCAATGCAGACACTAAGGAAGAAAAGAAAAAGCAACTCATGCATGATTATGCTGTCTTCAAAGCTCAACCCAATGAGAAACTCAGTAGTGTGAGAAGCAGACTGCTTGACATTACAAGCAAGTTGTCCTTCATGGGGACACAAGTTGGTGATGTTGACATTAATGCTACCTTTCTTAAAAGTCTTGGTGTGGCATGGAAGATTGAGGCAAGATCTATTCTTGCCAATAATACTTACAAGAGCTCCTCCTTTGATGATATCTACAACAAACTAAGGCTGTTGGAAGATGAAACTTTTTTAGAGCATGGAAGCAAGTCTACCAACAGTAACATGGCCTTCTTCTCTCATAGTGAAGGTCAATTCAATCACAAGGACTCTTACATGCATCCAGTTACTGGATCATCATATGTCAGCGCTGGAACAAGTCCTGTCAACGTCTCCTATTCAGACGCTGACACATTCAAGAGTGACTCCCCAAGAGTTAAACCTGCTGGTTTGGATTTGGATACTGTTTGTGCTTACATTGCTTCTTTGCCCAATGGTTAAGTGATTACATATGAGGACCTTGAGCAGATAAGTGATGAGCACTTGGAAGAGATGGACATCAAGTGGAACATGGCTCTTGCTAGTATAAGAGCAAATAGGTGGAACAGAAGGTTTAAGAAGAAGATGACCTTCAATGCTAAAGACACAGCTGGATTTGAAAAATCCAAAGTTGAATGCTACAACTGCCATCGCATGGGGCACTTCATGAGGGAATGCAGATCTCCTAGAAGATCTGATGCTGGTAAACCCTCAAGTCAGGTTGTTAAAGCTCAGGATTCCAAAGCCATGGTTGCAGTTCAAGGAATTGATGGTATGGGATGGGATTGGAGCTATCTGGCTAAGAATGTTGAAGAGGATAAAGCTTTGGTTGCTGATATTGAAGAAGAAGAGCATGTTGAATATGCTCTCATGGCACACTCCTCCTCTTCATCTGATAATGAGGTATATGATGACGCTTTTTGTAGCAAAGGTTGTAGGTTAAATACTGAATGACTTAACAAAGAGGTGTTAAGATTATTAGATGATATGAGCACTGAAATATGTAAACTATCTAATTACCAACTAGCTCTCACTGAAACTGAGAAAACCGTTTCTGAATATAAGAAAATGGAATTTGACTTAAAAGATAAAATCAATATCTTAAAACATGAGTTAGATGCTAGTATGGATATTAGAAACATCATGGAAAGGGTTAATGGTGAGATACAGGCTAAGTTAGATGAGGCTATTAAGAATAAAGATAATGTTGGCCTTAAAATTCAAAGATTTGAAAGAGCCACCCAAACCCTAGGAGAATGTGTGGGTAAACAGAGGGATCCTAAGGACATGACTTGGATTGGGATGAATGATTACTCTTTGGTTCCACCACCAGCTGGTGACTTCTATGGTTTCCAACAAAAGGACCTATCTTGGACTGGTTTGCCAGAGCTCCAAGAGGAGGAATTCATTCCTCCACCAACAGTTGTCACTCCAGTTGAAGAGTATCAACAAAAGTTGACTGACCTGAATGAATGGAAGAAAGCTAACCCTACTTTATTTGTTAAGGGTGGCTTACTATGTGAAAGTCCCAATGAGTCAACACCCATTAAGGTTACTAACCCACTCACTGGTAAAATTGTTGACCTAGGCTCAAACACTGATAGAAAACCTAGCATTAAATATGTAGAGATGTATAGGAATACTAGGTCACCCAAGAGCCAAGTTAGCAATCATGGAACAGGCTTCTTCTCTTCTAGACCTAAGGGTGTGTCTAGAAAAGCTTGTTACACTTGTGGTAGCTTTTCACACTTGGCATACAAGTGTGTCAACGCTGCAAAAGCCAGCGCTGATAGGAACAATTTCAGCGCTGACAGGAACAAAGTCAACGTTGTTAGAAAGTCAAACGTTGTCAGACCCAAACCTTGTGAGCAGCAAAGTCCACAAGTGATTAGACCTGCCCCATTCTTTACTAGAGGGTCTAACACTCAAGGACAAAGACCATTTCAAAAGACAAACACCTGGTCAAATAGGCAATGGGTTTCTGTAGCAAACCCTAGGTTCAACGCTGACAAGGGTAACTTCAGCGTTGACAGGACAAATTCTAACGCTGACAGAAACGTGACCAGACCTAAATATTTGCAACCACAAGGTAAGGGGTCTAAAGCTTCTTCAAGCTTAACATGGAGACCCAAGAAAGATCAAAACCCTAATGAGAATGGGATTTCAATGACTTGCAATAGATTCAATTACATTTCAAAGGTCATTTCAAAACCTATTGGGGTTAACTGGGTATTTCATCCTAAGAAGGATGAGAATGGGGTTGTTGTGAGAACTAAGTCTGTTCTTATTGATCAACCAGATGAATCCAAGTCTTTTAAGACTTGGGTTCCCAAAGAAAACTAATTTGTTTTCTTTATGTGCAGGGCATTCAAAGACAGGTCAATGATTATGGATATTGGGATAGTGGATGCTCAAGGCACATGACAGGGAAGGAAGACTATTTGACGAACTTCACTCCCATTAAAGATGGCGATAAGGTTTACTTTGGAGGCGGATATGGTACTATCACAGGCAAAGGAACCCTTCTCACCAAGAATTTGTGTTTTGAAGACGTATTTCTGGTAAAAGAACTTGATTACAACCTTTTTAGTGTATCACAAGTTTGTGATAACCAAAATAAAGTTATGTTTACTGATACTGAGTGTTTGGTGTTAAGTAAGGATTTCAAGATCCCTGATGAAAAATATATTGAGTATAGAACACCTAGGCATAAGGACATATATAATGTGAATTTGAATGGGATTAAAATGAATAATAATATGTCTTGTTTTTATGCTAAAGCCTCAGTAGATGAGAGTAATTTGTGGCACAGGAGACTAGGGCACATAAATTTTAAAAATATAAATAGACTTGTGAGGCTTGGTTTAGTTGATGGTTTGCCTGAGAAGGCCTTCCACAATGACCACTCTTGTGTTGCATGTCTTAAAGGCAAGCAGCACAAGGTCTCATTCAAGTCCAAACAGGTGCACACTAGTTCTAGACCTCTTCATATGCTACACATGGACCTCTTTGGTCCAACCAATATAGAAAGTTTGAATGGTAAGTCATATTGCTTTGTCATCACAGATGACTTTTCTAGGTTTACTTGGACATTCTTTCTAGCTATGAAGAGTGACACAGCTGATATTCTAATTGATTTTATCACTCAGATTGAAAAGAGGTCTGGCAATGAGGTTAAAATGCTTAGGAGTGATAATGGTGGAGAATTTAGGAATAAGAAGCTAGATGATTTCTGTGCCAGGAAAGGAATTACAACGCAATTTAGTATTGCTAGAACCCACAACAAAATGGGGTTGCTGAGAGGAAAAATAGAACCATAATTGAAGTAGCCAGAACAATGTTGGCTGATGCTCACTTTCCTATAGCCTTTTGGGCTGAGGCTGTTAATACAGCTTGCTATGTGCAAAATAGAGCATTGGTTAACAAAATTCAGAACAAAACACCTTATGAGTTACTTTGGGGTAGAAAACCTAATATTGGTTTTCTCAGACCTTTTGGTTATCATGTAGTAGTGTTAGACACTAGTGATGCCTTAGGGAAATTTAGTGCAAAAGGTGATGAGGGTTACTTCATGGGGTATTCAATGCAGAGCAAGGGATATAGGGTTTATCTTAAAGAGGAAAAACGTATACTTGAAAGAGTACATTTTAGGTTTTTAGAGAATAAGCCTAGTGATCCTGAAAGTGGTCCTAATTGGTTGTTTGACTTGGAACCTTTATCTAGAACTTTAAATTATATGCCTGTCACTAATCCAGACATTGTGAAGGTAACTTCAAATGTTATGGAGGAACAAGTTGTTGATGTTTCAGGTACTCAGGTTCATGAAAAGGTTGGATCACAAGCAGAAAAGACATCTCCTATCCTAGAATATGTTATCATTCCCATTTGGACAGATGCTTTTGCTGCTGCTGGACAAGATAATGGTGATTTCCAAGCACCACCAGATACAAACATGCATGGTCCTTCAGGCGCTGACAAAGGCAAATCTAGCACTGACAAGACCAATTCAGACATTGATGGCTCAGACGTTGACAACAACAGTTCAAGCATTGTTAGCCCAAGCGCTGACAAACAAGGTTCAGACGTTGACAACACCTTTGCACATCTTTTCTCTTCCACTTTTGAACAAGGTGAACCTTCCAATTCATATGAAGAAGGTCATCCTTATGTTGATATAAGAGAGTCTGATGAAGAAGATATTGGCAACTTGGAGCATGAGGTTGAGGACACCAGACTTTTTGAAGGAGGGGTTCTTACTTCCACAATGAAAAATCACCCCACTTCCCAGATCATTGGTGATATTATGACTCCAGTTCAGACTAGAAGATCTCATCAAGGTCTTGGTGGGTTTATTGCCAATATACACAAGAAGGTTGATACCCCTCTTGTGTAAGCATGTTTGTTTGCCTGTTTTCTGTCACAACAGGAACCCAAGAAAATATTTGATGCTCTCAAAGAACCAAGTTGGGTGGAAGCAATGCAGGATGAGCTTCATCAATTTGCAATTCAGGATGTTTGGGAGCTGGTTGATTGTCCCAGAATTGTCAGACCTATAGGGACAAGATGGGTTCTAAGGAACAAAAGAGATGAAAGAGGCATTGTGGTCAGAAACAAGGCAAGGTTAGTGGCTCAGGGATATACACAAGAGGAGGGGATAGACTATGAGGAGGTCTTTGCACCAGTTGCAAGGATTGAAGCTATTAGGATTTTTCTAGCCTATGCATCCTGCATGGGCTTCACAGTCTATCAAATGCCTTCCTCTATGGAACTATCGTTGAGGAAGTATATGTGATGCAGCCTCCTGGTTTTGAGGATCCAGAGAATCCAGATAAAGTGTATAGAGTCAAAAAGGCTATGTATGGCCTTCATCAAGCCCCTAGAGCATGGTATGGTACTTTGTCTACCTATTTGGTGGATAATGGATTCAAGAGAGGCACCATAGATCAGACACTATTTACAAAGAAGAAAGGCAAGGATGTGTTGCTTGTGCAGGTCTATGTTGATGATATCATTTTTAGGTCTACTAATCCAAAGATGAGTGAGGATTTCTCCAAGCTTATGACAGACAAATTCAAGATGAGTGCTATGGGGAAGATGAACTTCTTTCTTGGTTTACAAGTTCAGCAGAAAGAAGATGGTATCTTCATGTCCCAGGATAAATATGTTGCTGAGATCTTGAAGAAGTTTGGCTTTTCTCCACATAAAAAGAGGGCTACTACTCCTGTGGATAGAGAGAGAACACCCTTGGGGAAAGATTGGAGATGGGAAAGATGTTGATGTCAAGCACTATAGATCCATGATTGGATCCTTGATGTATCTTACTGCCTCCAGACCTGACATTATGTTTGCTGTGTGTGCTTGTGCACGCCATCAAGTGACTCCCAAAGAATGTCACCTTTATGCTGTGAAGAGGATCTTTAGGTACCTAAGATGCTATCCTGGTCTTGGTTTGTGGTACCCAAAGGATTCACCATTGGAGCTGATTGCATATTCAGATAGTGATTATAGAGGTGATAAATTTGATAGGAAATCCAAAACTGGTGGATGTCAGTTTCTTTGGAGCAGGTTGATATCTTGGCAATGCAAGAAACAAACAGTGGTGGCTAATTCTACAACTGAAGCAGAGTATGTTGCTGCAGCTGCTTGTTGTGGCCAAGTTTTGTGGATTCAGAACCAGCTGTTGGATTATGGGTATAATTTCATGCATACCAAGATATTTGTTGACAATAACAGCACTTTATGCATCATTAAGAATCCTGTACATCATTCTAAAACTAAACACATAGAAATTAGACACCATTTTATAAGAGATTGCTTTGAGAAAGGTTTTATACAACCAGATAGGGTTGACACTAAGGAAAATGTGTCAGATTTATTAACTAAACCTTTTGATGCTGGGAGATTTCAATACTTGGTAACAAGTATTGGAATGGTCAATCTCACATAATATGTGTTTTGGAGTCTTTTTGTAAAAGTATGTACAGGATGATGCATTGTTATTGGTCTTATTTATGATTTAGATTTTTCCACTATATTTTTCTAACACTGACAAAGGTTGCTTGAACGCTGATAAGTGTTTTTGCAACGTTGTCAGCAATATAATTGTCTAACGCTGACAAAGCTTCCCTCAGCGCTGTCATGTGTTATCGGGGCGTTGTCAGCAACAATGTTAGTTTTGTGGTTTTTAATCTAAATGTGCAGATGGTGTTAGCAGTATACCATTGGACACAGAGTTGCTTATGGATCAATGGAGAAGCATTTGGACAAGTTTTTATTTATGGATGATGGTTGGAATTTCAAATTCCTATCTTGACATAAATTTTTATGTTCATGCATGATTTTAGCAATCTTTTGTATCATTGTTTAAGGGGAGGTTTTAGGAACCTTTAGGATGTTTGGGTATCCATATGATACTCTTATCACAATTCTAGATTGTGTCCACAGGTGAGTATGAGTTAGATTTACTAAATCATGAGGCACTGTAGCATGCAAAGTTGATATACTATGCATGCTGCCAAGACATTTTTGGCCTAGAATTGGTTGTGGTCTGTTGGGAGACTTGGGAATAGTTTTGTTATGGGATTTACCTGGGAGTAACAAGGAATTTTCTAAGGTAACTTGGTTGTTAAGAGTTTTGGTTAGCAAGGGACACTAGAGGACTGTTATGTCTATCTTGCTTAAGCAAGTGTGCATAACTGGACAGTGCTTGCCGCCCTATAATAATTATCAGCTTTTGGTTATCTTCTCTAGGATAAATTACTTGTTTAGGTCATTTTTCATTTTTAAAACATTTTTATTTTTGGACGCTGACAAGAATTTTCCAAGAGTTGTTGTGACCAAATTAGACGCTGACATGGCTATAGGCAAACGTTGACAAGATTATAGCCGTTGGGCGTTGATGGGTTATTTTTGACCGTTGACACTCAATGGGACTTACCCAGTTGTTATTTTTGACATATTTTTAGGCCGTAATTTTGGGAGTTGTTACTTTACATTTAATGCATGTGATAAACTTATACTTTTTCAATATTTTCATGATTGATTTTTGAAAATACTTGCCTATTTTTTGGCCTATCACATGCATTTTCTTCTCCTATAAATTTGGCTCCTATTTTAAACAGGGTATCTATAATTCTTGTCTAACATAATTTTCTCTTATCAACTTCATCTTCTTCACTTCAATTTAACAGCTTTCATCAATGGCACCAAAGTTTAAACCATCAGAATTGGAATTGGGGTTCAGATCTGAACACAACATGATTGCGTATCTTGAAGCTGATGATGCTCTGTTTTCCCAATACACACAAATGGTGGTGTATTTGAATGCATCCCCCTTAAGGTATGCTCTTTCTCATGCACCACTCATTCCAGTCACACATATTAAGTAGTTTTGGAACACAGTTAGTTCCTCAACAGTTAATAGAGTGACTACATTGACTTCTATTGTTCATGGGAGACCTTGGGTGGTTACTAAGGCTTTGGTACGCCAAGCCTTGCATCTTGATGAGGCTGATGGTATAGCCACCCTTCCCATCAATGAAATAGAACATGGGCTTAGGGCTTAGGGCTTTGGGATATCCTTTTCCTGATGAAGGTACCTTAAACAAGTATCATAAGCAGGAATTTCCCCTAGTCTGGAAGTACCTCATACATGTCCTCCTTCAATGTTTGAGTCCCAAATGCACTGCACACAATGAGATCAATAGATCCATTGCCAGTGTTATTGTGTGTATTGCAACAGGGCAAAAATTTAATTATTCAAAAATGATTTTTGAGGGCATGTGTAAAAACAAGGGGAACAAAATGACTTTAGCTTATCCTCGTTTTCTACAAATGGTTTTTGATGTCCAAGGTTACTGCACAAGGGATCATAATGATTTTTATAAGATCCCTGAGCAAAAGAAAGCTATTTTTATGAAGATGAACTCACCACCCCATCGTGACCTACCTTTAACCCAATCTATGCTTGCTGTTATTGCAGCAGCACAACCCCAACCAGACCCCCAAACACAAATTGATCCCCAACCACAACTTGACCCAATACCTGAACCCATACCTTCACTTGCACCTATGCAAATTGACCAAGCTTCCTTCAACGCTGACACATTAAATGTTGGCGTTGATGTGCCTATTTCTAACGCTGACACACAACCTTCACAAACCCAAACACCCCTTAACCATCCCACATCCACCCATTCTTCCACACCATCTTCCACACCCCCTGAATATAGGTTGATGAAACGCCAAAGGACTACTGGAGTGTTCTCCTCTGGTGGTCCTAGCCATGTAGCAGAGAGAACCACCACCACAAGTGTGGCTGGTGACCTGGATGAGGCTGGGACTATTGGTTATGGCTTAGATGCTGGCCAAGGCAGTCCCACCATCATTAAGTCCTCATCCTTGCCCAATGAATCTGACTTGGGAGGTCAAATCCCCATTTTAGAAGAGGGCAGACTGGAACCAATGACTCTTATGGAATTGACGGCAGTCTGCATTAGCTTGCAAAAGAAAAATGCAGACTTAGTACAAGTTGTCAGCTCACAAGGCCTTGGACTCAAGCAATTGAGGGAGAGGATTGTTGTTTTGGAAGGTGCTAGTGCCAGGAGGGGTATGGAGGAATCTTCCAAAGGGGAGGAAGATCCAATAAATCTGAGTGATAAGGGCAGTCATGATGGTCAATCAATGGATGTTGCTGAGGCCCTTACAACTTTGAAGAAACAAACAGGTTTTGATACGTCCTTAGTCTCTCCTACCAACTTAAATTTATCATTTACAGCTATGTTGACAGAGGTTACACAAGGCGCTGAGGGAAGATATTTGGGCGTTGACAAGGAAGAGTTGGACGCTGACAGAAACATTTTGAGCGCTGACAGGACAAAATTGGGAGTTGACAGACCTGCACATGAAGGTGATGTATCCCAGTCATCATCTATCATAAAGGAAGTTTCTGCACAGGTATCACCATCTACCTTACCAACCATTGCACCATCAGATAAGGGTAAGGGTATAATGGTAGAAGAGATTGTTCCAAAGGATGCAGCTCAAGTTGAGTTTGATAGAAGACTAGCTGCACAAATCATGGAACAAGATAAGAAGGAATCACCATTTGTTGTGACTTCAGAAGAGGAAAGTGATGGAGCTAGCTCAGACTCAAGTGTGATGATTATAGAACCAGAAAGACTTGAGTATGGTGATGAGTTGGCTAAGGAGAAGCTGAGAGAGTTGAAATTGCAGGTTGACTTTGACATGCCAGAGGTGGTTCAAATGTATAATGCTTGGGAAGAAAGATGTATGGAGAATCCAGACTTGACCATTTCAGATCAAATATAGGGTTTGGAGATTCTTCTTAGAGTTCAGAAGGATTGTCAGGTAATTTTGAAACACAAGGCAAGTAATATTCTCTCAGAGTTGAAAAGGGATAGAAGGGAGCTATACTTCATGTTGCTCAGATGTCATGGAGTTGGATGGACTTATCAGAAGTTAAGGGCATTGACATTTGATGAGTTGGAATGCAAGGCATATCCCATTTGGGTGAGAGTGCAGGAAGCAAACACTCTCAGACATCTTTCAGATGAAAGAAAGGAAGAACTTGTAGAAGAAATGGAGCTCAAGAAAGCTATGATTGTTCCCAGGCCAGTGAAAAAGGGAATTTCATTTGAGTTTCCCAAAGATATGGATCCACTATATCCAAATGAAGCTGTCATCAGAAAGAGCCTCAAGCTCTCACCTTTAGAAGCTTCAGATATGGTGCAAGTGTTACCATTAGATTCCAGGAACCCAATTGTGAGCTATGAAGAAGATGAATGTGGGTTTTGGAAGATTGGCAGATATGGCAAAGAGGTACACACTTTTACCACTCTCATATCTTTGTTTGCAAGTTGTGATAAAGAAGACTTGGTGGACCTTTGGAGGTTGGTGGAGACCAAGTATGAGGCTGAAGCACCAACTTCAGCTAATGGAATAAAACTTTGGTCCACATTCAAAAGAATGTTTGGACCAAAAGATGAGGATCCTTCTATTTGGAAGGATCTTGAAGATGACCTCAGTGGTCTTCAATGGAGGTTATATTCAGCTGCTGGTGTTTATCATTTGAGTTCTACAAAGTTTGCTGAGTATCTACTTGTGGATGGTCAGTATTTCATATCCAAAGCTATTTTGGAGAAGATGAAGGACACTCAGCTGGAAATAGATTATTCAAGTGACGTGGCAAATGATTTGATTAGATTTATTCATTATCAATATGAGAAGGTTTGTAAGATTCCTCCTAGTCCTTAATGCTTATTCAGAAACTTGATCATAAGAGTGGATATCAAGTTTAGGGGAGGATTGTTGGGAATAAATCAAGGCCAGATCACTTGAGCGCTGACAAGAGTAATACAAGCGTTGACAAGAACAAAACAAGCGCTGACAGCTCAAGCGTTGACAAGATAAAGTCAAGCGTTGACACATTGAGGACAAACACTGATGGGAAGATATACTCTACGCGTTTATTGTATTCTAGATTACTTCTAGTAAAGATAGGAACAACAATGTATTTTCTATATTTATCTTTACCTAGAATAGCTGATACGTAGATTATTGTACAAGGCTTCTTATGTCTATAAAAGAAGACCTTTAGGTTAATGTTTCATATAAGTTTTCATTCGTAAACTACTTTCATTGTAAGCAAGTTTGATATTGATAATCAAAGTGAAAGTTTGTTTATATCATTGTGTGTTCTTGTTTAAGTGTTAAATTCCGCATAACACTTAAATTCATAAGCATATACAAAGGTTTCTCTAAGTGTATTACTTGATCTAATCTCGTATACATAAAGCTAATCGATCTAAGTTTGGGATCAACATTAATTAGTTTTAAAAACTTTTGAGTACAAAGTCTTTGTTAATTTGGTTTTCAGAAATATTAAGGTGTGTTTGGGTTTGGGGTAGTAACTGATTTAGGTGACATAAATCAAGTTAAACTAGCTTGAACACACTTAGATAGTGAATGGTAGGTGTAATCAGTAACTTGTGTTGAGTTTTGTGGGTTGAATCAAAGATTGCATGCACTAAATTTGGTATAAAGTGCTTAGTTCATCAGTAGGTCTAGGACTGATTTGTTTTAGTGTATTGAGCTTCAATATCTTGTAATCTGTTAGACATAGGTTAGGACTAGGTTTGTGAGTTGTTGCTCTGTAGTTTGGTGGAGTTTTGTGTGAGAATTGGTCATCTAAAAGTCACCAAATTGCACAATACTTCAGCAGACCTGCCCTAGTCCATTTTTTTGTTTCACAGTAACATAAAAGGGGTATTTGTGTGTGATTTTTGTGTGCAACTTGTGCAATTTCTTATTTATATAGACTCCCTACACTCCCCTGAGTGTAGGGGTGCCATTGTATCCACAAAAAAAACACCAAGTAATCAACAAGTTATAAGCATTTATATCACCAGACCCATTTTTATTGAAGTCAGTGGGAACCTAGTTCCCACTGCTAGTGTAAAAGTTCCCACTGCTTGGGATAAGGACAAAAGTCCTGGACATGTCCCTTTCAGCTTTTCATTTTTTTGTCTTTTGTGAGCATTTTTTGGACTTATTCAGTGATTCCAATTTTGTTTTTTTTTGTTATTTTATTTCTGATTTTTCCATTTAATTTATTTTCTGTTACTGTTCATTTTCTATTTTTAGATTAAATGGCATTTTTAATTAGTTTTTAATTAACTGTTTTTGTCTTTTAGTGCAAATTTTTTATATTTTTTAGTTTAAAAAAAAAGTTTAGATTCAAAAAAAGATTTTCAGATTTTTAGTTTAAAAAGGTTTTACTGTTCATCTTTTTATTTAATTTTTAGATTTAATTTAAGTTTAACTAGAATTTAATCAAATCTGTTTTGTCTTTTAGTGTAAAAAAGTTTTGTTTTCAACTTTTTCAATTTTCTACTATTTAGTAATATAATTTAGGATTTTTCAAATAGTAAAATTAATTTTAGAATTATTTTAATATTTTTAATCATTATATTAGTTTAAAAATAGTTTTTAGTGTTTTAAAAATAGAAAAATAGTATTTAAAATTTAGGAAAAATACTTTTTAGTCTTTAAATAATATAAGTGAGTTATTAGTTCATTAAAATAATATTTTGGACTTTTTGTTAATTATATTTAAATGTAGGGGTTTAATTAGCATTTAAAATTGAATATTTAATTAATAAAAGGTTTTCAAATTTATTTATTGAATTTTTATTCTTATTTATATTATTTTAGACTTAGTTTTATTTTTTAATTAATTTTTAGGTTTAATTTTTAATTTTGTCACGTTTTACGTATTTACGTTCGCGTTTTACGTCATTACGTCGTAGTATAACCGTAGTCGTAGCTCGTCTTTACTTTTTCTCTCTACAAACCCAAAAATGACACTAATACAAACTTTGACTTTATATAATTGGCACTTAATTCACACACCTCCTTCGAGAACGAACCCACATTTATTCGTCTTTACGTTTTTCTTAAATCGTATCGATTAATACTTGCCCGCATTATACGTTGTTTTCCTAAACACGGGTTTTTACTACATCAGTTGTATTTTGATAAATTCATGCTTGTGATAATTAAGAACCATCTGGTTATTTCCAAGAATAAGAAGGAGCTTAGTAATCATTTGTAGACTACCTTGATCTAGCTGAGATGTGAAACATTGTGCATTAAATATTTAAAGTGGGATGTTAGGCTTGATACCTTACATTCTTTGACCGTGTGATTAATGGTATTGGAATCTATGTTGACTCTTCAAAGATCAGAGCCATTAAGGCTTTGGGTTATACCAAAAAAGAAGTGTGAAGATGTTTTGATAGATATTCATCGAATGATTATTAAGTAATTATTCTCTCATACCTAGATCCTTTAACTAAACTCCCTTAGGAGTAGATGTTTGTGTATACCTCAAGATAACCCAGGAGGAATTGAGGAACCCATATAAACCATGACTTTGAATTTGGAGCGGCAATTTTTTCTCTTCAACTATGGAAACATTATTTGTGTGGCATTAATTGTATGGTATTCACCAAATGCAAATCCCTACAAAATATTTTTGGATCAGGAAGGGCTAAACATGAAGTCGTGTAAATAGTTTGAGTTTCTGAGTGATTATGGTCATGATATTTATTTCATCAGGAAAGGTGAATGTAGTTATTGACGCGTTATGTAGAAAGGATAAAGAATCAATTAGGATGTGTTGCTTAGTAATGACTGTGTAGAATAATTTTCCCGAGCAATTTAGAAATAGCCGATGCTTGTAAGAAGGATAATATAGATGAAGAAGGGTTTCACGGCTAATGAAAACCATTAGAGATGGGAGCCGATGGTGTTAAGTGTTTAAAAGGTCGTTTGTGGTTGCCTAAATATGGAGGATTTCGAGATTTAGTCATGATGGAATCTCATAAGTTTAAGTATTCTAATCATTCCATTTCTAATACAATGTATTTTGATCTGGAAGAGTTGTACTGTAGGCCGAACATGAAAGCCGACATCGCCACATACGTTAGTAAATATCTAACTTTTGCGAAGGTCAAGGCTGAACACCAAAATCAATCAGGATTACTTCTATAGCTTATTATTCCTGTTTGGAAGTGGGATAGAATCACCATGGATTTTATCACAAATCTTCCAAGGTCATCATCTGGATTTGATTCGATTTGGGTCATCGTCTACAGACTGACCAAATCTGCTCATATCATTCCAATTAATGAAGGGTTCTCGATGGAGAAGTTGGCTCGTTTGTATTTAAAAGAGTTGTGTAACATGGTGTGCCTGTATCGATCATCTCTATCAAGATCCTCGCTTCACATCGAATTTCTGGAGATCCCCTCAGAAGTCATTGGGAATGAATCTTGATGAGAGTACTGCTTACGACCCACAATTAGAGGGGCAAGGTGAAGAAACGATACAGGCACTAGAAGTATTGTTTTGTGCTTGTATGATTGACCTTTGGTAATGCCTAGGATGAGCATTTACCTTTGGATAGGTTATCATTGATAATTATCGCATTAGGATTGAGACCGAACCTTGCGAGGATCTATATAAAGAAAAGTTTAAGAGCACCTGTAGGTGAGAGTTGGGATGAAGATACCCGACCAGCGAGACCTGAAATGATTGTGGAAATTAGGATCTAATTATTGATTGCCGGTAGTGGGCAGGAGGTTATGTGAATGTGAGATGTGGATCTTGAAGTGCAGGATGGGTAGCAAAGTTATGCCGAAAATTTTCATCGTGGAAAAGTGAATTAATGATCTGAAAGATCGTGGGAAGCTAAGTCCCCGTTGTATGGGACCATTGAGATAATGTAAAGAGTTGGTCCGAGAGGCATATAAGCTAGACTACCCTTGGACTTCAAGGGCTGCATGAAATATGTTCCGTATATCGAACTTGATAAAATGTCTATCAAGTGAAAATCTGATTATTTCTTAATGAAGTTTGGGTCGGCGAAAGGTTGCATTCATCGAAAACCCGTGGACATCATGGAAAGAGAAAGTAAGTCAACTTATGCATGATCGTATTCCCATAGCTATGTTTGATGAAACTCGCGTATTATAATGAATTACGCTTGAGAGAAAAGACCGAATGTGGAGGACATGCCCACATGTCTTTGACTCTATAAGAAGCGAGTAGTAAGATCAATTGATCTTTGAGGACAAAGATCCTCTTTAAGGGAAAATGTTGTGACAATCCGTCGATTTTAGGTCGTTATTTTATTCTCAAGTATTATTTATAATCATTATTTAATTGTTAGTTTATGAACTCATTCACTTTTGGGACGAAATTAGGGTTTACGTCTTAAATTAGCATCGTCTATGTGTAAACCGGCGAGTTCTACGTTACCTGTTTACGTTTACATACTCCGTTTTTGTGACAGTCCGATATTTCAGGTAGTAAATTTATTCTCGTTTATTATTTTGAAATTTTATTCTGTGTTGGTTCATAAAATCACATAATTACGAGAAGAAATTAGGGCTTACGTGCATAATTTAACGTCTTTTACGATTAAACCGAAAACCCTAGGTTTATGTATTTACGCTTTTGTGCTCTGTTTTTGATGAGACAATTTTTATTAGAATCGTTTTGTGCCTAATACTCGGATTTTACCCCAAGTATAAAATCTTATCGTCCAAATCTTTTCTAATTGATTACCGATCTAAAGTGTGACTCAATCGTCTTTTGGTGAACAAGAGAATGGTTTAGTTTTGTTTATCTAATTTTAACTAATAGCAAATAAGTAAGTGTCATTGAGTAAAGTAGAAGTTTTAAAGATTAAACTAAATGTAACGAGTTAAAATTTTAATGCTTGAAAACTTAAAGGCAATATTAGAAAAATACTTGAACACTAAATAAAACTAACACTTAGAAACTCTGTAAAAACAAGAAACTAAACCATCGTAAAATTGCCAAATTGGAATCTAATCGGAATATTGGTCGGAATATAGTGCAATCGGAATGTGGGCAACAATGATCCAGATCGGAATATATTCCGATCTGTTGATCGGAATGTTGGAAATGTGACTGATCGGAATACTGCAAATTACACCCGTCGGAATATTTAAGACAAGGCTAATCGGAATAAAGGGAGATAAGCTCAATCGGAATGTATGGAGGACTCCCAATCGGAATGTCACAAAGCACCCCACAATCGGAAAGTCTAGAAATGCAGTCAATCGGAATGAGCCAAGAATGGTCCAGATCGGAATGTGGGATAGAGTATACGATCGGAATATTATGCAAAACCTCTAATCGGAATATTCAACAAAGGGCCCAGATCGGAATGTGTCAAAACTTGCCGTCGGAATATATAAACCCTAGTCCGATCACTACAATCGGAATAATGGGTGCTGATCAGAAAACAACAGAAACCCTTTTCCGATTTGACAATCGGAAAGAGGGGTGGGCTGCTCGGAATGTACCGATCGGAAAGGGGTTTAGACCCTCTCTGATTTTTATGGGATTAAAAAATAAGCCAATGAATAAGCAACTTTGATAAGCTTACTCCAAGACTAGCACGAATCAAAAGTGAAATATACTAAATAAGCACAATCAACAACTTATCCAAACTCAAAATAATCAATCTTACGAATCAAACTATATATAAAAAATGAACTTTTTAAGAAAACTTTCAAAAGTAAATAAGCTAAAAGAAGCGAATAAGCCAATAAGCACACAAATCTTAAAGCTTAATCGAGTGAAAGCTTATGTAGGAACAAAAAGATTAACTTTTTGAGCATGAAATCATTAAGAACAACACGGATCATATGAAATTCGCACCAAAATTAATCTAAATATCAAAGAAAGGTAGAAGGAGATGAAAGATTAAAAGCTTAAACTTAACTTGATTAATGAAATCAACAATACACAAATGTTTAATCTTGAAAGATTAAAAGAAAAAGATGAAAACTTAGTGAGAGAAAGTTTAGAACTTTCTCTCTCTAAAAACTAGAAAGAAAAGTAAAAAAATGAAAAACTTAAAACTAAAGACTAACCACCCTCCTAATGTGTATTAGGAGGGTATTTATAGGAAAAATGGAAGGAGTGCATGTGTTGCATATTCTTTCTTTCTTTCTTCACGTCTTCTCGACTCGACTTAATTCTTTGTCTTTTCTCGATGTCGTCTCGGGATTTGAACTTGACTTGATAATTTTCTTCTTTAATTTAGATTTGAGTTCTTCGACTTCATTAAACTTTCGTCTTTAGACTTGTTCTTTGATAAATCTTCAGAATAGGCCTTGGACTTCCGTTCTTCTTGCACTCTTGATCTTTTGACTTCGTCTTTTCCCGTTTTCTTCGATAAAAGCCAGTGAAAGCCCGTGTTTTCTTCCTTTTTCATATTTTGGTCCTAAAACACAATAAAAACACAAACCACGCATAATTCCGACTTTTACGACATAAAATACACGTTTTGGTCTTGTTTTTATTGGAAATTAGTGGTAAAAGGATAAGTGTTTTCACACTTAATCAAATCCTCTACACTTGACCATTGCAATGCCCTCATGCAATGCATTAATTTTAAAGCACAATTTACATTCTCCATCACAAATAATCCACCTTGGCCTTTATTAAATACTAAACATAAAAAGATAGAAATAAGTAAAGAAATTTAAAAACTTACATTGGGTTTGGCTGCCATGAACGTTTATCATCCTCAAGTTTCACGTTCCCCATACCAAGCTTAAAAACGAGATCATTGTTATTATAAGTTAGCAGAATAACACGAACTCATGTGCGCCAGTTATTCACTTAGACTCCCTTATTCCTAGGTGTATCTCTTATATTTTATTTTTGTCTTGAATGATCACGAGGATGCATTGTTTGACTTATTTCGAAAGTTATTTAGGCTAAAAATAAAGTGAATGATTTAATCAATAGTTAGCTAAAGGACAAAATCTTTTAAAACTGCTTCTCGGGACCTCATAAAGTTCATATCTTGGCATAACTCGCTTCACGATTTGAGACCTTTCTCGGACCGATATTTGGCAGCGACTTCATACTTCAAATCTTCGAGAGACGTTCTTGAAATTATGGTCTTCTCTTCATAATAGGAATTTCTTCACTTGAAATTTTGAGAGATTCTTCATATTTCGACCACGACTTCTTCATTTTTCTCCAATCTTTATTTTGGACTTTGATATACAACGATCCGCCTCCTTTTAGGACTTGGATCTATTTATCCTCATACCTTGTTAGGGCCTTTTTGGATAGAATTCTCCATGATCTTTAGGGGAGTATTTGCTTTTCGTCGTGTGTCTCGATCCTTCATATTGATTTTCGATAAATGATTCTTCACATCACTTTTGGATCTTTAGCAACAAAATGTAGCCCTCATGCCTTGTTAGGGCCTTTTCGGACTCGCCAATCTTCACATCCCGCTTCAATAAGTTATGCCTTGGCTATGAACTCTAATCCGTACCGAGCAACTTTTAAACGATCTTGGGCTAGAAGCTAAGTAACCTTTTAAATCGTACAACCTTATTTATTGCAGATAAATTTATTAACAAGCGAAGGGAGAATAGGCTTATAATTAACTCACATAAATTCACGAAAGAATACCAAACTTCTAATTGACTCTATCATCTCTCGTTCTCCATAGTTTAAAATCTCAAGGAATGAGACTCGTGGATGCTTAGCCTATTAAATCAAAGTTTTGGGTTTTCGAGTCATCTATAGGATCTTGCAAATTCTTAGACTTTTTCAAGTTTTAGAAATCGCATTTTAAAGTTCCCTTGATAAACGACTCTCTAGGATCAATTATAGGAACTTGCGAAAAGTTCTTGTTCTTAACCCGTGAGAGTTAAGACTTTCGCGTTTAATAGCTCCTATATAAAAGCCTAGCAAAACTTGACTTAAACACGTTAAGGATACTAGCTAGAGTAAACTTAGATAAGTAAACTCGGGTTAAGTAAAAATGTCCACGACTAAGAAAAATTTAAAACCACTTTATTTAAGATTTATTCTAGTAATGGAACGAAAATAAACATAATAAAGGAAAATACGACTGTACAACTAGGCCAAAATAGATTAAAAATTTTGAAAAATGTTGAAAAATCAATATTTCCGGTTAAAATGAGGGCAAATTCATGGAAAAGACCACTTACTTCGATAGAAGTCCCCCCTACAGTTGATATAAACATTGTCCTCAATGTTTAAGCATGTGGGAGTGAACTCCCCTACACTTAGGACATTGTGCACTTTTGTTTAAATCTTGCTAAGGAAAGGACAACTAAAGTGAATTCAATGTGAACATATAAAATATGAAATATTGAATCACAAGAGTTTAGGATAGAACCGGGAAGATGGGAACACGGTATCACGGTTCATCAAAAGTCATCAAGGTGGATCTTTGAAGCTTTAACCCTGCACAGCACAAGAAACAAGACAACAAACACATACGGGGCTCCCTCTACACTTATTATGAAAGCAGTAAAGGATAGATCACGGGTTGCCTCCCAAGAAGCGCTTGTTTTTGTTCACCGAGTCACGAGCCTGACTCGACCCAAATTTAGTTCATGGGGAACGTGGTGAGGGATGGAATCATCTCATGGGAGATGTCCTCACCAAAGTATAGCTTCAAACGCTGGCCATTCACCTTGAAATTGGGCCCATTCGGCTGAGAAAGCTCAATGGTCCCATAAGGAAAGACTTTGGCGACGGTGAATGGACCAGACCAGCGACTCTTCAACTTGCCAGAGAAGATCTTCAACCGAGAGTTAAAAAGTAAGACTTGATCACCAACGTGGAACTCTCGGTTCTTAATCCTTGCATCGTGGATGATCTTGGTCTTCTCCTTGTAGATCAGCGAGTTCTCATAAGCTTCATTCCTCAGTTCATTTAGCTCGTTGAGTTGAATCTTGCGATGATCACCGGCTTTGTTGATGTCGAAGTTAGACCACTTCAAGGCCTAGTGCGCCTTATGTTCCAGCTCGATGGGGAGGTGGCATGATTTCCCGTAAACAAGACGATAAGGCGTACAACCGATCGGGGTCTTATAAGAAGTACAGAAAGCCCACAGAGCATCATCTAACTTATCGGCCCACGCGGCGCGATGCTCTCCCACAGTACGCTCCAAAATTCGCTTCAATCCATGGTTAGATATCTCGGCTTGCCCATTGGTTTGGGGATGATAGGCGGTGGAAAGACGGTGATTGACACCATACTTAGCCATGACTCTTGCAAATTGATCATTGCAAAAATGAGTCCCGCGGTCACTGATAATAGCACGAGGAACGCCGAATCAAGCGAAAACCTGCTTTAAAAAGTTCACAACTACCCTCGCATCGTTAGTAGGGAGAGCCTTGGCTTCAACCCATTTGGAAACATAGTCAACGGCTACGAGGATGTACTTGTTCCCTTTGGAGGATGGAAATAGCCCCATAAAGTCGATGCCCCATACGTCAAAGATTTCACATTCTTGTATGAAATTTTGAGGCATCTCATCTTTATGTGTGATCTTGCCTTGGCGTTGGCAAGCATCACAATGCTTAACTATTTCGTGAGCGTCACGATAAATGGTGGGCCAATAGAATCCAGAATCAAACACTTTCTTAGCGGTGTAGTTGGGACCAAAGTGACCACCGGTGGGTCCTTTATGGCAAGCATCAAGAATTTGCAAAGCTGCCGGTCCATCAACACAACGACGAATGATCAGATCAGCACATTGTTTGAATAGATAAGGGTCATCCCAAAAGTAAGTCTTAACATCGTTCAAGAACTTCTTCTTTTGTTGGGATATTAACCCTTTGATGAGAATACCACCCGCTAAGTAGTTTGCAATGTCCGCAAACCACGGGGTGTCATCAAGATTGAGATTTATAAACATTAAGGTCTCAAGGGGGAAAGAGTCATTGATCTCTTTGTTCGGATGATCCCCTTGATATGGATCCTCAAGTCGACTCAGATGATCCGCGGCTAGGTTTTCAGCACCCTTCTTGTCACGAATTTCAATGTTGAATTCTTGGAGGAGTAAAACCCAGCGAAGAAGTCTTGGCTTAGAGTCGTGTTTAGTCATCAAGTACTTCAACGCGGAATGGTCCGTGTATACGATGGTGGTGGATAAAACAAGATAGGGGCGAAATTTTTCAAAAGCATAGACAACAGCTAAAAGCTCTTTTTCGGTTGTCGTATAATGCGATTGAGCCCCCGTCATTGTTTTTCTAGCATAGTGGATTGGTTGGAAGTGTTTATTCACTCTTTGGCCCAAAACCGCACCAATAGCAAAATCGCTAGCATCGCACATCAACCCAAAAGGCAGCTCCCAATTAGGGGTAACCAAGACCGGTGCCTTAGTTAGCTTATCCATAAGAAGATTGAAGGCTTCAATACATTCTTTAGAAAAGATAAAAGGAGTATCTTTTTCCAAGAGGTGGGTCATCGGGCGAGCGATTTTAGAGAAATCCTGAATGAATCGACGATAGAAGCCCGCATGACCTAGAAAACTTCTCACACCTTTCACGGTTGAAGGTGGATGTAATTTGGCTATGACATCTACTTTAGCACGGTCGACTTCAAGACCGGGTTTATAGATTTTGTGTCCTAGCACAATGCCTTCTTTTACCATAAAATGGCATTTTTCCCAATTCAGAACAAGGCGAGTGTCTTCGCACCGCTTAAGCATACGTTCCAAATTGGCAAGGTAAGAAGAGAAGGAATCCCCGAAGACCGAGAAATCATCCATGAAGAGTTCCATGGTTTGCTCAACCATGTCATGGAAGATAGCTAACATGCACCTTTGGAAAGTCCCGGGGGCATTGCATAAGCCAAAATGCATTCTTTTGTAAGCAAATGTGCCATAGGGACAAGTGAATGTTATCTTCTCTTGATCTTGGGGATCGATGGGTATTTGGAAATAACCCGAGAAACCATCAAGAAAGCAGTAATATTCATTACCCGCTAAACGTTCAAGCATTTGGTCCATAAAAGGTAGAGGGAAATGATCCTTTCTCGTGGCATCATTGAGTTTGCGGTAGTCTATACAAACTCTCCACCCAGTAACGGGACGGGTAGGAATCAACTCGTTGTTTGCATTGGGCACAACGGTGATGCCTCCTTTCTTAGGCACACAATGGACTGGACTAACCCATGGTGAATCCGAAATAGGGTAAATCATACCCGCATCAAGAAGTTTGATAACCTCGTTTTTGATGACTTCATGGATTTTAGGATTCACCCTTCGTTGGCTTTGAATTGTGGGCTTAAAGTCGTCCTCCATGAGAATTTTATGTGTGCAAAAGTGAGGATCAATTCCGCGAATGTCGGAGATTTTCCAAGCGATAGCTCTTATATGCTTCTTCAACACGGTGATTAGTCGGGATTTTTCTTCTTCTTTCAGGTCCTTTGCAATGATGACCGGTAACTTCTCGTTGTCTTCAAGGAAAACGTACTCAAGATGGGGAGGTAGGTCCTTAAGCTCAAGAGTGGGAGGATCCTCAATAGATGGTGAAACTAACGATGGATCATCATTAGTCACCTCTTTAGGAGAAGGAGGAGAAAACGGGTCTTCATTGAGAAGTCTGTCAATAGTACGAATGTCTTCATCCCATTCGGTGGACGAATCATCATACTTAATATCGAGAGGACCCAAGTTAGCTTCGAAATCATCCAAGTCACTTTCTCCAAAAGGAGTCAATGCTGGAGCAATTGAGGCAATGGTCTCAACATTGGGTAGAGAAGAAAGAGTACTTTTGCAAGCATCATGAAAATGTTCTTCACAAGCCTCATCGAGAACATCAATAGCATTAACACTCTCATATGAATAAGGTTGCTTAGAAATCTTACCCATGTTGAAGACAATTTTATCGTCACCAACTCTCATGATTAATTCGCCCGCGGCTACATCAATGAGAGTGCGACCGGTCCTCAGGAATGGACGTCCAACGATTAATGGAACACGAGGATCCATCTCGTAGTCAACGACAACAAAATCCGCCGGGAAGGTGAATTTGTCAACGCCAACAAAGACATCTTCGGCTATCCCCACTGGATAAGCAACCGTACGGTTAGCTAATTCCAAGGTCATTTTGGTGGGGACTAGCTCGGGGAGAGATAATTGCTTCCAAAACTTAAAGGCATTAAGTTTATACTGGCACCTAGATCGGCTAGAGCCATGTAATTCTCTACTCCCGGGAAGTTGCAAGGAATCAAGAAGCGACCCGGATCACCAATTTTGGTGGGCAATTTCCTTAACAGAACGGCGGAGCAATTCACATTAAGTTGGGTCTGAGCAATGTCAAGAAGCTTTTCCTTGTCACATAGAAGATCTTTAAACATCTTAGCGTATTTAGGCATGTGTGCGAGAGCCTCGTCAAAGGAGATGTTAAAATTCAATTGTTTAAACATTTTTAGAAAGTTCGAAACTTGAATATCATCCTTGCTCTTTTGCTTCTCTTTCCTCAACCTTGAAGGATAAGGTATATTGGATGAAGAAGAAGGCTTTAGGGGAGTAGGATCACTCACAACCACGGGTGGTTGGGAAATGGGGATAGAAGGTGAAGGAGGTGAGGAAAGTTGCTCTTTTTCCTTGTTCACAATCACGGGTGGAGGTGTAGGAAGCTCGGGTTCCGTATAACCTTTTCCACTACGAGTGGTGATTGCTTTCATCTCCCCTCTTGGATTCGCAACGGTGTTACTCGAAAGAGTACCCGAAGAAGAGGGTCTATTACCTTGGATGAGCGAACCAATCATATCACGAATATTAAGCGCTTGAGTGCTGAAAGAGTCTCGGATGTCGGCACAAATTTCATTACTTTGTTTTGCCATGTCATTCCTTAGCTCAGTTCGAATATCGCTCACTTGTTTCGCCATTTCTCCCTTCAAGTTGATGACTTGACTCTGAAGATTCGTCACCATCTCTCGATTAGTCTTCATGAACGTCTCGACGTCTTGATTCACTGCCATCGGTTGATTGAGAGGTGGAGCTTGGTAAGCTTGAGAATTTCCTTGAGTTGGGTATGGGTTTCTTTGGGATTGATATTGATTGGTCGCACGAGGTTGGGATTGATTGTTTCGGTTATAGTTTTGTTGTTGGTTTTGGTTTGCAGGAGGGAAACCGGGTGGAGCAAGATAGTTATTTGAACGATAACTTAGCAAGCTACGGTCTCCTTGAGGACGAGCTTGATAGCCTCCCGTGGGATAAGTACCGTATGCTGCGTTAACGTTTTCAGAAAAATTGCCTTGGGTAGAAGGACAATCATTGTAAGAATGAGGACCACCACATGTGTCACAAGAAATAGCAACGGCTTTAGCTTGTTGAAAGTGGTTAGTGGCCATGGTCATGAAATTCTTGTTCATCTCAGCGAGTTGTCGAGAAATTTTAGACATCTCGGGATTGGAAGTAGTAGAAGAAACATTGACTCTCGAGTTAGATCTTGAGGATGCGGATGAATCCCAATTCTTGTGGTGAGTAGTCATGTTTTCAATCAACTCTCTACACTCCTCCGGTCTCCTTTTCATAAAAGTACCACCGGCGGCGGCATTGATCGTGTCACGATCACGAAAAGTAAGACCATTGTAGAAAGTATCAATGAGAGTGACGGGGAGCATGTTGTGATTTGGACAGCGGTCGATCAAATCATTGTATCGTTCCCAAGCATCAAAGAGCGATTCATCATTGTCTTGCATGAATCCACTGATTTGGTTACGAAGGCTTGTGACCATGGATGGTGGGAAGTAGCGCAACAAAAAGCGCTGAGTCATGTCATTCCACGTATGAATGGAATTCTTAGGGAGACGGTCAAACCATTTTTCGGGATGGTGAGAAAGCGAGTTGGGAAAAAGTTGAAGGCGAAGGTCATCCATAGAAACACCGGGGCACTTCATGCTTTGGGTGATGGTAATGAATTAGTCGAGGTGTTTGTTGGCATCATCATCCGGAATTCCGCGAAATGGGTTAGTTTGCACTTGTTGGATCATGTGATGCTTCAACTAAAACTCTTGAGCCGTGACGTGCATCGGCGCAATCGGGCCTCCGCGTCCGTTCATGGTGGGTTGACACAATTCCTCCATTGTTCGTAAATCAGGTAGGAGGAAATTGTTGTTGTTGTTGTTGTTATTCAAATTAGGTAGAGGTGGGTTATTATTGTTGTTATTAACACCAGCCATATCTAGATCTTCACGAGTCTCGGGCTCAGAATAGTTCGAAGATCTAGTACGCATACACCTGCAGAAGAAAAATATACACAGAGAGAATATCTATATAATCTTTTTGGTGCAAAACCTTTTGGAAATAATTGCTTTTTCTGATTTTTTTAATGTTTTTGTATTTTTGAAGAGTTTTATATTTTTAGGGTTTTTGAAAAATTTTAAAGCAAGGAAACTAACGCTCCAAGAACAGATCCCAAAATTCAATGCGTCTCTCACTAGAAACCGTTAATCTTAACGAAAAGAGCCGGCAGCGGCGCTATTTAATACTCGGCTTTTACCCGAAGTATAAAATCTTATCGTCCAAATCTTTTCGAATTGATTACCGATCTAAAGTGTGACTCAATCGTCTTTTGGTGAACAAGAGATGGTTTGGTTTTGTTTATCTAATTTTAAATAATAGCAAATAAGTAAGTGTCGTTGAGTAAAGTAGAAGTATTAAAGATTAAACTAAATGTAACGAGTTAAAATTTTAATGCTTGAAAACTTAAAGGCAATATTAGAAAAATACTTGAACACTAAATAAAACTAACACATAGAAACTTTGTAAAAACAAGAAACTAAACCATCGTAAAATTGCCAAATTGGAATCTAATCGGAATATTGGTCGGAATATGGTGCAATCGGAATGTGGGCAACAATGGTCCAGATCGGAATATATTCTGATCTGTTGATCGAAATGTTGGAAATGTGACTGATCGGAATACTGCAAATTACACTCGTCGGAATATTTAAGACAAGGCTAATCGGAATAAAGGGAGATAAGCTCAATCGGAATGTATGGAGGACTCCCAATCGGAATGTCACAAAGCACCCCACAATCGGAAATTCTAGAAATGCAGTCAATCGGAATGAGCCAAGAATGGTCCAGATTGGAATGTGGGACAAAGTATACAATCAGAATATTATGCAAAACCTCTAATCGGAATATTTGACAAAGGGGCCAGATCGGAATGTGTCAAAACTTGCCGTCAGAATATATAAACCCTAATCCGATCACTACAATCGGAATAATGGGTGCTGATCGGAAAACAACAAAAACCCTTTTCCGATTTGAAAATCGGAAAGAGGGGTGGGCTTCTTGAAATGTACCGATCGGAAAGGGGTTTAGACCCTTTCTGATTTTTATGGGATTCGAAAATAAGCCAATGAATAAGCTACTTTGATAAGCTTACTCCAAGACTAGCACGAATCAAAAGTGAAATATACAAAATAAGCACAATCAACAACTTATCCAAACTCAAAATAATCAATCTTACGAATCAAACTATATATAAAAAATGAACTTTTTAAGAAAACTTTCAAAAGTAAATAAGCTAAAAGAAGCGAATAAGCCAATAAGCACAAAAATCTTAAAGCTTAATCGAGTGAAAGCTTATGTAGGAAAAAAAAGATTAACTTTTTGAGCACGAAATCATTAAGAACAACACGGATCATATGAAATTCGCACCATAATTAATCTAAATATCAAAGAAAGGTAGAAGGAGATGAAAGATTAAAAGCTTAAACTTAACTTGATTAATGAAATTAACTATACACAAATGTTTAATCTTGAAAGATTAAAAGAAAAAGATGAAAACTTAGTGAGAGAAAGTTTAGAACTTTCTCTCTCTAAAAACTAGAAAGAAAAGTAAAAAATGAAAAACTTAAAACTAAAGACTAACCACCCTCCTAATGTGTATTAGGAGGGTATTTATAGGAAAAATGGAAGGAGTGCATGTGTTGCTTCTTCTTTCTTTCTTTCTTCACGTCTTCTCGACTCGACTTAATTCTTTGTCTTTTCTTGATGTCGTCTCGGGATTTGAACTTGACTTGATAATTTTCTTCTTTAATTTAGATTTGAGTTCTTCGACTTCATTAAACTTCCGTCTTTAGACTTGTTCTTCGATAAATCTTCAGAATAGGCCTTGGACTTCCGTTCTTTTTGCACTCTTGATCTTTTGACTTCGTCTTTTCCCGTTTTCTTCGATAAAAGACCGTGAAAGCCCGTGTTTTCTTCCTTTTTCATATTTTGGTCCTAAAACACAATAAAAACACAAACCACGCATAATTCCGACTTTTACGACATAAAATACACGTCTTGGTCTTGTTTTTATTGGAAATTAGTGGTAAAAGGGTAAGTGTTTTCACACTTATTAGTGCCTTAGTTTCATAATTTGCAAAAATGTTCTTCGTAAATCGACCCGAGGGCAGGTAAATCAAGGAAACTAGAATTGAAGAGTACCTGTAAAATATTAGGGATGAGACAACTTTAACACTTGTCCCACCCCTAATAGGGGCGGACACAACAAGGACACAACACCTCTTTGGTGTCAAAACTTTACAAGTGCATGAGACACTTGTCCTATTGCTTTAACTAGATACAAAAACCCAAAAACTTCACACACACACTTTACTTGCATGTGTTCATCCAAAATTTTCATCAAATCTCTCCCACTCTCCCTCTTTGGCCGTGCACTACCACCACCATATCACCATCTTCATCAAGTTTTCAACCTACAACATAATCTATATTCAACATATGATGATAACTACAAAAAAGGAGGATGATTGGAGGTGATTCCAACTTGTGAAAAGAAGTTTTTTTGGAGTTCTAGGGCTGATTTTCAAGAAGGGTTTCATATACTTGAAGATTTCAAAAAGTTGTCTTGACAAGTTAATGATTTGGGAACAATATCAAGCTTGTTCATCCAAAATCTCAAAATCTTCATCACTTTGGTTGGTATAAAGATTGTTTTCTTTCTATCATCCTATTATTTTTGTAAATGTACTCGTCTATTTATTTCCAAATGTATATGTAAGAGATCTAGGAATGATGATAAAGTGATTGCATGGTGATTTTATGTCATTAGATTAAGTTGATGAGGCTAAATCTACAAGTAAAAGATGTTAAAATCATCACTAGATGAGTAGGTTATTAAAAATAGTAAGTTTCAACATTTTTAGTTGATCAAATGGATTGGATTATTTGATATAATGATAGATAAATTATTTTTATACAAGTGGTGAATTGGCGACATAATGGAATGTTAAAAATGAGCAAGATATGGCCAAAATACTTTTGAGTTACTAATCTGACTGATCTATTTTAGACGAATTAAAACTGATATTTAGAGGCTGTTTGAGAAGGAGCCATAGAAGATTAAATTGTGGAAAATATCATGTAGTTTCTACAGTAAAAATTTGTGGTTCTGACTCATTATAGAACTCAAGATATGACAAAAATGGTGAACATGAGATTTCACATCAGATTTCACAATAGAATATTTAATATTAAAAGACCACTTAGGGTAAAGTTTTATATAAATAAGTATGTAAAAGTAAGTAATTGAAAATAAGTATATTAAAAAATGTTTATATACTATAATAAATAAGTATCACATTTTCTTAAAAATAAAACTCAACTAGTTTTTTAACTACAAACTATATATATGATTTTTACGTCTTTTCGGCTAAAACCGAAAGGATGGCGTTTTCGCCAAATAAAACTTAGATGGTCAGACCCATCTAATGTAACATTTTTATAGAACATCTACTGATATATAAACACATTTAACAAGTAAAAATTGATAAACCCGAGCTTTGTAACGCATGGACCCGTAATGGACTAAAATTAGCCTTGTTGGACCACTAGGTCCAACTAGTTTGGTTTCGCACTCTTGGACTTGCTCATGGACTCAACCCACTTGGGCCCAACATATGAGTAGTGGCCTGGTCTTAAATAAATAAATGGACTAATATAATGTATTGGACTCTTAATGGGCCTATTGGGCCTTAACATAAACATGGGCTAAAACTAGTATAATAAGACTAAGTTAACTAAATACTTAACACACTAATAATGTTGTATAAGATAATAAAATCCCACTTGATCATCATGTTTATGACATCATTACATATACATAACAACTTTTTATAAATATTATTCGACATAGTCTAAGATCGAGTATTATTTGTTTATGTTTCCCGTGATCGAGGCACGTACCGTTCATCCTAATTGCCGATAACCCGCCTTTCCAAACCAACATGAGTTCACAGCCTTGCACTCTTTTAAATGTTTTATGAAATGTTTATAAACCCGCGAGGGAGATAACATGCTAGTTTTAATAAAAATAGAGCACAAGTAGTCCTGATTGTATGCTTAATGATATGGACCCAATTGGTTGAATGACCCAATGAATGATTGAAATGGATTATTATTAGATAGATTATGTCACTACAAGTCCCATTAGCATGAATTGTGAACTACCGGGAATGGGTAGACGCTTATGCATATAATAGTACTATTTGGGGAAGATCACCCTAGTTCGCGTCTTGACGGCTGATCCCCGTTGTGTCACATTGATTGGCAAGCGAAGATATGTATGAGAGGGATATAATTAGCGTGATTTTTGTGACGACACGCTGTTTAAAATGGGAAAATGAGTTCCGGGCTAGCTGACCGATATATATTATAGAAAGGTAACAATGTCATGCGGCTTATAATAATCCGATAATAATAATGATAATGGTAACACTGAGGCTGCGGTCTCAGGAATAGTGTATGATATATGATTTGAATTATAATATATTCCCTGACTAGCAATATGGGGTCTTATTACTAATATTATGCTTGTAATCTGCTTTTCATAATTGTTTTATATAACGGTTTTTATTATACTGTAAAGAACGTTATAAAACGTATTCTATGGTACTGTTACGACAATGGTTCGTATAATGGTTTTGACGGCAAAGGCCTATGTTATGATTTACGAAAAGGATTCGTATAAAATGTTTTTGGCATATGTTATGATTTACGACAGTGATTCGTATAAAATGTTTTTGGCCTATGTCATGGTCTATGACAAAGAATTGTACAAAATGTTTTACGATAATGATTATATACCGGTTTTATGTTAATGGTTTTTATTTAGCTCTATAAGCTCGCTCAGCGTTTCGCTGACTTTCAGCATGTTTTATTCCAGGTACTTGAAGGTAATTCTCAGGAAGACGACAAGAGTTTATGGCCCGCATTTAAATAAAAGTTTCTATTCAAATGTTTTGTATATTTGTAAGACATACTTTGACCTGAGGACCTATGTAGGTTGATATTTATGAATGGAAAATGCTTTGTTATTAAACGAAGCGATTTTTAAGCCTTGTCTATGATTTGAGTAATGTGCTATCCCGTAACACCAACGACTCTTCCGCTGATACGAAATGTGAATATTTAGGGGTGTTACGTCAGATTCCTGACGTTTCCTTTTATTTGTTGTTTTGGGAACATCAACATCATACTCTGTGGATGGTTGGGTATCTTCAATTATGGCTTTGTGGAGAGCTCTCTGAAGCTTGTCTTGAGTCTTTGTTTTTGTTGACCCAATGTTGTTCAGTCGAGTCTGCAATACCTTCATCAACTCAAGGTCTGAAAGGCATTTAGTAAGTATTGTTGGTAACTCTTGATTGATAGATGACGTGACTTTGTCTTTGATGATGGTTGTCGCATGATCATTAATGGATTTGATGAACATTGCATTTTCATTATCGAGAGCTTATTATTCCTTGATATATGTGTCTTGCTTTTTTTTCAAGATCTTTCATTTTGATTTTGAGTTCTTTGATGCTTTCTCGTTCACGTTCATCTTCTTTGAAATTCGCTTGACGACTTTTATGGAATGATTCTTTGAGTGCTGCAAGATCTTGTGCTTGTGTTTGCAACTGTTATTGAAGGGCTAGGATGAGATTGTCAGTAATAGATAAATGGGAGGTGGTAGGTACGGGTTGTAGGAGGGTGGATAGTACATGTTGTACAATTGTTGGTAGAGATGTAGGAACAATCGTTAGGGAGGTGGTTGGTACAGGTTGTAGGGTGATGGATGGTACAGGTTGTACGATTGTTGGTGGAGGTGTTGGAACAATCGTTTGGGAGGTGGTTGGTACTGGCTGTAAGATTTTCTGTTCAATTATAGGAATGATTGTCACAACTGTGTTAATTATTGGTGGTGGAGGAGGTGTTTGTTGAATGATGGGAGTCAACGCCAGGTGAGCATCATCTTGGATAATGAGTGAAGGTGTTGTGGGTATAGGTTTGCTGATTGACATCCTTTTAGAAATCGTCATGGTTGGTATACATGTCGTCTTCTCCTCCACCGTCTTGATTAACCTCAATGTGTTCAAAGTTGAAGTAAGTTTCAAGCTCTTCATCATCTTGATTTAGTTTGTCTTCAGGTTCGTTTTCTTTACGAATCTCCTCGTCCTCGTCTCCATCAGTACTATCAGAGTTTCCAAATTCTTCGCGGGCCAATTCCTCAGCTGTTTTGGACCCAGAGGGACCAGTTTTAGCAATTGATTCCATCTTACTCTTCAAAAGAATGATTTTGAGTTGTTTTGTAAAACCCGCATAAAAATACCATGAACAGTACGTACATGAAAACACGAACAATTTAAAACTTCCCATTAAAAATACGACACATATCATGAACATTTAAATAAAGAATTACGTATACTAATAAATTTACGACAAGTATTACGTATCTCATTATTATTATTTTTACATGATAAGTTGTTACGTAAAATACTTTAACACTTAAAGAAATTAAAACACGAGAATTAAGACGCGAGCCTACACGATTATAATTTAAATCACGGATATCGAGAACTTGCAAGTGTGTGTAGGCTGCATGTACAACGAGAGAAACAAGAAAGAGATAGGGACCATAGCCCATTTGGGAGTCCTAGTCCAAAACAAATACATAACGGGGGAGTTTCTATTTAGGCAACAAATCACAAAACCCTAAAACACAAAATACAACCGGTGACTTTTTATTTTTTTCGGTTCTTCTTGCTGCCGTCGTTTAACCACACCAAGAACAAGAGAAAAACAGTGGGTTTGATCCAAGAAAACAAGGTTTGAGTTCGTGTTTTAAATCCCTAAACCATAACAACACTACGGTATCATCAAAACCCTCTTCTTTTTTATTAGTTATGCTTAATTGTCAAGAATACATTAATTAGAATTAAAGACATGATTAATCTAAGAAATTAACAAGGATATGAAGGCAGTGGTGTTGTTTATATCCGGATTACACACAAACTGAGACCATTCTTGGTCTTGGTGGTGATTTAATTCCACCAGCCGCAACCCTTCATGGGTGTCGACGTGGGTTTTGTTCAAACAGTTGCAACACCAAATGCCCCAACAAAGGGGTTTGGTCAATAACAGTGGGAACCGAGACCCCTATGGTCTCGGTGATTAGTTAAATGAAAACAGTGGGTAGGTTAAACCAAACAGCAGGAAAACTTTGCAAACCAGTGGGTCGGCATAACCAAACAGCAAGAACCTATTAAGAGGCAGTGGGTAGATTATGGAAAGCAATAGAAACAAGGTTGTTGTCTGGGGGTAAATCGGGCAACACTGCTGTTTCATATATTGGACAGAACTAATAAAACATGATATTGGACAAAACTGTAAATAGATATTGGATAGAACTAAATTAGATCTGTTGGACAACACTATTGTATGGTTGTTTTCATAGTTTGTTTTGTTTTGTGAGACCTAGACAAGGGAATCTCGATAGGCTCGGGTACACATTAATATTTTTCTAAATTACGTTTATTAATTTAATTATTACAAAATAAAAGTTATAACTAAATTAAACATGAAACTTAGGTTGTATTAATTAAGATAATTAACCATGGAATTGACCTAAGTACTTTATATATGGACTTAATTAAATTAAAAACCATATTTTAATTTATTTATATTATTACAAGCTACGGTAAAGTTTTATTAAATTAACCATGATATATTATTAATTAATAAACCATACATTTTCATTATTAATTAGTAATCACTTTAGCCTAACTATTTAATTTAACAGACTTAACTAATAAATCATCATGACTTATAACTTATGATTAATAAGCACTAGCTTATATTTTAGACTTATTAATTTCAGCTTATTTCTATTTATGGAAACTTTCTATTTTTAGAAACTTACTATTTTTGGAAACCTGTTATTTTTAGAAAGTTACTTATTATGCCACTACAAGTATAGTAATACAAGAACACATGAAATACATAATCAAAATATATGTACAACATGAATATATACAAGATGACATTTACAACATTAAAACATGACAAGAACATATAAAATAATTTAAGAACACAAAGAAACAGTAACACATTCAGTAATCAGACAACTCATACATGTCCCTTATATATGTAGTATCCGTGAAGTCGGAGTAGATCACTAAGCTTTCCTTCTAGCTTCACTACTGGACAAAAGGTATGGATATTCCATATTTCAGTATGGACATTCTCTTCCTTTATTAGGATTCCCCGTTTATAACCAACTTTTTTCGCCAGTATTTTATATGTTTTGAATGCATATGTTTTGTTTTAAATGCTTGAGCCATATATACATGCATGTCACATCGTCTAGTCATGGAGGTACCATAATCATAACTATAACACCCCATTTAATAGGATAGAATGCTACAATAAATTATGGCGTGTCATCAAAGCATGCACGATAAATGTCTAAACATTCATGACCATAAATAGAAATACCGCAATCAAACATCAGTAGTCTAGTAACTCACACACAAGCAATACCAGCACTGTAAATGGAAACGACTAAACAATGTCCAAAAGAAGTAAAGTATGATAAAGTAGGAATAAATACATAGGGTAAAAGAGGCCAGATAGCTTCCAATTCGAATACACATGCTCTGGAGTTCCTACTTGCGACCTTGGGTACCTGTCGTTTGGGAACATGGAAAAGTAGACGGCTGAGCATAACGCTCAGTGCACGGATATACAATAAAGCATGGAAAACATAGAATATGGAAGCATATAAAGAGTATAAAGCATGAATGGCAGCGGAAAAGAATAAGTCCTGTAAAACCTAGTTGTTTGTCATGTTAACTAGTTTTAGTTCTGAAAACATAGCTTATGTTACTAATGAAAATCTGTATTTGTTAATGTACCATAATAGAAAATATAGGTCATGAGGTCAACGACGTACATGAATACTTGGAGGGGTGACCTCGTCATGCAAATTAGAGGGGATGCCTCTAATTTAATTGGTAAGTGGGTAGGAGGCATCAGCTCCTTGTGAAGGATGCAAGGCACACACCACATTCACCATGAAATCCTGACTGAAACATGTAACTAGGATGCACCCATACGCCCTACATGATAATATAATAATATAATGGCCAAATAACTGAAAAGGGACGCCACGAGCTATCACTCCGCCGTGGTGAAGTCATAACACAAGTGCCTCTAGTGTTATGGTTATGGTACCTCCAAAACTGAGTGAAACTGGTCATGCATGTATATGGCTAAGGTAAATAATAAACATAAGCATTTAATATGTAACTACTAGGGAAAACAGTTGGCTGCATACGCAAAATCCTAATGAAGGAAGAGATTGTCCTTACTGAATGACGGGAAATCCGTACCTTATGTCCAGTAGAAGCTAATGAAAACGATGAAGACTAATACGCCTCGACGGATAACACTACATAGGAAACATGGACGTGTATGAGTTGTCTGAATTACATGTGTTTTACTGGTTTCCTGTGTTATTAGCTTGTTATACGTATTCTGTCATGTTTTACTGTTTACTGTGTTAACTTTAGTTATTCTGATGTTCTGTTAAGTATTAATCATGTAATAGTGTATTATACTACTTGTATTGTAATACTAAGTAACTTTATAAAAATAGCAAGTTTCCATTGTTGGGCCAATGAAAGTTTTAACTATGGCCCAATCTAGATTGGTTTAAATTAGACTAGGTGTTACTGATCGCTAAGAGGACCAGCGACAGAGACCAGACCAGCGGAAGGCAAAGCCTCAGCTGGCATACCAGGAAAATTCAAGTCAATGACAACGTTAGAGAAGTCGAAGACAATCTGAAGTCATACTTACCAGCGATTATGAATAGCTGGGATGTAGAAGAAATGTGCTGGTGTTAAAGGATCACCGAGTTGACAATACTCAGAGATCACTTAAGAACCCTAGAAGTCTGATACAAGCAAAGATTGTCCAATCCTTTATAGTTTAGGCGGGAGAATCTACAAAGTGCTTTGAGAAGGACAAAACAAGAGATTCAAGATAAAGCCTAGTACGACCTACTGGGACAAAAAGTGAACAGTTGGCAGAACTGTTCACCTAAAGTTGTTTAAAGGTATGTCTCGATTTGGACATGCATTTAATACTATGTACTCTTCCATTCAGAAGATGACACATATCAACTACTCCCACTAAGGAAGCAACCTCGTACCACTATAAATAGGAGTGAGAAAGAAGATTTAACACAACCCTTGGGCTTGGATAAATTATCTAAGTTCTTTCTCTCTTTGGAACCACTGAGCCCTCAGCTGTCTACTAGCGACTCATAGGTTCCCTTGTATACTTGAGTCTTGAATCAAGTTTACTTGTTCTAGGTGAAAGTCCCTTAATATGACAATTGTTGATATCTATAACTCTTATAACCACGAAACATAATGAAATACTTTCTAAACGCGTAATGCTTTATTAAGTATTATAAACAAAGTATTACAAAGTGCTAGGAATGCACTCGTTGAATGACAACAAAAAATGAACCCTACAACAAGTAAACTAGACTCGAGACTCAAGTTTACAAGGGAAACAATGAGACACTGGTAGACAACTGAGAGCTCAACGGTTCCAAGGTGAGAAAGAACTTAGATAAATTATCCAAGCACAAGGGTTGATTTACTTCTCCTTTCTCACTCCTATTTATAGTGTACGAGGTTGCTTCCTTAGTGGGAGAAGTTGATACGTGTCACCTTCTGAATGGAAGAGTACAACGTATTAAATGCATGTCCAAATCGAGACATACCTTTAAACAACTTTAGGTGAATATTTTTGCCAACTGTTCACCTTTTGTCCCACTAGGTCGTACTAGGATTTATCTTGAATCTCTTGTTTTGTCCCGCTCAAAACACTTGGTAGATTCTCCCGCCTAAACTATAAAGGATTGGACAAGCTTTGCTTGTCCCAGACTTCTAGCGTTCTTAAGTGATCTCTGAGTGTTGTCAACTCAGAGATCCTTGAACACCAGCACATTCCTTCAACATCCTAGCTATCCATAATCGTTTTTGAGTATGACTTCAGATTCTCTTCGACTTCTCTGACGTTTTCTTTGACTTGAATGTTCCTGGTGTGCCAGCTAAGGCTTTGCCTTCCACTGGTCTGGTCTCTGTCGCTGGTCCTCTCAGCGATCAGTAAACACTTAGTCTACTTAAACAAATCTATACTGGGCCATAGTTAAAACTTTTATTGGCCCAACAATCTCCCCCTATTTGTTTATAAATTATACCAAGTCTAAAATTATTGTAAGTGAGTACACAGCTTCTTTTTACACATAATTTAACAAACATACCTCAGAGTTTTATTTAAACATAAAGAACCTAGTCTATTACAAGAACACCTAGTGGTGTAAACATAAACAAAAATAAAAAGGTTCTTCAGCGATCAAGGCCTTGATCACAGATTCTCTGGGCTTCAACTTTGTCACTTCTAGAGTTGATGACTAGCTCAACTTGAAACTCAAAATCCTCAGCCAATTTGTAATTCCTTAGGATGCCCTGATTGAGTCTGATGAGTTGGATGGTTGATGCCAGATGTAGTTCATTCATCCGCTGAAAGCAATACTCACAATTACCATTCATGAAGACCATACCTGTCTCTGGTTCTGAGTATACTTGGCCCCCTACCAGTTTAGTGATCTCTTTGGGTAGTACCAAGTTTATGTGCATCCCATCTACAACAATGTTCTCAGTGACCAACTTGTCCACCAGACGCCCCATTTCGGTTTTTCTTTTCCTTTGACCTTGATAAGGTTGTTGTTGTGAGAGTTGAGGAGGCAGAGGTACCTTCAGCTTCTTTGCCGTGTCTCTTACCCAATTCAGCTTTGCTTGAATGTTTTTCATCATTCGGGCAGCACTAGACCCAGTCTTCTTTTGGGCAAGAGACAACATTTCTAACCATTAAGAGAGGCCCAGATCTCTGAGTTTAATGTCACTGTAGACTTTGTAGTTGGTTAGTTGGTTTTCTCTGTAAAGGGTCATCACTACTCTTTTGTATTTGTCAGTGTAACATGCATACTTGGTAATTTGACCGGGTTCAGATCTTTGTTTAAAAATCTTTCATATTCCTTTTGAAGGTTGCTCCTTTTCACTTCCAGTTCTCTGAGCTTAACCAACTGAGCTTCCTTTACAACAGGAGAGAGTTTGTTCAGAGCTTCTTTACTCTTGAGTCCAGCTGCTCTGATGTTTGCAAGCCTTTGGTGTTCCAAGATTTGAGCCTTTCCCTACTCTGGGGTAAGTGGTGGTTCATCAGCGCTCTTGAATTTGTTCAGGTCAGAGTGTTTGGAGAGTTTGGCTGTGGATCCGCCTTCTTCTTAGAGGGAGTGAAGGGTTATTTCAGGTTGTTCAATGGCAATTCCTTTTCCCTTGTCCTTTATTGCTTCAGTGATTGGGTTGAAGGACCTGAGAGGTTTTGGTGTTGGAATCCCTGTTGAAGGTGTTGGTTGTTTAAGTGATTGCTCCCCCTTAGGTGGAGCGGTGTCTGCTTCTTCTTCACAGGTAGAGGTTGCTGAATTCTCCCCCTCAGGCATAGCGCCGGTAGTAGCTGTGCCTGATCCAGGCTTGAGGAACTTAACAAATTCTTGATGGACAAATAAGCAGATTTCTTTAAGTTCCTCTTGTAAAAGATCCTGAAGAAGTTTTCTTGAAGGCTCAGACGCCTTGGCAATAGCTGCAACATTTGCTTTGACAGCTTTTGTGAGGACAGATGGTATGTATTGCTGAAGGCTCTGGTCTAGTACAACTGGGAGGTGAGTTTGCAAGGCATTTCCTAGTAGTTGCGGAAGTAATGCAGTCATAGAGGACTCTATAGATGAAGTTAGTGAAGTCTCTAGTGTAGTGGTGAGCTTCTCAGCAGCATGGGTGAGTGTTTTCAATTCAGATAGGATGACATCATTTGTGACTTTGGGCTTGGTTTTACTGATGTCACCCCTCTTGACCCAAAGATCCTCAGTGGCGAGTTCCTGAACATCTTTCATTCGAGGAACATGGACAAGCTTGAGGTTTTGTAAGTGTTCTAAGTGTTGCTTTGCCCCCAATTCCATGACATTTGGTAAAGTTGGGAAGGGAGCTGGGGTTGGTGTACAGAGCCTCTGGTCCAATAGCTCCTTAGCAACCAGTTCTTGCACATTTGGCATTGATGGGAAGGAGATGGGTTTTAACTCTGATGTAACTTGGTCATCATCAACATCCATATCAGCATAATCTTAAATGGTCAAGTCATCTTCAATAATGAAGACCTCATCCTCTGGCATGGAATCAATGTCTGACATGGCATCGAGATCTATGTGGGGGGTTCAGCATTTTCATCACCAGCAATGGAATAGGCATCATCATTCTGCTGTTCTTCATGAAGATTATGAGCCTATTATGATATTTGTTAGTAACCAATTGTGAAAAAATATGAAGTTATAGATCGCCATTCGCTGCCCCTAGGAAAGCTGGGTGTGATTATCCAGCCCCCCTAAGGATTTCTCCTTGTGACTCTTTTAAGTGTGAAACAGTTATGTTAAAGGGTCGCCATTCGCTGCCCCTAGGATAGTTGGGTGTGTCTATCCAGCTCCCCCATAAGGATTACTCATTGGGACTCTTTTGAATTGTGAAAATTATGTGGTGAATGGTCGCCGTTCGCTGCCCCTACGATAGTTGGGTGTGATTATCCAGCTCCCCCTGAAGGATTGCTCCTTGGGAATCTTTTAATTGTGAATTCATGGAAGTTAAAGGTCGCCATTTATCGCTGCCCCTAGGAAGACTGAGGGTGATTATTCAGTCCCCCCTAAAAGAATAAATTCTTTGGGACTCTTTTAGTTGTGACATATTTGAAGGTAAAGGTCGCCTTTTATCGCTTCCCCTAGGAAGACTGAGGGTGATTATTCAGTCCCCCAAAAGAATAAATTATTTGGGACTCTTTTCATATAAGGGGACCCAGAGACTACGTGAAGTGCAGAGACTCTCGGTTGGGACCTATAGCATGCTCAAGTTGTTATTGACAAGAGCACAGTCCAGAGGGTGAAGGATCATCGGGGTGTGTTATTAGCACAAATGAATCATATCCTTGTGTTAAGACATAGTGTACAGATACTCCTAAGAGTTCTAGGTGCTGACACAGACACTCTATGGGTCGAGGTAAACCCTAAGACTTCATCACTCTCTCCTACAGAATGTTGAGAGTGATTGTATGTGAACCTCCAAGAGAATAAAATGGCAAACTAATACCTGAGAGATATTAGTGTTGAGAAGTTCTTAGTCGTCTCTACTGACTGGGAGATGCTAGACTCAGGTTGTTTGTCAACGGTGGGCTCTTCAACCACATCCTCCAAAGAAGGGGATGGGTTCTTCTTAGTCTTCTTAGTCTTGGTAGGATTAACAAAAGGGGTTTCAGAGGAAAGGGGGATTTCTTTCCTCTTCTTCTCCTTTTCCTTGGGCACCTTGGGCTGAGAAGAAGACTGCACAGAGGTCTTTAACAGAGACTTGTCAGTTAGTCTTTCAGCATTCACCTCTTTGTGAGGGATCAAGGGCTCTCCATCAGCAACCAGTAGCCCAGCGACCTGCATCATGTGCCTGCTGAGAGGCACTTCATCTTCCAAGGGTATCTTTAGTGAAGCAGCAGTGATGTGATAAGGAGAGAAGGAGAGAAGTTCATCATTTGTGTAGCCTTCACCCAACATATCTTCTAAGAGAAGAGAGAGATATCTTGTGTAACAGATGGTGGCTAGTCTATTCTTCTTCCCTTTGTTTTCTAGCTTAGCAATAAAGTCAGAGTAAAGTATGTGAGCGATCCCTATGTCTTGCCCCCAGATTAAGCTATAAGCAATTGCTTGCTGGGCTCCATTAAGTTGATCATGAGACCCCTGGTTTCCACCCAGGCATTTCACAATGTATAGCATCAGCGTCCTCCAGATGGGTGAGAAGTAGTTCACTTTGACCAGTGACTTGTTCTGGAAACCTTGGGTGGTGAAAGGTTTATCATTGTCGTCATAAGAACGAAAGGTAGCCAAAGCCTTCTTTACCGTGGTGCTGGCAGGCACAGCGGACATGCCTTCATAGATTGGAAGTCCAATGACTTTGGCAAAGGTGTGAAGATCAAAGGTGAGAGGTTGAGGATGTGTGGAAAGGTTTAAGGTGATGTGTGAAGAGGTTTGATCAACTTCGGCGCTATACCAGAACTCCTTCAAGTATTGGTAGTAGCATGTGGAAGGTTCTCTAGTAATGGCTTCAAAAATGGTGGAGTTATTGAGGAAGGAGAACAATGGTTGGTAGAGGGAATTGTTGTGTTCCAAAAGAGCTACACAATTGTTCAAGGCAATCTTACCATCGTGAATCCCAAAATCTACGTTCGAGGCGGCTAGGACGGTGAAAGCTGAGTTTGTTGATGAAGACGCCATTGCTGATGTATGGAAGAAATGGAGGTTTTGGAGAAGATGAATAGTATGTGTGTGAAAGTACTGAGTAATGTGAAGTTTGAAAAATGAGTCAAGGGTTTTGATAAAAGGTTTAGCCGTTTTACATTTAAAGCATTTAATGCAAAAAATTACCTTTTAAGAAAAGTTCCCCTTGACTCTTCATGTGATTTTTCTGTCCCTTGGAAAGCGGGAAAGTTGTTGACAATAAAGGATAATCATTTGAAATAAATATGGGAATATATTAACTCCCATTGGAATGTAACTACCTCGTTACATTCAATTCCCTTTAATGCCCAGAGACAGAGATCATTTATCAGATTTGTTTACCAATATTGAGCATACCCAGCTAAGAAACCAACCTAGTAAAACTTGGCTCAGCTAGAGGCTTGGTGAATATATTAGTGAGCTGGTATTCAGTGGGTATTAAATGAAGCTCAATATCACCTTTTAAAATATGGTCTCTGATAAAGTGATACCTGATGTCAATATGCTTAGTTCTGGAATGAAGTACCGGATTATTAGAGATGGCTATAGCACTTGTGTTGTCACAGAATATGGGAACCTTTTCATAAATGATCCCATAATCAGTCAGTTGACTTTTCATCCAGAGAACTTGAGCACAACAACCAGCGGCCGCTACGTATTCAGCTTCAGCTGATGACATGGCCACAGAGTTTTGTTTCTTGGCACTCCAGCATACTAACTTTCCTCCAAGGATTTGACAACTCCCAGAGGTGCTATTTCTATCAAGACAGCACCCAGCATAGTCAGAGTCTGAGTAGGTTTTGAGGTCGAAGACTGATCCATTAAGATACGAGAGACCCAATGTGGGAGATCCTTTTAAGTACTTGAAAAATCTTTTGACAACTACAAGGTGGGATTCCTTGGGGTTAGCTTGGTACCTAGCACAGAGACATGTGGCAAATTGTATGTCTGGTCTGCTTGCTGTGAGATACATCAGTGACCCAATCATGCCTCTATATAAGGTCTCATTAACAAAAACCCCTGAGTCATCAGCTCCCAAGTTGTTGGGAGGAAGCATGGGGCATTTCACTGATGCACAATCAGACAGATCATACTTCTTGAGCAAATCCTTAACATATTTTTCTTGACAAATGGAAATTCCTTTTGAATTTTGTTTAATTTGAAAACCTAAGAAAAAGTTTAATTCCCCCATCATGCTCATTTCATATTTTTTGGTCATTAGTTTGGCAAACTGTTTGCTCAATGTAATATTGGTTGAACCAAAAATTATATAATCCACATAAATCTGTACTAGAATGACATCACTCTTGGACCTATAACTGAACAGGGTTTGCTCAATGGTACCTATGACAAATTTATTTTCAAGTAAGAATTTTGATAGGGTTTCATACCAGGCTCTAGGGGCTTGTTTCAGCCCATAGAGTGCTTTGTGAAGTCTGCAGACGTGATCTGGATACTCACTGCATTCAAAACCTGGGGGTTGATAGACATATACTTCCTCTGCAAGCTTGCCATTTAGGAAAGCACTCTTCACATCCATATGGTATACAGTAAACCCCATATAAGATGCAAAGGCTAGGAAGATTCTGATAGCTTCCAATCTGGCTACTGGTGCAAACGTTTCATCATAGTCAGTCCCCTCAGATTGATTATATGCCAGCACCACAAGCCTAGCCTTGTTTTTGATAATCATGTCAACTTCATCCCTCTTGTTTCTGTAGACCCATTTAGTTCCAACCACTTGCTTCCCAGCTGGAGCTTTTACCAAAGTCCACACGTTGTTCCTCTTGATCTGATTCAATTGATCTTGCATGGCAACAACCCACCATTCATCTAGAAGCGCAGTAGCCACATTCTTAGGTTCATCCTCAGAGAGAAAATCAGCGAAAAGGCATTCATTCGCTAAGGCGGTTTCCAGAGATCTCAATTTGCCTCTGGTGGTGACTCCCTTAGAGGGTTCACCAAGAATATTCACCAAAAGAATATCTTGGTTCCTACTCCATTTGGATTGAGGATCAGAAGTCTCTGTGGGTTCAGGAGTCACAACAGGTTCAATGAATGCTGAGGGATCTTCACATATTATTTCTTCATCAATAATCTCTTCATCAAGAGGATAGATTGGTTCGATGAGATCAGCATTCAGTGTAGTGGGTGGAGTGATTGGTTCAACATTTTCAACCTCTAGAGTGATGTCAGAGATTGAATGAGGATCAAATGCATGAATATAAGGGAAGTCAATGTTACATTCTTCTGTGTTGGTGTGATGGATGACATCATCTTCTTCATTGAAGGTGACATGGATAGATTCTTCTAGTTCTTGTCTACGGATGTTGAAGACTCTATAAGCTCTGGAGGTGGGAGAGTAGCCGACGAAGAATCTATCATCAGACTTTTCATCAAATTTTCCCAGGTGATCTCTGTAGTTGTGAATGAAAACAGGGCAACCAAAGACATGGAAGTAGCTTACATCAGGGGCTCTCTTCCTATACACTTCATAAGAGGTCTTGCCGTGTCTCTTCACTATAATGGATCTGTGTTGTGTATGACAGGTTGTGTTCACAGCTTCACCCTAAAATTGTTTAGGAAGTCTTGATTCGCTGAGCATAGTTGTAGCAGCCTCTATGAGGGTTCTATTTCTTCTTTCAGCGACACCATTTTGTTCAGGGGTGCCTGGGTTAGAAAAGTTCTGTGATATTCCCTTTTCATCACAAAAGGCTTCCATGGCATGATTCTTGAATTCAGTGCTATTGACACTTCTGATAGCCTTGACTCTACAGTCATTGAGGTTCTCTATTTCTCTGATGAAGGACATTATTCTTTCAGCAGCATCACTCTTTCTTTTGAGAAAGAATACCCATGTGAATCTGGAGAATTAATCTACAATGACTAATGTATACTTGTTGTGATTAAGGGATTGAGGTTTTACTGGTCCAAATAAGTCAATGTGAAGAAGATGGAGGCACTTATTTATGGAGAATGATTGTTTTGTCTTTAATGAGGCTCTGTGGTGCTTCCCTTTCTCGCAGGCTGAGCAGGGTCTGTCTTTGGTGAAGGTCAGAGAGGGAAGCCCAACTACTAAATCATTCTTGGCCAGTTTGTTAATGTTTTTGAAGTTGAGATGGGAGAGTCTCTTATGCCATAGCCAATTTTCACTATCAGATGCTTTGGCATAGAGACAAGTGTTTGTCCCTTTTGGACAAGACGTCATGTCGATGACATACACATCCCTTCTCCTGGGTGCAATTAGAACAACATCATCATTTTGATTGAAGATTGTTCCTTGTGTCTTAGTGAACAGAACTTTGAAACCAGCATCGCAGAGTTGACTGATGCTGATTAATTTGTGCTTCAGCCCATTGACATAAGCGACCCTTGTGAAGGTTATTCCATTACAATCCACTGAGCCATAACCCTCAGCAGCCCCTGAGGAGTCATCTCCAAAGACTAATTTTGGACCAGACTCCTTTTTATATCTATGAATATATTGTTTAACCCCTGTAATATGTCTAGAGCACCCACTATCTAGATACCAAACATATTTCTTCAGATATTCCTGCATAGATATAACAAAGCCAGATTAGTTTCTATGATGAACCCACTTTCCAGTGGGTCCATGCTGTCGCTGACCAGCGACATTGGTCCTTCTCTGGTTCCCTCCCCCTCTTTGGTTGCAGTCTATGGGTTCATGACGCATACTTCCACAAATGTCACATCCGTGATAATGCTCGCACTCATCAGAGTGATGGTTGAAGAAGCCGCAGTACTTGCATGGGGGATTTGGTCTGTAACCCTGAGAATTGTCTCTGGGTTTAGGCTCAGCTCTTCTTAAGGGCCTGTGAGGAGTTTTTGACCTCATTTGTGTTTTGGTTCTTTGAACCGCAATGACCTCCTCATGCTCTCTAGAAGTGTGTACAGTAGACTCGCATGTGATACATTTTGGTTTCTTTAAGCAATCCTCAGAGGAATGATTCTTGAAACCGCAATGCTTGCAAGGTCTGAACAAATCTCTCCCCTTAGAGCTACTAGATCCTTCACCAAGAGAGTTAACAATGGACTATTAACTCTGGGGTTGATTTGTTCTTTCAACCCCTATACTTCTTCCATCAAGGTGAGGAAAAGTTGATTGGTGGGTGAAAGCTCTTCAAGGGTAGGAGTGGGTTTGTTGGAGTCCTTGGCCACAAAAACCTTTTTGTTCGCTTTATCAGCGACTTTGAGAATTGAATTCCCAGGGGTTTTGGTTGGAGGTTTTGGGCCAAGAAAAGAATCAGATGGGTTAGCACTAGCGAGTCTTGGTGGGGGGCTGGTACCTCTGATTTCTTGTCAGAGTTTTTCTCATCCATAGAGGTGGAAGATGGAGAAGAAACATCTGAAGGGAAGAATTTAACATTGGGAACATGTATATGGTTTTTGTATCTACCCTTTCCCCCAATAGCCTGAACCACATCACCAGGTATGGATTCAACGACTATTTCTTCCACTGTGGATTGAGCGAAATTACATTTTCAATGGTTTTTCTAAGTTCTGAGTTTTCATTAGATAAAGACTCATTTTCAATGGATAATTTGCTTACTTCATTTTGAAGTTGATTAGCAAGATTCATAAATGGTTTAAGATTTGTTAATTCAGATTGCCAAAGATTTAACTCTGTTTTAAGACTCTGAAATTTGTTTAACAGGTTTTTTCTTTGCTCTTCCACAAAGTGGAGGTCAACCAAGGTATAGTCACTAACATGGTCTCTATCAGGACCTTCAGCCATAGATAACATTCTTTGTACCTTTTTCATGGTGATGTCCACCCATTAACCAGATCTTGCTTCACTTTTACCCACAGCGGGTTCTTCATCAGCCACAACCATAAAGGCTCTGACGGTAGTGGTACCTTCATCCTCAAATGTGAGGGGTTCATCATCCCAATCGAATGAGGAAGAAATCAGACCCTTTTCAATCTTCTTAATATCCTTTTTCTTTGCTGCATCATCAGCTTTCTGGTTGAGTTTTAGCAGCTCAGCTTTCAAGGCTTTGTATTTAACTTTGTAGTCCTTCTTCCCCTCTGAGTCAGAGTAAGAGGTTTGCTTGAAAGGTGAGGTGGAAAACTTCTTCTTGCTGTTGTTGTTGCTGGATGAAGGGAAGCTTGGAGAGGAGGTTTTGTTTGACCAGCAATCCTTCTGATAGTGACTAGTCTTTCCACAAGTGTAGCATGACACCTTGGATTTATCAACCTTTGCAGCTCCAAATCTACCAGATCTCTTGTAGTATCTTTTTTGGTCAGCTAGAAGAGCTCTGTCATGGAACTCAGCATGTAATTCATCAAGAAATTCTTGACTACTTATGGTGTCCTCTTCTATGTCAGAGTCGCTGTCCTGAAAGGAATGGTTAGCAACAAGAGCTTTTGAACCAGTGATATTGGTGGTAAACTGATTATAGTGTTTTACCACACCTTTAGGAAAAGGAGGTAAATAGGGAAAGTATTAAATACGACGATTTAGGAAAACCATGTACTAATGACCCAAAGGTGAAAGTTCGTTTCCCAAGGAGTTATATGTGTGTGACTAAGATGTAACAAGATTTGAGATTAATATTTGAAAGAAGGGGATGAGAAAATAGAATGACGATGACGTGAAATTAATTACTACGACGACTAAACGAAAACCGTAAAAATAGCTAAAATAAAAATTAATTCTAAAAATTCCCAAAAAATTCCCAAAAATCAAATTAAATAAACTAAGAGTTTATAAATGATCAAAACTTTTTCAAACCTTTTAATTAATTAAATATTAATTTTTAAATGCTAATTAAAGCCGTAAAAATCAAATTAATTATCAAAAAACCCAAATAAAAAGTTTTCACTTGGTAAACCTCTAAAATGACCTAAAAAGATTAAAAACTATTTTTATAAATTTTTAAACTAATTAAAACTATTTAAAATGATTTAAAAATTAATTAAATTTTAAATAATTATAAAAATTAATTTAAGGACAATAAAATTTATCTAAGAGTTGCAAAAATACTATTTAAATGTATTAAACCTAAGAAAAATATAAAAAGTGCGAAAATGTGAAATTTCAAATTTAATAATAAAATAATATTAAAATAATATTAAAAACCCAAAAATTCTAAAAACTTGCAAACTAGTTTATTTTAACCTAAATAATAAGAAAATGAAAGTGAAATTACCAAATTACCCATAATGGGCCCCCAAATGGGCTAAAAGCAAAAAAAGTCAACCTTAATGGGCTTTTGGGCCCAGAAAGTCAAACTAGGCCCAAATGACCTGAAAAAGCCCTATCTGACTCAAAATTCAATTCTAAACACAAAATTCTGAAGGCCCAAAAGCTGATTTTGAGCTTATCACAGCTTAAATAGTCAACAATTTATTCTTATTGGGCCAATAAGCCCATTAAGCAATAAGCCAATGCCATAAGCTCTGCTTAAACACACAACCTTATTTTGAGATGCCTAAGTGATTTGTGAAAAGAAATTTTGAAAAAGCACACTCAATAAGCCAGAAATAAGCAAAGAATATTTTCACTAAAAGACAAAATAGTCGACTTGGAGTTCTAGACCACCTCAGACCTTCTAATAAGTTGCAAAAGACTCTAAATGACTTAATTAAGACAAATAAACAAAGAAAAGTTCAATAAGCCAAGCCAAATAAGCACAATAAGCTGATAAGCACTTATTTATAAGTCAAAGTGTTTGGTTTTCTAGTCAAACCTCAAAGTCAAACCCTCAAATGCTCCAGAATGAACAAATGGGTCAAATAAGTGACACCTATTACAAATTCAAAGTTGTTGCAGGTTAAAATAAGCTAGAATAGCTTATTGATAAGCACCAGTTGAAATAACACTAGAAGTGGCTAGCAACAGGGGAAAGTAGTTCCCACTGCTTTGACTATTTGACTTGCTTTTTTAGAGAGATCCAGTTGGATTCAAAAACAAGGGCACCCTTGTGATCAATGAATCACAAGGAGTCTATATCAACAAATAAATCACAAATTGGTTCAATCAATAAGTCCAGAATAAGCAAACAGTCCACAGATATTGCATAGACCTTGAAAATAAGCAGTTATGAACAAATAAGCAGTTTAAGCATGAATAAGCCAGCCAAGTTGAACCAAATGTATACACAAGCTATAATAAAGTCCAATAAGCACAAATAAACTTGTTTCAAGCAATGGATCAAAGTAAATAAGTAGATTCCAACACCAAAAGTTACTGATTAGCAAAAGTGATTATCCAAAATCCTTTTGCTGATCTATTTGACCACCAATCCAATTTTAAGCCTTCAAATCTCTTTCCCTGATTATGTTAACCAAAATTTAACACTTGTTAACCCTAGTCTACCCTTAGATCTAGGTGTCCCCAAAATTTTAGCCAAAATACCCAAGTAAAACTGATTTTATAACCTTTTGATTGATTTGGTTGTTCAAGCCCACAAAACTTACAGATAACCAACATTTAGCACCAGGTAAACAGATACCAACTCAATAGAACCAATAAACAACAACCAAGTTGCCTTAAATCCCTATGAATCAGTTAACCCAAACAGCCCTTTGGAATCTGATTTTGCAATCTTCCAAAGGATTGTTATGATTTAACCTATCAAACAAGATCTAATCAACCCTAACAACTCTTAATCAACCTTAGAAACTCAAATCAAACCACAAAACACAGATTCACAACAAATCATGCAAAATCACCAAAAATTCAATAAAATTCAGAAAAATGAAAAAGGAAAGAGATGCAAACCTCCAAGACACACATCCAAGCCTTGGAATGTTTGAGCTGAGGTGCTAGCAAAACAAGCACCAGCTTCCTTGTACCTTCTAAGATCAACAAACCACAAGGATGAACAAATAATTGAAAATCTAACTTTTTGAAAACAAGAGTTTTATCCCATAAAACCTTTCCTCAAAAACAACAAAACATTAATATGGAACTCAGATTTCAGCTATTCAAACACCAAACTTTTATAAATAACAACAAGAGAAATCACAATTTTCAAAAACTCAAATTTTATATCAATAAAAAGGAATTACAACGAAATAGCTAAAATCTGGAACAAAGGGACTCTCACATGTTGAGGTCTCCTTTTATAGACGGATACAAGGCATAAACAAGTAAAACCCTAGGCTATGAAATCCTAAAAGTGCCCTTGAAATCTTCTAGATGCATTTGATGTTTGAGCAGTCAAATTGAATCAGGAACGTTCATTTTAGCTTTGTAGTGAAGCCATGAGTCTAAGATGTTGATTTGGCCACGTCAGATTCCTTGGAGAGGAAGTTGTGTTTTCATTGGTGGACGGGGTTGAGTGTGGGGTCACTTGGGTAGTGGGATTTGGGAGTTTTGGTGTGGAATGAGTTTGGTTTGAGGTGAATCAAGCGTGGGACTGGGTAATTTCAATTTACCCTTTGTTTAAGTGGAGGGAGTTACTGGGTTCTTGGGGTGAATAGTAACTCCCTTTGATCCGAAATCAGTGGAAGGTAAATGCGTCTGGCGCAATAAACATTTAATTGTTCCATTTGTGGAAACTTTGGTCCTAGGCTTTTGGAGAATGTTGTAAACAAAGTTTATCAGCCTTAACAAACGTATTCCCTTTGTTAAATAAGTTTTTGAATTTAGAATTTGGCCACAAAAACTTTATGAAAAGGAAATTAGGGCTTTTATAACTTTGATGTAATTACAACTTCAATCCTTTTGATATTTAGTCCATTTTTAAAGGACTAGAAGTGTAATATTCTTGATCTTCAAAGGTCTTCTTTGATCTTTGACTTCATGAGGGGCCATAACTGACAATTTAGAATAGTTGAGGGACTAAACTTGCCAATTCTTCAAAGTTGAAGGACCAGTTTGTAATTTTGACAAACTTAAGGGACCAAACTTGTAATTATGAATATACAAGGGTTTTAAGTTATTTCTTCATATTTTGAGGATCAATCTTATACATCTTCAAGTCTTCAAGGGTGTTTCTTGGATAATTCATGAACTAGGGCCCGGTTCTTTGTACGGCTTCGTTTCTCGTGTCCGTTTTTCCTTGTTTCTTGTGATATTTTGTCTTTTTCACGATATCCATACCTAAAACACATAAGCAAACAAATACAAGCATATATATGGTATTTTATGACATTTTAATACATTTAAAGCCCGAAAAGAACAATGAGATCATGTATAAAAGCCATCTCATCACTCCCCCATAATAAGCCATTGTCGTGCCCTCACGCGATGCAAGAGTAAAGTATCTAAGCATCACCAAAATTCAATTTTATTACCTTTTATTGAAAAGTAAAAGACTTGCAACAATACTACGAAGATGTGTAAAGACATAATGTATGATTTTCATCATGAATGTGTCTTTTAGGGTCAATGAATAAAACAAGTAAATGTCCCACAGAGTAAATTTCATCATCCTTGATTGTCATACATTACATGCTAAGTGCAAAAACGAGATCACTGTTGGTACAAGTCACAATGCTAACACTACTCATACGTCCAAATTGTGTAATACTTTTTCTCCCCGCAATCCTAGTTATTATAAAAGGAAATGGGTTTCTAGATTTTTTTTAACTATTTTTCATGGATCACAAGTGATTGATATTAACTTATTTAAGTATTTATTAGTTCGAAAGTAAAGTAGCACGATTTAATCGATAGTTAGCCGAAGGACAAAATCTTTTAAAACGACTTCTCGTGTATCTCCTTAAGTTCATATCTTTGCATAACTCGTTTCACGATTTGAGACCTTTCTCGGACCGATATTTGGCATGTACTTCATATTTCAAATCTTGGGAAGACGTTCTTGAAATTATGGTCTTCTCTTCATGTGATAATCCGTCAATTTATGGTTGATATTTTATTCTCAAATATAATTTAAAAACATTATTTTAATGTTATATTATGAACTCACTCATTTATGGGAAGAAATTTAGGTTTACGTCTTGAAGTAGCATCGACTACGTTTAAACTGGAGGATTCTACGTTACGTGCTTACGTTTACATACACCGTTTTGGTGACGGTCCGACATTTCAGGAAATAAATTTATCCGTGAATATTATTTTGGAATTTTAAATTTGTGTTGGTTCATAAATCACAAATTTACGAGAAGAGATTAGGACTTACGTACATAATTTAACGTCCTTTGCGACTAAACCGGAAACTCTAGGTTTACGTATTTATGTTTTTGAACTCCGTTTTTGATGAGACAGTTTTTATTAGATTCGTTTTGTGCCGTTGATTCATAAGTTATAAAAATGTTTTTCGTAAAACGACCCGAGGGCACGCAAATCGAGGAAACTAGAATCGAGGAGTACCCGTAAATTAATAGGGATGGGACAAGTTTACACTTGCCCACCCCTATACAAGTTGCATCCAAGAGTACACAACACACTCTTGATGTATCAAGTTTACTTAAGTAAACAAGGACACTTGTCCTTGTTTACTTCCAAACCACTAGCAACACAAAACTAGCCAAGACTAAACCATTATCTCATTTACAACATGCAAACCACACACAAACTCTCTTGGCTCCCTATGAACGTCCACCATGTTCCCAAAACACCCCATTTGATCAAAAATTCAACCATGAATCATGTGTTTAACTTGCACAAGTTGAATACCCTTTGAAGTTATAGAGATTGGAGGTGATTCTAACATCCAAAGAGGAGATTTATTGGTGTCCTAGGGCTGATTTCCCACAAGTAGATTTTAAAGATTGGTGTACTTGAAGATGATATTGGTTTATCACAAGTTTTGCCATCAAAATCCAAGCCTTGTTCATCAAAAACTCATCTTTTCATCACTAATGGTGGTATATAGATTGTTCCTTCCTATCTTCTTGTTATTTTGATTATGTAATCTTGTATTTTCTTTATTTATGTATATCTATATGATGATGAATGATGATTAAAAATATTATGTGGGGATTTGGTGTTGATAAATATGGTTAAAAAGATGGAAAACCATATGTAAAAAGGTTAAAATCTTGTTTAATAAGTTGGCTGTATAAAAACAGTAACTAACCATATGTTAAACTGATAAAATGGCAAAGTGGAATCAATATACAGTAAGTATTAGGTCTTGTACACATGTGAGAGTTGGCCATGCAATGGAATCATTATAATGAGTGAGATATGATCAAAACAAAATTAGTGTATCAATCTGAATAGTCTGTTTTGTGAGGACTGTTAAGGATACTTAGACTTGGATTGAGCAGTAGCTAAAACTAAGTTATTTGTAACACATAATATGAAGTTTATGTAATACAAAAATGATCTTCTATCTCCTTATAGAACTCAAGATATGGTAAAAATGGTTAAAATGAAACTAAAAATCAGATTTTGTGAAATTAAAGTTTAATAGTATTATAATAGCACTCAAATAAATATAGTATAAATGTAAATTAAAACCCACTAACTTATATATTACATTTATATAAATATGTACAATAATAAATAAAAGGGACATTTTATAAAAATGGTAGTTTGATAAGTTTTATAAGTTATAAAACTATAAACATGCTTTTTACGTCTTTTCGGCTAAAACCGATAAATTAACGTTTTTGTCAATTAAAACTTAGACGGTCGGACCCGTCTAATGTAAACTTTTTATAACTCATATACTGATATATGAGTACATATTACAATTAAATACCGATAAAACCCGAGCTTTATAACATACGGACATTAACGGGCCAAGTTAGCCTTATTGGACTATTAATCCAACTAATTTAGCTAAACACTTATAAACTTACTTATTGGGATTAACCCACTTGGGCCTAACTAGTAAGTATAATACTGATATTAAAAGTGTAAAATGAATCAATATAAGGTAATGGACTTATAATGGGTCTAATGGGCCTTGACAAGTAAAGAAGATGAACTAGTGAAACAAGTATAAAAGTTGTCAACACATAACACTAAAATGAGTAAATGAGAATGTACAATCCCACTTGATCATCATCATACTCATGATATCATCATAGATATACATAGCCATTGTTTTTATAAATTCATTGGACAAGAGTCTAAGACGAGTATTATTTGTCTAGGTTTCCGTGATTGAAGCACGTACCGTACATCCGAATTACCGATAACCCGCTTTCCCACATCAACGTGAGTTCATAGCCTCGCACTCTTTTAAATGTTATTATGAAATGTTTTATAAACCCGCGAGGGAGATAAAATGTTAATTTTAATAAAAATAGGACACCATTTGTCCCGATTGTTTGTTTATTGATTTGGACCCGAACGATTGTATGACCCGATGAATGATTATATGACCCGATGTATGAAATGAAATGGATTATTAAAGTTAGGTTATGTCACTAAAAGTCCCATTAGCATGAATTGTGAACTACCGGGATTTGGTAGACGCTTATGCATATAATAGTACTATTTAGGGACGATCTCCCCAGTTCGCGCCTTGACGGTTGATCCCCGTCGTGCCACATTGATTGGTAAGCGAATTTATGTATGAGAAGATTTCCATAGCGTGATCTTTGTGACGACACGCTAACTTAGATGGGCAAATTGAGTTTCGGGTTAGCTACCCATTGTTTGTTGTAGTAAGGTAACAATGTCATGCGGCTTATAATAATCCAAATAACGAAATACTGCTATACGCACTGAATTACGATGTATTGTCTGACTAGCAATACGAGGTTTTATTATTGATATTATGTTCGTGTTTTGGTTTTACATAACCATATCCATATAACGGTTTTTATTTAACTCTATACAAAGTTATAAAACGTATTGTATGATGTTTTTACGACAATGGTTCGTATAATGATTTTGAAGGCAAAAGCCTGTATTATGATTTTTGATAAGGATTTGTATAAAATGACTTTGGCTATTTTATGGCCTACTACAAAGATTTGTACAAAATGATTTTCGGTAATAATTATATACTGATGATATATTAATGGTTTTATTAAACTCTATGAATTCACTCGGCGTTATCGCTGACCTTTTCTTTTAACATGTTTTATCTCAGGTACTTGAAGGTAATTCTCGGGAAGACAACAAGATTTCATGGCCCGCACTTAACTAATAATTTCCATTCAAATGCTTTGTAAAACCTGTATGAAATACAGTGACTTGGGACCTATGTAAATTTGATACTTATGAATGGAAATTCTTTATTATTAAACGACGCGATTTTTAAGAGTTGTCTATGATGTGAGTAATGTATTATCCCGTAACACCAACGAGTCTTCTGCGGTATTGAATTGTGTAAATTTGGGGGTGTTACAGTTTGGTATCAGAGCTCTCGTTATAGAGAACGAAAGATTTTTAAAACCAAGGTTTTGAATAAAACATTTCAAAATCTTTTAACTATAAACATTTTTCTCAAATGTCTAAAAATCTTTTGACTATAACGGTGCCGAAGAATTCCCGAGTTACCGACAAGGCCAGACTGAGAAGTGTTATTTTAATATATATATAACTTGGATTATATATATATGTTGTAATTTGATTACATGATGGTTTGATTATTATTTTAATATTTATACGAGATATACGTAGATTGTCACAAGGAACCCTAACTCCCCTAGCAAATCAATCGAAGCTATTCGCGTAGGAAATTATAGCTATTCCAGATATAAAACAAGTTGTGGATATTTATGATCCCAACAAAATGGTTGATATTCGTAGAAATGTAGATATTAGTTGATTGTGATATTGAAGAAGAATCAGCGAGATTAAAACTGATATCGATGTCATGACGATCTTTCCTTATAGAGTAAAGCTTGACAAAACGTTACCACCTTGAAAGGTGTCATCTAATTCGTTGTCACCTAATTCTTAAATTGAAATCGAAACGGTGAATGTTGCACTTGAGGCTGTCAATGGAACCATTACCCAAAAGTCTCATGCCACTAGTACATTTCCGAGAAGTCTAATTGAATGATCGAGTCATTTTATACTAGTGACTCATTTGATAACTATTGTTGTAAGAGCTATAGGATTGGAAATTAAGTATTGTTCATATTGAGCTTTTATTGCCCTTTTAAGGTTTATGAATAAGGTTGAAAGTATTGGAAAATGAGGTAGGATGTTGCATTGAGTATAAGTTGGTTGATACTTGAACGAAGTAAAATTTAACCTGTATGGAATAAGAAATTGTTAAGAGGAAGTTGTTGAGTCCTGTGATTGAATTATAAAGGTTTTAATTGATTGTTGATTCATGTTAAGGGTTGTTCCTAGGCCATTGTCCAATGACGAGGATGCCCAGTGTCCAGTAAATAATTTGAAGAAATCTTCTTCTGAATAGGGACCGATGGATCTTCTGGGACATGTGGAACACCTAATGACTCTTGTAGATTAGTATTCATTGTGGTATCTATTAAAAATAATCCCTAACTTAACTGAGACATCAGTTGGTAGGATGAGTTCTTGGAATTGTATGACATAGTGACACATAATGTGTTACGGTACAATTTTGACTTGTTTGTGATTAATGAAAAGACTACCTTTGATTGCTAAATCCTACATGTATCAATGTGTTATCTATCTTTTATTAATTCATCCTAATGTTCGCATTAGTGATGCAACCATTCAACAAATACTCATCTCGATTTGAGTTACGTTATGAATTATTATTTTTGAGCGCCATCGAGGTCATGAACCTCATGATTATTTGGCTAAAGCTCATTTCCTATTATATTGTAGTTAGTTCTTGGTGAACAACTTTTCATCACTCTTTTGCAGATCGCTCATTGTTTTTATAAGATAAAATAGTATTCCTTGAGAAAATTTGAATTTTCATCACTATAAGGATTATTCAAAGTGGGATTTATAAGTGATCGTTATCGAAATGAAGTTGTTTCTAAAACACCTTAGAAAACTTAATTGTTTTCATGACAAAGAACATCTCTGTAATTTCATTTTTATTCTTATTCCAGAATTAAGCATGAATATATATATTTTAAACATGATGACAAAGTTTTGACAAACTGAGTATTGCATCGTTAATCTTGAAATTGTATATAGTTGCGCGCCTACATACAATTTGGAAGGGACCATGCAAGGCTGATTAGCAGTCACCATGAAATTATTAATAAACACTAAATTTTCTTTGAAGATTGGGAAATATTGAATTTTTATGAGATCTACAAGAAGTGCAAAATAGGGACATATTGTTAGGAACACCTACATATGTGCCCGTACTATTTATTCTTATGAATCAAATTTAATCATCTGTGGAAATTGTCTTAATTGACAATTGATATCCCCTCTTTGTCCAATTCTCCTGCGGTGAGATTCTTTGGAAAAGTATCTGATTACCGAGTGTTGATACCCGACTCGATGTATCGACGTTCCTATCATTTCTTTTGATTAGATTTCATTTGAATGACCTGGGTAACGATGCGAGGAGCTTTCAAATGCGTACTCAAATTATGAAAACATGGGATATATTCATATTCATTAAATGTTTTCGTCTGTATCTGATTTGAAATTCTCTCGTGTAGATTATGCGTTGACCTTACTCTTTTAATGGTAGTTGTGTCTCCATATATCCTTGAATTTGTGAAGAATTATGAGTTATTATTAGTCTTTTGAGAAGTTCACATCTTATCAACGATAATGAAACTGGAAAGTTGGTAGTGCCAGTAGAATGGATTGATTGATTATGACATGACGACATTGTCTTAATCGATGGGAACTCGAGTAGAATTCCCCTAAAAGATAAGATGTTGATTATCAAAAGTGATCTAAATAATTCCTGATGGATGACCATATCCTGCATTTAGACTTGAAATTATACCATTAATGGTTATGAACTAGTCATAGATATTATAATCTAGAAAGAACCTAATATGAATTTATTAAAAAGATGTTTCTGTTATCTGAAACTTTAGGAGGTATTTGTTGGTGAATTACCTAGACTTTCACCATTAAGGCAAGATGAATTTGGTATTGATTATATTCCCGGTGTTGCACCTATGGCATGTGCACTGTACGTCAGCACCATCTGAATTAAAGGAATTACCGTACAACTGAGAGAGTTGTCGGAGAAAGATTTTAGTCTACCGAGCTCGTCATTATGAAGAGCTATGGTGTTATCATTCCTTATATTTTTTTATTACCGTGAACTAGGTAAATCGATGATAAAAATCTATATCCACTACCCAAGATGATAGATTTGTTCGATCATTTACAAGGTTCTAGCGTATGTTCTAAAGATTTGATCCACGACATGGTTATCATCAATTTCATGTCCGCGAAAAAGATTATCTATTCCAATCACCACATCCATAACTTGTAATGAACATTATGAGTTTCATGTGATGTCGCTTGGATTGACTAATACACATGTAGCATTCATAAATTTGGTGAATCACAGGTGTAGGCTGTAATTTGATAAATTCATGCTTGTGATCATTAAGAACCATCTGTTTTTTTATAAGAATAAGAATGAGTTAATAATTATTTATAGACTGCCCTAAATTGGCCGAACAACGAAAACCTGTACCTTGAATATATAACGTGTGATTTAAGGCTTGATCCTTTACATAAATGATCGTTTTATTAATGATGGTAAGATATATATATATATATATATATATATATATATATATATATATATATATATATAATTTATATATATATATATATATATATATATATATATATATATATATATATATATATATATATATATATATATATATATATATATATATATATATATATATATATATATATATATATATATATATATATATATATATATATATATATATATATATATATATATATATATATATATATATATTGACTCTTCAAAAATTAGAAGTCATTTAAGACTTTTGGCTTTACCAAAAAGGAGGTGCAAATATATTTTGACAAATGTTTTAACAAAGGATTTTTAAGGAATCATTCCTTATAACTAAATCATTTAACTAAACTCCTGTTTAGGGGTAAATGTTTGTGCATACCTCAAAACAACCTAAAAGGGATTGAGGAAAACATTTAAACTATGACTTGAAATTTGAAACGACAATTTTTTCTTTTCAACTAAGAAAATTTCTACCATAGTATAAACAAAGAATTTTTCGAACATTTACGAATCTTATTAATTATTTCGATAAATCAACAAAAATCGTGTTAATTAGATTCAAATTTATTTTGAATATTTTTATATAATTGGACGAACTGAGAAATTTAAAATTTTTGACGTTGACGTTTCATGAAAATTAAATATTTATTATTTGATTACTTGTAATGTTTGACGCTTTAAACGTCGGATTGAGCAAAACTAATAAAAATGATAGTTGAGACGAAACTAAAACTTAGAAAATATGAAGAATGAATTTCTGAGCGAATTGTGGTCATGATAATTATTTCACCAGGAAAGGTGAATGGAGATACTGACACATTATATAGAAAGGATAAAGAACCAATTAGGATGTATTCCTTAATAATGACTGTGCAAATAAATTGCCGAGCAATTTAAAATATAGCCGATGCTTATAAAAAGGATAATATAGATAATAAAAAAGGGTTCGCGGCTAATATGAACCATTAGAATTGAGAAGCCGATGGCGTTAAATGTATAAAAGGCCACTTGTGGTTGCTTAAATATTGAGATGTAGTCATGTTGGAATCTCGTAAGATTAAGTATTCTATTCATGTCATTTCTGATTAAATGTATCTTTATCTGAAGAGGTTGTATTGATGCAATTTATGAAGGCAGACATGCCTCATATATTAGTAAATGTCTAATTATTGCAAAGGTCATCATCTGAAATTGGTTCGATTTGGGTCATCGTCGACAGACTGACCAAATCTGCTAATATCATTCCTGATAATGATAGATTCTTCATGAAGAAATTGACTTTTTGTATTTAAAGGAGTTGTGTAAACATAGTGTGCCGATATCGATCATCTCTATCAAGATCCTCGCTTCGCATCGAATTTCTAGAGGTTTGCTCAGAAGTCATTGGGAACGAACCTTGATGAGAGTATTGTTTACCATCCCAATCGAAGGGACGAGGTAAAGTAACGATACAAAATACTAGAAGTCTTGATTTATGTTTCAATGATTGACCTTTGGTAATAAACCGTATAATCGGTTTCCTTTGGAGAGATTATCATTGATGATTGTCGTATTAAGATCGAGATTGAATCCTGTTAGGATCTAAATATTAGAGCATCTGTAAGCAGGAGTTGGGATGAAGACACCCGAAATACACCCATTGTGAGTTGGACATGTCTTTTAGGTTTAAGGTTTCCTATGATGACAAACCTAACCTTACAAAATACCCGACCCGCGAGACCTGAAATGATTGTTGAAATTAGGATCTGATTATTGACTGCCGGTAGTGGGCAAGAGGTTATGTGAATAGGAAGTGTAGATCTTGAAGTGCAGGATGGGTAGCGAAGTTATGCCAAAATTTTCACCTTGGAAAAATGAATTGATGATATGAAAGATCATGGGAAATAAGTCCTCGTTGTATGGGACCATTGAGATGATGTAAAGAGTTGGTTTGAAAGGCATATAAGCTGGATCTACCCTAAGACTTCAAGGGATGCGTGAATTATGTTTAGTATATCGAACTTGATAAAATGTCTATAAAGTGAAAATCTGATTATTCCTTAATGAAGTTTGGATCGGCGAAAAGTTGCATTCATAAAAAACCCGTGAACATCATGGATAGAGAAAGTAAGTCAACATTAAGCCTGATCTTATTCCCGTAGTCATGTTTGATGAAACTCGCGTATTGTAATGGATTACACTTGAGAGAAAAGACCGAATGTGGAGGAAATACCCACATGGCTTTAACTCTATAAGAAGCGATTAGTAAGATAAATTGATCTTTGAGGACAAAGATCCTGTTTAGGGGTAAATGTTGTGATAATCCGTCAATTTATGGTTGATATTTTATTCTCAAATAAAATTTAAAAACATTATTTTAATGTTATATTATGAACTCACTCATTTATGGGAAGAAATTTGGGTTTACGTCTTGAAGTAGCATCGACTACGTTTAAACCGGAGGATTCTACGTTACGTGCTTACGTTTACATACACCGTTTTGGTGACAGTCTGACATTTTAGGAAATAAATTTATCCGTAAATATTATTTTGGAATTTTAAATTTGTGTTGGTTCATAAATCACAAATTTACGAGAAGAGATTAGGACTTACGTTCATAATTTAACGTCCTTTACGACTAAACCGGAAACCCTAGGTTTACGTATTTATGTTTTTGAACTCCGTTTTTGATGAGACAATTTTTATTAGATTCGTTTTGTGCCGTTGATTCATAAGTTATAAAAACATTTTTCGTAAAACGACCCGAGGGCACGCAAATCGAGGAAACTAGAATCGGGGAGTACCCGTAAATTAATAGGGATGGGACAAGTTTACACTTTCCCACCCCTATACAAGTGGCATCCAAGAGTACACAACACACTCTTGATGTGTCAATTTTACTTAAGTAAACAAAGACACTTGTCCTTTTTTACTTCCAAACCACTAGCAACACAAAAATAGCCAAGACTAAACCATTATCTCATTTACAACATGCAAACCACACACAAACTCTCTTGGCTCCCTATGAACGTCCACCATGCTTCCAAAACACCCCATTTGATCAAAAATTCAACCATGAATCATGTGTTTAACTTGCACAAGTTGAATACCCTTTGAAGTTATGGAGATTGGAGGTGATTCTAACATCCAAAGAGGAGATTTATTCGTGTCCTAGGGCTGATTTCACACAATTAGATTATAAAGATTGGTGTACTTGAAGATGATATTGGTTTATCACAAGTTTTGCCATCAAAATCCAAGCCTTGTTCATCAAAAACTCATCTTTTCATCACTAATGGTGGTATAGAGATTGTTTCTTCCTATCTTCTTGTTATTTTGATTATGTAATCTTGTATTTTCTTTATTTATGTATATTTATATGATGATGAATGATGATTAAAAATATTATGTGGGGATTTGGTGTTGATAAACATGGTTAAAAAGATGGAAAACCATATGTAAAAAGGTTAAAATCTTGCTTAATAAGTTGGCTGTATAAAAACAGTAACTAACCATATGTTAAACTGATAAAATAGCAAAGTGGAATCAATATACAGTAAGTATTAGGTCTTGTACACATGTGAGAGTTGGCCATGCAATGGAATCATTATAATGAGTGAGATATGATCAAAACAAAATTAGTGTATCAATCTGAATAGTCTGTTTTGTGAGGACTATTAAGAAAACTTAGACTTGTATTGAGCAGTAGCTAAAACTAAGTTATTTGTAACACATAATATGAAGTTTATGTCATACAAAAATGAGCTTCTATCTCCTTGTAGAACTCAAGATATGGTAAAAATGGTGAAAATGAAACTAAAAATCAGATTTGTGAAGTTAAAGTTTAATAGTATTATAATAGCACTCATATAAATATAGTATAAAATGTAAATTAAAACCCACTAACTTATATATTACATTTATATAAATATGTACAATAATAAATAAAAGGGACATTTTATAAAAATGGTAGTTTGATAAGTTTTATAAGTTATAAAACTATAAACATGCTTTTTACGTCTTTTCGGCTAAAATCGATAAATTAACGTTTTTGTCATTTAAAACTTAGACGGTCGGACCCGTCTAATGTAAAAAATTTATAACTCATATAATGATATATGAGTACATATTACAATTAAAAACCGATAAAACCCGAGCTTTATAACATACGGACATTAACGGGCCAAGTTAGCCTTATTGGACTATTAATCCAACTAATTTGGCTAAACACTTATAAACTTACTTATTGGGATTAACCCACTTGGGCCTAACTAGTAAGTATAATACTGATATTAAAAGTGTAAAATGGATCAATATAAGGTAATGGACTTATAATGGGCCTAATGGGCCTTGACAAGTAAAAAAGATGAACTAGTGAAACAAGTATAAAAGTTGTCAACACATAACACTAAAACGAGTAAATGAGAATGTACAATCCCACTTGATCATCATCATACTCATGATATCATCATAGATATACATAGCCATTGTTTTTATAAATTCATTAGACAAGAGTCTAAGACGAGTATTATTTGTCTAGGTTTCCGTGATTGAAGCACGTACCGTACATCCGAATTACCGATAACCCGCTTTCCCACATCAACGTGAGTTCATAGCCTCACACTCTTTTAAATGTTATTATGAAATGTTTTATAAACCCGCGAGGGAGATAAAATGTTAGTTTTAATAAAAATAGGACACCAGTTGTCCCGATTGTTTGTTTATTGATTTGGACCCGAATGATTGTATGACCCGATGAATGATTATATGACCCGATGTATGAAATGAAATGGATTATTAAATTTAGGTTATGTAAATAAAAGTCCCATTAGCATGAATTGTGAACTACCGGGATTTGGTAGACGCTAATGCATATAATAGTACTATTTGGGGACGATCACCCCAGTTCGCGCCTTGACGGTTGATCCGCGTCGTGCCACATTGATTGGTAAGCGAATTTATATATGAGAAGATTTCCATAGCGTGATCTTTGTGACGACACGCTAACTTAGATGGGCAAATTGAGTTTCGGGTTAGCTACCCATTGTTTGTTGTAGTAAGGTAACAATGTCATGCGGCTTATAATAATCCAAATAACGAAATACTGCTATAGGCACTGAATTACGATGTATTGCCTGACTAGCAATACGGGGTCTTATTATTGATATTATGTTCGTGTTTTGGTTTTACATAACCATATCCATATAACGGTTTTTATTTAACTATATACAACGTTATAAAACGTATTGTATGATGTTTTTACGACAATGGTTCGTATAATGACTTTGAAGGCAAAAGCCTATATTATGATTTTTGATAAGGATTCGTATAAAATGACTTTGGCTATTTTATAGCCTACTACAAAGATTTGTACAAAATGACTTTCGGTAATAATTATATACCGATGATATATTAATGGTTTTATTAAACTCTATGAATTCACTCGGCGTTATCGCTGACCTTTTCTTTTAACATGTTTTGTCTCAGGTACTTGAAGGTAATTCTCGGGAAGACAACAAGAATTCATGGCCCGCACTTAACTAATAATTTCCATTCAAATGCTTTGTAAAACCTGTATGAAATACAATGACTTGGGACCTATGTAAATTTGATACTTATGAATGGAAATTCTTTATTATTAAACGACGCGATTTTTAAGCGTTGTCTATGATGTGAGTAATGTGCTATCCCGTAACACCAACGAGTCTTCCGTGGTATTGAATTGTATAAATTTGTGGGTGTTACACTTCATATTTTGGAATTTCTTCACTTGACGTTTTTGAGATATTCTTCATACTTGGACCACGACTTCATCATTTTTCTTCAATCTTTATTTTGGACTTTGATATACAACGATCCGCCTCCTTTTAGGACTTGGATATATTTATCCTCATACCTTGTAAGGGTCTTTTGGATAGACTTTCTCCATGATCTTTAGGGGAGTAATTGCTTTTCGTCGTGTGTCTCGATCCTTCATATTGATTTTGGAATAATGATACTTCACATCATCTTGGATCCTTAGCAACAAAATGGAGCTCCTTATTCCTTGTTAGGGCCTTTTTGGATCTTCACCAATCTTCGCGTCCCGCTTCAATAAGTTATGCCTTCGCTATGAACTCTATTCAACCAAGAACAACTTTTAAACGATCTTGTGCTAGAAGCTAAGTAACCTTTCAAATCGTACGACCTTACTTATTGCAATTATTTTTATTCCTAATGCATTGATCTTATGGGAGAAAAAGCCAGAATTAAAAACATATGAGTTTTTGAAAGAACATTTTCATGTTCTACATTTAGCATGATCACTTTTCTTACTCTATCATCTCTCGTTCTTCACTATTTAAAGACCTCTAATTAAAGAGACTCGTGAATACTTAGCCATGCAAGTAAAAATTAAGCCAAATTTGGATTAGCTTTCATTAACACTATATCAAATCAAAGTTTTGGGTTTTCAAGACACCTATAGGATCTTGCACTTTCTTGGACTTTTTCAAGTTTAGAGAATGCATTTTATAGTTCCCTTGATAAGTGACTTACTAGGATCAATTATAGGAACTTGCGAAAAGTTCTTGTTCTTAACCCGAATGAGCTAAGACTTTCGCGTTTTAAAGTTCCCTATATAAAAGTCTAGCAAAACTTGAATTGAGCGGGTTAAGGAATGTAAAGGGCTCCAAATTCCCATCAAGTCAAAAATTAGCTCTTATTCTACCCATCGGAAAATATACATTCGTGTCTTAAAAACACTTATTAAAACTAAGAAATTTTTTAAAATTTGGCCAGTTTTAGACTTATTATCAACAAAATATTTAAAGTTGGAAAACGTGAGGGCTTAGCAAAGCAAGTATCTATTCACCCCCCCCCCAATACTAAAATTAAACATTATCCTCAATGTTTCGAGTCTAAAGGTGGAGCACCCCCATACTAGAGACGAAGAGTCGAATGCTTAGGATCTAGCATGGAAAGGGTGATCAACAATATATCCAAAGCTGTTTATTAATTATGCTAAAAGATAATTGTTAGAACAATAAAGGATATGTCATGGATTCGTGAAAAACTTCTTCAAGCAAACGATGGAAGCTCACGTAAACGAACACGAGAGTCTTCAATCGTAGATGATGATGATGATCTAGATAACACAATCACAAACAACCACGAGACAACGAGTTGGAAGGGCACAAATCCCCTCTCATTATTTATTAGAAAGCATAAAAAGATAAGAATGTGATCTCCCCCACGAGGCACCTCGTTTTTGATTACCGAGTCATGAGCTCGACTCGATCCCCTCAATGCTAATTATCAGTGGGGAAGGTGACTTGGTCAAGATCTTCCAATGAAGGAATTTCCCCACCAAAGTAGTTCTTAAGCCTATGTCCATTCACCTTGAACTTAGGACCATCATTTTGAGCTAGCTCGATGGTCCCATAGGGAAACACTTGTGTAATGGTGAAAGGACCCGACCAACGAGATTTCAATTTCTCGGAAAATATCTTTAATCTAGAGTTAAAAAATAACACTTGATCACCAACGTTAAAAACCCGGTTTTTAATCTTTGCATCATGAAACTTTTTAGTCTTTTCTTTGAAAATCAATGAATTTTCATATGCATTATCTCTTAATTCATCTAATTCATTCAATTGTATTTTCCGGTGATCTCTCGCGGTCTTCAAGTCAAAGTTTGCATGCTTAAGGGCCCAATATGCCTTATGCTCCAATTCAATGGGCAAATGACAATTCTTCCCATAGACTAACTTATAAGGAGTACAACCGATAGGTGTCTTATAAGCGGTCCTAAAGGCCTATAAAGCGTCATCGAGTTTGTCGGACCATGAAGCACGGTTTTCTCCAATCGACCTCTCTAAAATCCTCTTCAAAGCTTGGTTCGAAAGCTCGACTTGCCCACTCGTTTGTGGGTGATAAGCCGTAGAAAGACGATGAGTAACTTCATATTTCTTTAAGACCTTCTCGAATTGGTCACTACAAAAATGGGTTCCACGAACGCTTATAATAGCACGAGGGGTTCCGAACCGAGAGAATAGTTGCTTCAAAAACTTCACTACCACACGAGCATCATTAGTAGGTAAAGCCTTAGCTTCCACCCACTTAGAAAGGTAGTCGACCGCGACGAGGATATACTTGTTACCATGAGACGATGGGAATGGCCCCATAAAGTCTATGCCCCAAATGTCTAAAATCTCACACACTTGAGTTATGTTTTGCGGCATTTCATCACGTTGAGACGATTTTCCTTGACGTTGGCACGAATCACACGACTTCAAAAGTGCGTGTGCATCCCGATAGATAGAAGGCCAAAAGAAGTCGGCATCGAACACTTTCTTAGCCGTGAGATTAGCACCGTGGTGACCACCCGTGGGTCCCTCGTGACAAGCTCTAAAGATGTTAGAAGATTCGGCACAAAAGACACAACGTCGAACGAGTTGATCCGCACAAACTCGAAAGAGATAAGGGTCGTCCCAAAAATAGAACTTGACGTCACGAAAGAATTTTCGCTTTTGTTGTGTCGTCATACCCTTGATTATGAAATTGCCCGCATGGTAATTTGCAATGTTGGCAAACCATGGGGTGGTGTCTTTAGAATTCACTACACCGAGAGTCTCGAGAGGAAATGTTTTGGTGATTTCCTTGTTCTCGAAAACATCTTTGTGAGGATCTTCTAGACGAGAGAGATGATCGGCCGCTAGATTCTCGGCTCCTTTTTTGTCAAGCACGGTGACATCAAATTCTTGGAGGAGGAGCATCCAACGAAGCAATCTCGGCTTAGCATCTTCCTTAGCTAAGAGATACTTGATAGTTGAATGGTCGGTATACACGATGCTTTTAGTTAAGACGAGATAAGGTCGGAATTTCTCAAAAGCATAGACCACGACAAGGAATTCCTTTTCTGTTGTGGTGTACTTTAATTGAGCCTCGGTCATCGTCTTACTGACATAATGGATAGGACGGAAATGCTTTTCATAACGTTGCCCTAAGACGGCTCCTATAGCATAATCACTTGCATCGCACATGATTTCAAAGGGTAATTCCCAATTAGGAGCAACAAGAACGGGAGTTTCGGTAAGTTTCCTTTTGAGAGTTTCGAAAGCTCTAACAAAATCCTCATTGAAATTAAAAGGAGCATCCTTCTCGAGAAGGTGTGTCATAGGTCGAGAGATTTCGAAAAGTCTTTGATGAAACGACGATAAAATCCCGCATGGCCTAGGAAACTCCTAACTCTCTTAACGGTTTTGGGATGAGGTAACTTGGCGATGACGTCTACCTTAGCTTTATCGACCTCAATCCCCGCTTTCGAGACCTTATGTCCTAAGATGATTCCTTTCTTGCACATAAAATGACATTTTTTCCAATTAAGCACAAGATTGGTTTCTTTACAACGTTTTAACATTTGCTCGAGATTAGATAAACACGACGTAAACGAATTGCCAAACACCAAAAAGTTATCCATAAACACTTCCATCGACTTCTCGATCATATCGTGAAAAATAGCCATCATACACCGTTGAAACGTACCTGGTGCATTGCCAAGTCCGAAAGGCATCCTACGATAAGCAAACGTTCCATAAGGACACGTGAACGTAGTCTTCTCTTGATCACGAGGGTCGATAGGGATTTGAATGTAACCGAAAAAACCATCTAAAAAGCAATAGAATTCATTTCCCGCGAGTCGCTCCAACATTTGAACCATGAAGGGCAAAGGAAAGTGGTCTTTACGAGTGGCGTCATTTAACTTTCGGTAGTCAATACACACCCTCCAACCGGTCACAACACGAGTGGGATTAACTCGATGTTTTCATTAGGCACAATGGTCATTCCTCCATTTTTAGGGACACAATAGATTGGGCTCACCCACGGGCTATCGGAGATAGGATAAATCAATCCCGCGTCAAGGAGTTTTAGAACTTCCTTTTTGATGACATCGTGAATTTTAGGGTTTACCCTTCTTTGACTTTGAATTGCGGGTTTGTAGTCCTCCTTCATTAAAATCTTGTGAGTACAAAATTTTGGGTCAATACCCTTAATGTGGGAAATTTTCCACGCAATTGCCCCTTTATGAGCTTTAATAACTTTTAAGAGCGCGGTTTTTTCATCATTATCAAGACCTTTTGCAATAATAACCGGCAACTTGTCATCACCTTCCAAGAATGCGTTTTCAAGGTGAGATGGAAGATCTTTCAATTCAAGGATAGGCGGTTCCTCGATTGAAAATTTTTGCTCAACACTCATAACTTCCATCGGCGGAAGAAATGGTGGAATAGAAGTATCATCACTAATAATCACCTCATCTTCATTGTCGATTTTATTTGAAGTAAAATCGCCTCCTTGGAATGGAGTGAGATTTGGTGTAGAATTAGCAAGAATCGGATCCAAAATAGTGGGATTGCCACTTGACGAGCTATCGGAAAAACCTAACACTTCTTGTGAAAACTCATCGCAAACCACATCAACTAAGTCAATGTGATTGATGGTAGCGATTGCATAAACATGAGAAGGGTTTAAGTTTTAAGTAGCGTTTATAACAAGTTCCTCTTCGTTGAATCTCAAAGTGATAGTTCTTGCATGAACGTCGATAAGCGATCTCGAGGTGTCTAAAAATGGACGACCTAAAATTAGAGGAACTTGAGGATCCGCGGGGATGTCAACTACTATAAAATCAACGGGATAGTAGAACTTCCCCACTTTCATGAAAACATCCTCGGCTACTCCACATGCTAAAATCGTAGAATGATCGGCCATCTCGATAGACATGTTCGAAGGAGTAAGAACCGGAAGCGAAAGTGATTTCCAAATGGAAAATGGCATCAAATTAATGCTCGCACCAAGATCGGCCAAGGCGAGGCATTCTTTCATATCTTGTATATCACAAGGAATGAGAAACTTTCCAGGGTCACCAACTTTTTCCGCTATGCGGTTAAGATAAACCAAAGAACAATTAGCAAGCTTTGAAAGCTTTTCCTTATCATTCATCATACTTTTAAAAGTGGAAGCGAGACGAGGCATATATAACAACGCGTCGGCTAAACTTACATCAAAATGAACTTGTTGAAACATTTTTATAAAAAGCTCGATTTGTTGTTTGTTACGTTCTTGCAATTTCTCTTTGTTTCGTCTCGAAGGGTAAGGTAAGGGTGGTGTGGGTTGGACATTAGGCAACGGCCTTGGAATCTCGGGTTCCATGATTGGTATTGGTTCAACCGTAGGTGTGGTTTGAGAGTTACTTCGTGGGCTTGTGATATGCTCCTTTTCGACCATCACCTCGGGCTCTTTCTCGATTTCCTTCTCCGTATAAGTACTTGGACGAGAGATTGGTTCTTTGAAAGTTTTACCACTACGTGTAGTAATAACCTTCATTTCTTCCTTCGGGTTTGCAATGGTATCACTAGGAAGACCATCCGAGGTAGAGGGTTTACACATGATTGCTTCAAACAGTTTTGCCATTCGGTCTTCAAATTTTGATTGCCTTAAATCCGCTTTTAACAATTCTTGCTTAATCTCATGTTGTCCTTGTACCATCTTTTGTTGATTTTGTTGAAGACGTTGAATATTTCCTTCCATTTTATTAGCATGAGTCTTAAGTTCATTAGCAAGTTCGTTTATAAGCTCGTTTTTCAACTCGGATCTTAAGCTAATCATCTCACGTTGCATGTTATCAAACTTAGCATCATTTGCTTTAGCATAATCCAAATATTCTCCTTGAAGATTTTTAGTGTGAGCATTTTGAAAACCTTGTGTGGTGTTTTGAAAATCACGGTTTTGGTTTTGATTTGCAACTTGTCCATTCCCACTTTGATAATTCCCTTTGTTGTAGTTACGTGAATTGCCTTGATAACCACCATTTTGATTGTTGTTTCGATAGTTATTAACATTTTCATTTGGTGAAGCTTGATTGGGGCGGGAACCTTGGCCGTTTTGTTTGTAAGTTCCCGTTGCTAAGTAAGCACTTGAAGTGTTACCACCGGCGGTAATGCACTCGGAAAGATCATGAGCTCCACCACAAGACAAACAACTCTTATCAACCGCTTTAACCGAAGCGGAATTCAAAGCATCTTGTGCTTTCCAATGAGTCATAAGATTTCAAAAACCTATCCAAAAACCGATTTTCCTCATTAGCTTCATCATGTAAGGCATTAATGTGACGAGACGATGACGATGATGACGAACCCATATTGGCAACACTCGGTGTGTTACGAGGGTTATAAACCTTAGATCTATTCTCTATAATCTTTAAAGCTTCATCGGTCGTTTTGCACAAAAAATTACCACCCGCGGCGGCATTGAAATAATCTCGTTCATGATCATTAAGCCCATTATAGAAAGTATATATTTGATGCAATTCCGAAAAATCATGGTGTGGACATTCATGTAACATTTCCTTAAATCGTTCCCATGCCATTTGAAAACTCTCATTATTTCGTTGTGTAAACCTTGAAATCTCATTTTTCAAATGTGTTGTTTTAGATGGTGGAACAAATTGGTTCACAAACTTAGAGACGAGATCACCCCATGTCAAAATCGAATTTGGCGGTTCTTACTTGAGCCAAATTTTAGCGGGTCCATCTAATGAGTATGAAAACAACATCATCTTAATGGCGTCATGCAGAACATCCTTAAACTTGCTAGTTGCGGTGAGACGATTAAAATTCCTTATGTGGTAATGCGGGTTGTTTTTTCATGACCTCTAAACATATTTGCTTGCAACATCGACATTAAACTCGTCTTAATCTCGAAATTCTCCGCAAGGATAGCGAGAATCACAATGGCTTCTCCAAAACACTCGGTGGGTGCTTGAAGCAACTCCATCATAGTACGATTAGCCATGACGACTTCTTGTTCTACAATAGGTTCAACAATTGGAGTTTGTTTTTCAATCAACGTCTCTTGATTTCCTTGACTTTGACGACGTTTACGAGCTCATTTTGCTTGATTACGAGTTTGCATAAACTTCACGAAGAATGGGAGGTGAGCAAAGAAGATTCTTTTTGGGTGTTTTGTGAATTTTCAAATTTTTTTGTGTTTTTGATTGTTTTTTATTTTTTTGGATTTTGTGTATCTTCGTAGACAACAATCTACCAAATCTCTCCTAGAATCAAACTCTTGATTAAAGAGGCCTCAAAAGAATGAAAATGATCACGTGGAGTGAAAGCCTTCGAATGACTTTAGAACTTTGGTGAAAACCAAATTGTTCAAGAGGGTTTGATCACAAAGAAAACCAAGCAAATATATATGATACGTAATAATACTTTCTGCGGCAAAACCCTCGATTAGCTTTCAATCTCAAAATACTCACAAGAAAGCGGGGAAACGAGGCGACGCGAAGCACTTAAGAACCTTTTTCCTTAGGGTATATTTTATAATACCCGCCTTATAGCCACCTTATAGTTTGTATTTTTCAAAATCGAGCTTCACGAAAGTATTTATCTATTTTTGCCTTTTTCTTTTTGTTTGAGATTCGAATACAATAATTAGGAGATCAAATCCCAATTAAGGTTGTGCTTTCACACTTTTGGAGATATTTTGTATTGATTGTGATACTTAATACAATATAGTAATAATAATTTCACAAGAAAAAACGAAAAAAAACCCGATAATACGTATTAGTAGAGTTCTACTAATACAAATACTATTTATGGTTAATATTAAAAACAAAATGACAAATTAATCATGACACACCTCCCCGGCAACGGCGCCAAAACGATTGTAGTGTTTTACCACACCTTTAGGAAAAGGAGGTAAATAGGGAAAGTATTAAATACGACGATTTAGGAAAACCGTGTACTAATGACCCATAGGTGAAAGTTCGTTTCCCAAGGAGGTATATGTGTGTGACTAAGATGTAACGAGATTTGAGATTAATATTTGAAAGAAGGGGATGAGAAAATAGAATGACGATGACGTGAAATTAATTACTACGACGACTAAACGTAAAACCGTAAAAATAGCTAAAATACAAATTAATTCTAAAAATTCCCAAAAAGTTACCAAAAATCAAATTAAATAAACTACTCCCTCCGTCCCAAAATTATAGTCCCACTTTGACTTTTTCGGTCTTTCTTTAACAACTTTGACCTTAAATATTTGTTTTTGTGTTATATAATACATGATAAAAAATTATAACAATGAAAATACATTCAAAAATGAATCAATTCATATATGTTTCATTAAGTATTATATAACACAAATCGATATATTTAAGGTCAAAGTTGGAAGAAAAAGACCGAAAAAATCAAAATGGGACTATAATTTTGGGACGGAGGGAGTAAGAGTTTACAAATGATCAAAACTTTTTCAAACCTTTTAATTAATTAAATATTAATTTTTAAATGCTAATTAAAGCCCTAAAAATCAAATTAATTATCAAAAAGCCCAAATAAATATTTTTCACTTGGTAAACCTCTAAAATGACCTAAAAAGATTAAAATATGTTTTTATAAATTTTTAAACTAATTAAAACAATTTAAAATGATTTAAAAACAATTTAAACTTAAAATAATTATAAAAATTAATCTAATGACAATAAAATTTATCTAAGAGTTGCAAAAATCAAATTTAAATGTATTAAACCTAAGAAAAATATAAAAAGTGCAAAAATATGAAATTTGAAATTTAATAATAAAATAATATTAAAATAATATTAAAAATCCAAAGATTATAAAAATTCTAAAAACTTGCAAACTAGTTTATTTTAACCTAAATAATCAAAAAATGAAAGTGAGATTACCAAATTACCGCTAATGGGCCCCCAAATGGGCTAAAAGCAAAAACAGTCAACCTTAATGGGCTTTTTAGCCTAAAAAGTCAAACTAGGCCCAAATGACCTGAAAAAGCCCTACCTGACTCAAAATTCAATTCTAAACATAAAAGTCTGAAGGCCCAAAAGCTGATTTTGAGCTTATCACAGCTTAAATAGTCAACAACTTATTCTTATTAGGCCAATAAGCCCATTAAGCAATAAGCCAATGCCATAAGCTCTGCTTAAACACACAACCTTCTTTTGAGATGCCTAAGATATTTGTGAAAAGAAATTTTGAAAAAGCACACTCAATAAGCCAGAAATAAGCAAAGAATATTTTCACTAAAAGAAAAAATAGTCGACTTGGAGTTCTACACCACCTCAGACCTTCTAATAAGTTTCAAAAGACTCTAAATGACTTATTTAAGACAAATCAACAAAGAAAAGTTCAATAAGCCAAGCCAAATAAGCACAATAAGCTGATAAGCACTTATTTTAAAGTCAAAGTGTTTGGTTTTCTAGTCAAACCTCAAAGTCAAACCCTCAAATGCTCCAGAATGAACAAATGGGTCAAATAATTGACACCTATTACAAATTCAAAGTTGTTGCAGGTTAAAATAAGATAGAATAGCTTATTGATAATCACCAGTTGAAATAACACTAGCAGTGGCTAGTAGCAGGGGAAAGGAGTTCCCACTGCTTTGACTATTTGACTTGTTTTTTTAGAGAGATCCAGTTGGATTCAAATGGAAACAAGGGCACCCTTGTGATCACTGAATCACAAGGAGTCTATATCAACAAAGAAATCACAAATTAGTTCACTCAATAAGACCAGAATAAGCAAACAGTCCACAGATATTGCACATACCTTGAAAATAAGCAGTTATGAACAAATAAGGAGTTTGAGCATGAATAAGCCAGCCAAATTGAACCAAATGCATACATAATCTATAATAAAGTCCAATAAGCACAAATAAACTTGTTTCAAGCAATGGATCAAAGTAAATAAGCAGATTCAAGCACCAAAAGTTACTGATTAGCAAATGTGATTATCCAAAATCCTTTTGTTGATCTATTTGACCACGAATCCAATTTTAAGCCTTCAAATCTCTTTCCCTGATTAAGTTAACCAAAATTTAACACTTGTTAACCCTAGTATACCCTTAGATCTAGGTGTCCTCAAAATTTTAGCCAAAATACCCAAGTAAAACTGATTTTATAACCTTTTAATTGATTTGGTTCTTCAGTCCCACAAAACTTGCAGATAACCAACACTTAGAACCAGGTAAACAGATACCAACTCAATAGAACCAGTAAACAACAACCAAGTTGCCTTAAATCCCTTTGAATCAGTTAACCCAAACACCCCTTTAGAATATGGTTTGCAATCTTCCAAAGGATTGTTATGATTTAACCTATCAAACAAGATCTAATCAACCATAACAACTCTTAATCAACCTCAGAAACTCAAATCAAACCACAAAACACAGATTCACAACAAATCATGCAAAATCACCAAAAATTCAATAAAACTCAGAAAAATGAAAAAGGAAAGAGATGCAAACCTCCAAGACTCACATCCAAGCCTTGGAATGTTTGAGCTGAGGTGCTAGCAAAACAAGCACCAGCTTCCTTGTACCTACTAAGATCAACAAACCACAAGGATGAACAAATAATAGAAAATTTGATTTTTTGAAAACAAGAGTTTTATCCCATAAAACCTTTCCTCAAAAACAACAAAACATTAATATGGAACTCAGATTTCAGGTATTCAATCACCAAACTTTTATAAATAACAACAAGAGAAATCCCAATTTTCAGAAACTCAAATTTTATTTCAATAAAAAGGAATTACAAAAAAATAGCTAAAATCTGGAACAAAGGGACTCTCATATGTTGAGGTCTCCTTTTATAGACGGATACAAGGCATAAACAAGTAAAACCCTAGGCTATGAAATCCCAAAAGTTCCCTTGAAATCTTCTAGATGCATTTGATGTTTGAGTTGTCAAATTGAATCAGGAACGTTCATTTTAGCTTTGTAGTTAAGCCATGAGTCTAAGCTGTTGATTTGGCCACGTCAGATTCCTTGGAGAGGAAGTTGTGTTTTCATTGGTGGACGGGGTTGAGTGTGGGGTCACTTGGGTAGTGGGATTTGGGAGTTTTGGTGTGGAATGAGTTTGGTTTGAGGTGAATCAAGCGTGGGACTGGGTAATTGAAATATACCCTTTGTTTAAGTGGAGGGAGTTACTGGGTTCTTGGGGTGAATAGTAACTCCCTTTGATCCGAAATCAGTGGAAGGTAAATGTGTTTGGCGCAATAATCATTTAAATGTTCCATTTGTGGCAACTTTGGTCCTTGGCATTTGGAGAATGTTGTAAACAAAGTTTATCAGCCTTAACAAACGTATTCCCTTTGTTAAATAAGTTTCTGAATTTAGAGTTTGGCCACAAAAACTTTATCAAAAGGAAATTAGGGATTTTATAACTTTGATGTAATTACAACTTCAGTCCTTTTGATATTTAGTCCATTTTTAAAGGACTGGAAGTGTAATATTTTTGATCTTCAAGGGTCTTGTTTGATCTTTGACTTCATGAGGGGCCATAATTGACAATTTAGAATAGTTGAGGGACTAAACTTGCCAATTCTTGAAAGTTGAAGGACCATTTTATAGTTTTGACAAACTTAAGGGACCAAACTTGTAATTATAAATATACAAGGGTTTTAAGTGTCATTTCTTCATATTTTGAGGATCAACCTTGTACATCTTCAAGTCTTCAAGGGTGTTTCTTGGATAATTCATGAACTAGGGCCTGGTTCTTTGTACGGCTTCGTTTCTCGTGTCCGTTTTTCCTTGTTTCTTGTGATCTTTTTTCTTTTTCACGATATCCATACCTAAAACACACAAGCAAACAAATACAAGCATATATATGTTATTTTATGACATTTTAATGCATTTAAAGCCCGAAAAGAACGATGAGATCATGTATAAAAGCCATCTCATCATAAACCTGTCAGTCTCTGATTTGTAAATGGAGTCAATTAGCCCTTCTTCATAGTTATATCTACCAAACAGTTGGGCTAAAGTATCATTCTTTATAGCATTGTTTGCTCTTAAGGTCTGATTAGGCTAAGCCATTTTCTAGGTAAACTATTGACAAAAGTAGCATTAACTTCAGCCTTGGGTAGAACAACTCCATTGTTTCCCAAATCATTCAACAAAATCTTAAGCCTAGTATAAGTTTGTGCAACAGTTTCTGTTTCCAAAGCATTAAAAGCATTAAACTTAAGTCTAAGGGCTTGGATTTTGGTTTCTTTGGTTTCCTCTGGACCTTCATACCCATAGAACTAACTCAGTCCACATCTCCTTAGAAGAGTTGCATTTAATGATGGACTTCATAATGTTCTTGGGTAGGCAAGAGACTATGATACTTTTGAGTCTCTTGTCCTGGTTAGCCAGACGTCTATCCGGTGGAGACCATTGCTTAACAGGCTTCTTAATGGGTCTCTTAGGGGTAGAGGAAACGACCAGTGGTACATAGGGACCATTTTCTAAGATTTCTATCAAGAAGGGTTCTAAGCCATATAAATATATAAGAAATTCACTTTTCCAACTTGAAAAATCCTCTTCATCGAATGTTGGAACATTGGACATATGTGACCCCACTCGAACATCAAGTAGTTGGGGAAGGTCATCCTCATTATTACCAGCGCTTAAAACTGGTGTAGGCATGGTAGTAGATGTGGTGGCCGGTGCGATGGTCGAAGTGGTACCTAGACTGGTTTGACCAAAGGGTGGAGGAGGTATAGTATCAGCCATATTAAGATCTTGATTTTAAAAACAAGAACGGTTTATGAAAAGTTTTATAAATGAAACAGCTCTGATACCAATTGAAAGTCCCTTAATATGACAATTGTTGATAACTATAACTCTTATAACCACGAAACACAATGAAATACTTTCCAAACGCGTAATGCTTTATTAAGTATTATAAACAAAGTATTACAAAGTGCTATGAATGCACTCGTTGAATGACAACAAGAAATGAAACCTAGAACAAGTAAACTAGATTCGAGACTCAAGTTTATAAGGGAACCAATGAGACGCTAGTAGATAGCTGAGGGCTCAGCGGTTCCAAGGTGAGAAAGAACTTAGATAAATTATCCAAGCACAAGGGATGATTTACTTCTCCTTTCTCACTCCTATTTATAGTGTACGAGGTTGCTTCCTTAGTGGGAATAGTTGATACGTGTCACCTTCTGAATGGAAGAGTACAACGTATTAAATGCATGTCCAAATCGAGACATACCTTTAAACAACTTTAGGTGAACAGTTTTGCCAACTGTTCACCTTTTGTCCCACTAGATCGTACTAGGCTTTATCTTGAATCTCTTGTTTTGTTTCGCTCAAAACACTTGGTAGATTCTCCTGCCTAAACTATAAAGGATTGGACAAACATTGCTTGTCCCAGACTTCTAGGGTTCTTAAGTGTTCTCTGAGTGTTGTCATCTCAGAGATCCTTGAACACTAGCACATTCCTTCAACATCCCAGCTATCCATAATCGCAGGTGAGTATGACTTCAGATTGTCTTCGACTTCTCTGACGTTGTCTTTGACTTGAATGTTCCTGGTGTGCCAGCTTAGGCTTTGCCTTCCACTGGTCTGGTCTCTGTCGCTGGTCCTCTCAACGATCAGTAAACACATAGTCTAATTAAACAAATCTAGACTGGGCCATAGTTAAAACTTTCATTGTCCTAACACTAGGGTTCAATTCTTATTGTCATTCAACGGGTGTATTCATAGCACTTTTTAATACTTTGTTTATAATAGATAATAAAGCATTACGCGTTTGAAATGTATTTCGTTGTGTTTTTGTGTTTATACGAGTTATAGTTTCGACAATTGTTATATTAAGGGACTTTCAATTGGTATCAGAGCGGTTTGATTTATAAAACTTTTTATAAACCGTTCTTGTTTTTAAAATCAAGATCCTAATATAACTGAAACTATGCCTCCTATGCCACCACCCTTTGGTCAAACCAATCAAGGTACCACTTTGACCAACGTACCGGCCACCACATCTACTACCATGCCTACATCGGTTGTAAGCACTAGTAATAATGATGATGACCTTCCCCAACTTCTTGATGTTCGTGGGGGGTCACATGTGTCCAATGTTCCAGCGTTTGATGAAGAAGATTTTTCAAGTTGGAAGAGTGAATTTCTTATATATTTTGATGGCTTAGAACCTTTCTTGATAGAAATCTTAGAAAATGGTCCCTATGTACCAATGGTTGTTTCCTCTACCCCTGAGAGACCCATTAAGAAGCCTGTTAAGCAATGGTCTCCAGCGGATAGACGTCTGGCTAACCAGGACAAGAGACTCAAAAGTATCATAGTCTCTTGCCTACCCAAGAACATTATGAAGTCCATTATCAAATGCAACTCTACTAAGGAGATGTGGACCAAGTTAGTTATAAGGTATGAAGGTCCAGAGGAAAAAAAAGAAACCAAAATCCAAGCCCTTAGACTTAAGTTTAATGCTTTTAATGCTCTAGAAACAGAAACTGTAGCTCAAACTTATACTAGGCTTAAGATTTTGCTGAATGATTTGGGAAACAATGGAGTTGTTCTACCTAAGGCTGAGGTTAATGCTACATTTTTCAATAGTTTACCTAGAAAAAAGGCTTAGCCTAAACCAGACCTTAAGAGCAAATAATGCTATCAAAAATGATACTTTGGCCCAACTGTTTGGTAGATATAACTATGAAGAAGGGCTAATTGACTCCATTTACAAATCTAAGACTGATAGGTTTACCACCAATATCACTGGTTCAAAAGCTCTTGTTGCTAACCATTCTTTTCAGGACAGCAACTCAAACATAGAAGAGGACACTAGAAACAGTCAAGAATTTCTTGATGAATTGCATGCTGAGTTCCATGATAGAGCTCTCTAGCTGACCAAAAGAGGTACTACAAGAGATCAGGTAGAGTTGGAGCTGCCAAGGTTGATAAATCCAAGTTGTCATGCAACACTTATGGAAAGATTGGTCACTTTCAGAAGGATTGCTGGTCAAACAAAACCTCCTCTCCAAGCTTTCCATCATCCAACAACAACCACAGCAGCAAGAAGAAGTTCTCTACTTCACCTTTCAAGCAAACTTCCCACTCTGACTCAGAGGGAAATAAGGACTACAAAGTTAAGTACAAAGCCTTGAAAGCTGAGCTGATGAAACTCAACAAAAGGCTGAAGATGCAGCTAAGAAAAAGGACAATAAGAAGACTGAAAAAGGTGTGATTGCTGCTTCATTTGACTGGGATGATGAACCTCTTACATCTGAGGATGAAGGAACCACTACTGTCAGAGCTTTTATGGCAGTCGCTGATGAAGAACCGGCTGTGGGAAAGAGTGAAGCAAGATCTGGTCAATAGGTGGACATCACTATGAAAAAGGTACAAAGATTTCTTTCTATTCCTGAAGGTCTTGATAGAGACCATGTCAGTGACTATACCTTAGTTGACCTCCACTTTGTGGAAGAGCAAAGAAAAAATCGGTTAAACAAGTTTCATAGTCTTAAAACAGAGTTAAATCTTTGTCAATCTGAGTTAACTAATCTCAAACCTTTTGTGAATCTTACAAATCAACTTCAAAATGAAGTAAGCGCTGTCCATTGAAAATGAGTCTTTAACTGAATAAAACGCTGAACTCAGAAGAACCATTGAAAAATGGAATTTTCCTCAATCCATAGTGGAGGAAATAGTTGCTGAAGCCATACCAGGTGATGTGGTTCAGGCTATTGGGGGGAAGGGTAGGTTCAAAAGTCATATACCTGTACCCAATGTTAAATTTGTCCCTTCAGATGTTTCTTTTCCATCTTCCACCTATGTGGATGAGAATAACTCTGACAAGAAATCAGAGGCACCAACTCTACCAAGAGTCGCTGGTGCTAACCCATCTGATTCCTTGCTTGGCCAAAACCGCCAACCAAAACCCCTGGGAATTCAATTCTCAAAGTCGCTGATAAAGCGCACAAAAAGGTTTTTGTGGCCAAGGACTCCACCAAATCCACTCCTCCCCCTGGAGAGCTTTGACCCACAAAGCAACTTCTCCTCACCTTGATGGAAGAATTAAAGGGGTTGAAAGAACAGATCAACCCCAGATTCAACATTCCATTTGTTAACTCTCTTGGTGAAGGATCTAGCAGCTCTAAGGGGAGATCTTTATTCAGACCATACAAACATTGCGGTTTCAAAAACCATTCCCCCGAGGACTGCTCTAAGAAACCAAAATGTATCACATGTGAGTCTACTGAACACACCTCTAGAGAGCATGAGGAGACCATTGCTGTTCAAAGAACAAGAACTCAATTAAGGTCTAAGACTCCTCACATGCCCTCTAGGAGACCTGAACCTAAACCCAGAGACAATACTCAGGGTTACAGTCCAAATCCCCCATGTACGTATTGCGGTTTCTTTGACCATCACTCTGATGAGTGTGAGCATTATCCAAGATGTGACATCTGTGGAAGTATGCGTCATGAACCCATAGACTGCAACCAAAAAGGGGGAGAAAGGAACCAGAGAAGACCTAATGTCACTGGTCAGCGATAGCATTGACCCACTAGAAAGTGGGTTCATCATCAAAACTAATCTGGATCTTTTATATCTATGCAGGCATACTTGAAGAAATCTGTTTAGTATCTGGATAGTGGGTGCTCTAGACAAATGACAGGGGTTAAACAATATCTGCATTGATATAAGAAGGAGTCTGGTCCGAAAGTAGTCTTTGGAGATAACTCCCCAGGGGATACTAAGGGTTATGGCTCAGTCGATTGCAATGGTATAACCTTCACAAGGGTCGCTTATGTCAATGGACTAAAGCATAACTTAATCAGCATTAGTCAACTCTGTGATGCTGGTTTCAAAGTTCTGTTCACCAAGACCCAAGGAATAATCTTCAATCAGAATGATGATGTTGTTATAATTGCACCTAGAAGAAGGGATGTGTATGTCATTGACATGGCATCATGTCCAGAAGGGAAGAACACTTGTCTCTTTGCCAAAGCATCTGATAGTGAAAATTGGCTCTGGCATAAAAGACTTTCCCATCTTAACTTCAAGAACATCAACAAATTGGCCAAGAAAAATTTAGTGGCTGGGCTTCCCTCTCTGACCTTCACCAAAGACAGAACCTTCTCATCCTGCGAGAAAGGAAAGCACCATAGATCCTCTTTTAAAACAAGTCAATCATTCTCCATAAATAAGTGCCTACATCTTCTTCACATGGACTTATTTGGGCCAGTAAAACCAAAATCCATAAATCACAACCAGTATACATTGGTCATTGTAGATGAATTCTCTAGATTCATATGGGTATTATTTCTCAAAAGAAAGAGTGATGCAGCTAAAAGAATAATGTCTTTCATCAGAGAAATAGAGAACTTCATTGATTGCAGAGTTAAGGCTATCAGAAGTGATAATGGTACTGAATTCAAGAACCATGCAATGGAAGCCTTTTGTGATGAAAAGGGAATTTCACAGAACCTTTCAAACCCAGGCACCCCTGAACAAAATGGTGTCGCTGAAAGAAGAAACAGAACTCTCATAGAGGCTGCTAGAACCATGCTCAGCGAATCAAGACTTCTAAAAAAATTTTGAGGTAAAGCTATGAACACAGCTTGTTACACACAAAATAGATCTATTATTGTGAAGAGACACGGTAAGACCGCTTATGAAGTGTATAGGAAGAGAGCCTCTGATGTAAGCTACTTCCATGTCTTTGGTTTCCCTGTTTTCATTCACAACTACAGAGATCATCTGGGTAAGTTTAATGAAAAGTCAGATGATGGGTTCTTTGTTTGTTACTCTCCCACCTCCAGAGCCTATAGAGTATTCAATATTCACAGGCAAGAACTTGAAGAATCCATTCACGTTACCTTTAATGAAGCAGATTTTGTCATTACTCACACCAACCTAGAAGAATGTGACATTGATTTCAATGAAGTCAAATCATATCCAAAGGATGATTTCTCAAATCCCAAGGAATCACCTCATGCATGTCACAAGGACTTTCCATATGTTCATGCATTTGATACTCACTCAATCTCTGACATCGCTCGGAGGTTGCAATTGCTGAAGATATCACTCTACCCACAGAAGTGAATGATTATCTCATCGAACCAATCTCTAAATCAGATGAAGAGATTATGGATGAAGAAATAACATGTGAAGATCCTCCAGCATTCATTAAACCTGATGTGACTCCTGAACCCACAGAGACTCCTGCTCCTCAATCCAAATGGAGCAGGAACCAAGATATTCTTCTGGTGAATATTCTTGGTGAATCCTTTAAGGGAGTCACCACCATTGGCAAGTTGAGATCTCTAGAAACCACCTCATCGAATGAATGCCTTTATGCTGATTTTCTCTTTGAAGATGAACCTAAGAATGTGGCTGCTACGCTTTTAGATGAAGGTTGGGTTGTTGCCATGCAAGATGAGTTGAATCAGATTAAGAGGAACAAGGTGTGGACTCTGGTAAAAGATCCAGCTGGAAAACAAGTAGTTGGAACTAAGTGGGTCAATAGAAACAAGAGGGATGAAGCTGGAATGATTGTTTAAAACAAGGCTAGGCTTGTGGTGCTGGGGTACAATCAATCTGAGGGTATTGACTATGATGAATCGTTTGCACCAGTAGCCAGATTAGAAGCTATCAGAATCATCCTAGCCATTGCAGCTTATATGGGGTTCACTGTATACCAGATGGATGTGAAGAGTGCTTTTCTAAATGGTAAGCTTTCAAAGGAAGTATATGTCTATCAACCCCAGGGTTCGAAAGCAGTGAGTATCCTGATCACGTATGCAGACTTCACAAAGCACTCTATGGGCTGAAACAAGCCCCTAGAGCCTGGTATGAAACTCTATCAAAATTCTTACTTGAAAACTAATTTCTCAGAGGTACCATTGATCAAACCCTGTTCACTTATAGGTCCAAGGGTGATGTCATTTTAGTACAGATTTATGTGGATGATATAATTTTTGGTTCAACCAATATTACCTTGAGCAAACAGTTTGCTAAACTTATGACTAAAAAGTATGAAATGAGCATGATGGTGGAATTAACTTTTTTCTTGGGTTTTCAAATCAAACAAAATTTAAAAGGAATTTCTATTCGTCAAGAAAAATATGTTAAGGATTTGCTCAAGAAGTATGATCTGTCTAATTGTGCATCAGTGAAATGCCCCATGCTTCCTCCCAACAACTTGGGAGCTAATGACTCAGGGGTCTCTATTAATGAGACCTTATACAGAGGCATGATTGGGTCACTGATGTACCTCACAACAAGCAGACCATGTTGGGAATAAAATGTAGCCAGTCCACTTGAACGCTGACAAGAAGAAAACAAATGTTGATAGGAAGAGAACAAGCGCTGACAGATCAAGCATTGACAGGAAGAAGTCAAGCGTTGATAGGTTGAAGACAAGCACTGATATAAAGATATGGTCTATGTGTATTTTGTTTCTAGTTTGTTTCTAGTAAAGATAGGGTCAACAATGTATTTTCTATAATTATCTTTACCTAGACTAGCTGATACGTAGACTCTTGTACAAGGCTTCTTATGTCTATAAAAGAAGACCTTTAGGTTATGTTTCATATAAGTTTTTCATACGTTTAACACTTTCATTGTAAGCAAGTTTGTCATTATCAATCAAGTGAAAGTTTGTTTTACAACTGTTTGTGTGTTCTTGTTTAAGTATTAATTTCGCATAATACTTGAATTGTTTTATGCACACAAAGTTTCTCTACGTGTATAACTAGATCTAATCTCGATTACACAAGCTAAATCGATCTAAGTTTAGGATCAACAAGTGGTATCAAAGCTTGTTGAGAAACTTTGATCTAAAAGAACACAAGAACCCTAAATCACCTAAAACTCTAATTTTCACAAAACCCTAAAAACATCATGTCTACTCCAGAAGTAACTTCCTCCTCCTCCTCAAACCACACATCAAGATTCCCATGCTAGATGCAGACAATTTTGAGCTGTGGAAGTTCAACTTTGAGCAATATATGCAAATCCATGACTATACTCTCTGGGAGATTATTTAATATGGAAACACATTCAATAAAGCTCAAAAGATTGTAGATGCCATTGCTACAAGATCAGCTGTTCAAGGATGCTTTGAAGCAGATAAGAAAGAAAAACCTTAAGATGGTAGAGCTGTGTCTGCTGAGTACATAGCAAAGAAAAGGGTTCATATGAAAACCCTAAGCATTCTGAAACTCTCTTTGGGACAAGAAAATCAGCATAAATACAGAGTTTATGAGTCTGCAAAAGACCTTTGGGCAGCCCTTGAAGTTGCCTATGGTGGTAATGCTGACATTGTAGAAGAGAAAAGGAAGCAACTCTTACATGAGTATGCTATTTTTAAGGCTCAATCTAATGAGAAGCTAAGTTGTGTGAGAAGCAGACTTCTTGACATTACAAGTAAACTATCCTTCATGGGGACAGTAATTGGTGATGTTGATATAATTGCCACTTTTCTTAAAAGTCTAGGTGATGCATGGAAGATTGAGGCAAGATCTATAATTGCCAACAACACTCACAAAAGTTCTACTTTTGATGATGTCTACAACAAACTGAGGCTGTTGGAGAATGAAACTCTTTTGGATCATGGAAGTAAGTCCACCAATGGTAACATGGCCTTCTTCTCACATAGTGAAGGTCAATTTGATCAGAAGGAGTCATACATGCACCCAGTTACTGGATCACCCTGTGTCAACGCTGGATCATAACTTGTCAATGCCTCACATTCAGACGCTGACACAAACAAAATTGACTCACCAAGAGTTAAACCTGCTGGTTTGGATCTAGATACTGTGTGTACATACATTGCTTCATTGCCCAATGGTTCAGTGATTACTTATGAGGACCTTGAGCAAATAAGTGATGAGCATTTGGAGGAGATGGATATAAAGTGGAACATGGCTCTTGCAAGTATAAGAGCAAACAGATGGAATAGAAGATTCAAGAAGAAAATGACTTTTAATGCTAAGGACACTGCTGGATCCGATAAATCCAAGGTTGAGTGTTACAATTGTCATCGTATGGGGCACTTTATGAGAGAATGCAGATCTCCAATAAGATCTGATGCTGGAAAACCCTCAAGCCAAATTGTTAAGGCTCAGGATCCTAAGGCCATGGTGGCAATGCAAGAAATTGATGGTGTTGGATGGGACTGGATCTATTTGGCTAAGGATGAGGAAGTGGATAAAGATTTGGTTGCTGAGATAAAAGAAGAAGAGCATGTTTAATATGCTCTCATGGCACACTCCTCATCTTCATCAGACAATGAGGTATATGATGATGCTTTTTGTAGTAAGGGTTGTCGTTTAAATACTGAAAGACTTAACAAAGAGGTTTTAAGATTGTTAGGAGATGTAAGTACTGAGACATGCAAGTTGTCCAACTATCAACTTGCTCTTACTCAAACTGAAAAGACTGTAGCTGAGTATAAGAAAATGGAGTTTGACCTAAAAGATAAAATAAATAGCTTAAAACATGATTTAAATGCTAGTACTGATATTAGAAACATCATGGAAAGGGTCAATGATGAATTACAGGCTAAGTTAGATGAGCCTATTAAGAATAAGGATAATGTAGACCTTAAAATTCAAAGATTTGATAAGGCCTCATAAACCCTAGGAGAATGTGTTAGTAAATAAAGGGATTCTAGGGACATGACTGGGATTGGGATGAAAGAGTATGCTGGTGTTCCACCACCAGCTGGGGACTTCTATGGTGTCCAAAAAAAGGACTTATCTTGGACTGGTTTACAAGAACTCCAAGAAGAGGAATTTATTCCTCCACCAAGAGTCGTTATGTCACACCCCCAAATTTATACAACTCAATACATCGGAAGACTCGTTGGTGTTACGGGATAGCACATTACTCACATCATAGACAACGCTTAAAAATCGCGTCATTTAATAATAAAGCTTTTCCATTCATAAATATCAATTTTTACATAGGTCCCAAGTCATAGTCATTTCATACAATTTTACAAAAGATTTGAATGGAAATTGTTATTTAAGTGCGGGCCATAAATTCTTGTCGTCTTCCCGAGAATTACCTTCAAGTACCTGAGATAAAACATGCTAAAAGAAAAGGTCAGCGATAACGCCGAGTGAATTCATAGAGTTTCATAAAACCATTAAGTTATCATCAGTATACATTTATTACCGAAAATCATTTTGTACAAATCTTTGTTATAGGCCATAAAATAGCCAAAGTCGTTTTATACAAATCCTTATCAAAAATTATAATATAGGCTTTTGCCTTCAAAATAATTATACGAACCATTGTCGTTAAAAACATCATACAATACGTTTTATAACGTTGTATAGATTAAATAAAAATTGTTATATGAATATGGTTATATAAAACCAAAACACGAACATAATATCAATAATAAGACCCTGTATTGCTAGTCAGGAAATATATCGTAATTCAATGCATAAAGCCGTATTTTGTTATTTTTGGATTATTATAAGCCGCATGACATTGTTACCTTACTATAACCAACAACGGGTAGCTAGCCCGAAACTCAATTTTCCCATCTAAATTAGCGTGTCGTCACAATAATCACGCTTGTGTAAATCTTCTCATACATAAATTCGCTTACCAATCAATGTGGCACGACGGGGATCAACCGTCAAGGCGCGAACTGGGGTGATCGTCCCCAAATAGTACTATTATATGCATAAGCGTCTACCAAATCCCGGTAGTTCACAATTCATGCTAATGGGACTTTTAGTGACATAACGTAACTTTAATAGTCCATTTCATTTCATCTATCGGGTCATTTAATCATTCATCGGGTCATACAATCATTCGAGTCCAAATCAATAAACAAACAATTGGGACAACTAGTGTCCTATTTCATAAAAACTAACATGTTATCTCCCTCGCGGGTTTATAAAAAATTTAATAAAAACATTTAAAAGAGTGTGAGGCTATGAACTCACGTTGATGTGGGAAAGCGGGTTATCGGCAATTCGGATGTACGGTACGTGCTTCAATCACGGAAACCTAGTCAGATAATACTTGTCTTAGACTCTTGTCCAATGACTTTATAAAAATAATAGTTATATATACATATGATGATTTTATAAATATGATGATGATCAAGTGGGATTGTACATTTTTACTCATTCATTATAGTGTTTATATGTTGGTAACATTTTTATACTAGTTTTACTAGTTTTACTTATTTATATGTTTTAGGCCCAATAAGCCTATTACAAGCCCAATACTTTATATTAGTCCATTTTACACCTTTATTATCAGTATTATACTTTTCATGTTGGGTCCAAGTGGGTTAAGCCCAATAAGTAAATTTATAAGTGTTTAGTCCATTTAGTTGGATTATTAGTCCAATAATGCTAACTTAGCCCGTTAATGTCCGTATGTTATATAGTTCGGGTTTTATCGGTTTTTACTTGTATTAAGTACTTATATATCAGTATATGACTTTTAAAAAGTTTACATTAGACGGGTCTGACCGTCTAAGTTTTAATTGACGAAGAACGTTAATTTTACGTTATTAGCCGAAAAGACTTAAAAATCATGTTTATAGTTTTTATAACTTATAAAACTTACCAAACTACCATTTTTATAAAATGTCCATTTATTTATCCTTATAAATATTTATATAAATGTAATATATAAGTAGTGGGTTTTAATTCACATTTTATATTATATTTATTTGACTCCTTATATAATAATATTAAACTTTAATTTCACAAAATCAGTCCTAAATTTTAAGTTCATTAAAATATCCATATCTAGAGTTATATATGGAGATAGGACCTCAAATTTTTATCACAGAAACTACATGATATGTGCTTTATTTTATTCCTTTATAGCTACTGATGAATCAACCTCTAAGTATTTTATAAAATTCGTCCAATACAGTATATGTAGATTTGCACTCTAAACTTGTTTTGATCATATCTCACTTATTTTTATGATTCCATTGTATGGACAACTCTCACATGTGTATAACACCTAATACTTACTGTATATTGATTCCACTTTACCATTTTATCAGTTTAACATTTGGTTACTTACTGTTTTTATACAGCCATCATATTTAGCAAGATTTGAACCTTGTTACCTATGGTTTTTCATATCTTTAATCATATTTATCAACACTTGATCCCCACACAACATTTTTATCATCATATATTCATCATATACATATACAATAAGAAAGAAAATACATGATTACATAATCAAAATAACAAGAGGATGGAAAGAACAATCTTTATACCACCAAGGTTGTGTAGTTTATGATCAAGGCTTGGATTTTGATGGAAGAACTTGTGATAGATCAACAACAATCTTCATGGACACCAATACTTGTAAACTTCATGTATAAATCATCCCTTGAACATCACCAAATCTTCTCCTTGGATGTTAAAATCACCACCAATCTATAGAGCTTCAAAAGGGCTTCATCATATGTGTGAATAACACATGATTTCATGGGTAAAATTGATCAAATGAGGGTGATTAGGGGTGGTTCTTGGACGAATTTTAGAGAGAGGAAGAGAGGAGTTGGTGGTTTGCTTGAGATGAAATGAGATAATGGTTTGGTGCTAGTGGTTTTGATGTGTTGGTAGCTTATTTAGTTAAGCATTCCAAGTGTAACAACTTGTTTAATACAAGTTGACACCTAAGGGTGTGTGGTGGCTTATGTTTAGCCGTCCATATAGTGGGGTGGGGCAAAACTTGTTTTGTCTCATCCCACTAATTTACGGGTATTCCTCGATTCTAGTTTTCTCGATTTGCGTGCCCTCGGGTCGTTTTACGGAAAACGTTTTTATAAATTATGAATCAACGGCACAAAACGAATCTAATAAAAATTGTCTCATCAAAAACGGAGTTCGAAAACGTAATTACGTAATCCTAAGGTTTCAGGTTTAGTCGTGAAGGACGTTAAATTATAATCGTAAGTCCTAATCTCTTCTAGTAAATTTGTGAGTTTATGAACTAACTCAAATTTAAAATTCCAAAATAATATTCACGGATAAATTTATTTTCTGAAATGTCGGACTGTCACCAAAAACGGTGTATGTAAACGTAAGAACGTAACGTAGAATCCTCCGGTTTAGACGTAGTCGATGCTACTTCAAGACGTAAAATCCAAATTTCTTCCCAAAAATAAGTGAGTTCATATTATAACATTAAAATAATATTTTCAAATAAATATTGAGAATAAAATATAAACCATAAATTAAAGGATTGTCACAGCATTTACTCTTAAAGAGGATCTTTGTCCTCAAAGATCATCTTATCTTACTACTCGCTTATTATAGAGTTAAAGCCATGTGGGTATTTCCTCCACATTTGGTCTTTTCTCACAAGTGTAATTCATTACAATACGCGAGTTTCATCAAACATAACTACGGGAATAAGATCAGGCTTATTGTTGACTTACTTTCTCTATCCATGATGTTCACGGGTTTTTGATGAATGCAACTTTTCGCCGAACTAAACTTTATCAAGAAGTGATCAGATTCTCACTTGATAGACATTTTATCAAGTTCGATATACGAAACATAATTCACGCAGCTCTTGAAGTCATAGGATAGATCCATCTTATATTCCTTTCAAACCAACTTTTACATCATCTCAATGGTCCCATACAACGGGGACTTAATTCCCATGATCTTTCAGATCTTCATTTCATCTTTCTATGGTGAATTTTTTTGGCATAACTTCGCTACCCATCCTGTACTTCAAGATCTACATTTCATATTCATATAACCTCCTGCCCACTACTGGCAGTCAATAATCAGATCCTAATTTTAACAATGGCTTCAGGTCTCGCGGGTTGGGTATTTTGCAAGGTTAGGTTTGTCATCATAGGAAACCTTAAACCTAAAAGACATGTCCAACTCACAATGGGTGTATGTCGGATGTCTTCATCCCAACTCCTGCTTACAGATGCTCTTATATTTAGATCCTAACAAGATTCGATCTCGATCCTAATACGATGATTATCAATGATAATCTCTCCAAAGGAAAACGATTTTACAGTTTATTACCAAAGGTCAATCATTCAAACATAAAACAGCACTTATAGTATTTTGTATCGTTACTTTACCTCGTCCATTCGATTGGAGTGGTACACAGTACTCACATCAAGATTCGTTCTCAATGACTTCTGAGCAAATCTCTAGAAATTCGATGCGAAGCGATGATCTTGATAGAGATGATTGATACAGGCACACTATGTTTACGCAACTCCTTTAAATACAAAAGAGTCAATTTCTTCATCAAGAATCTATCATTAACAGGAATGTTATTAGCAGATTTGGTCAGTCTGTCGACGATGACCCAAATCAAATCAAATTCAGATGATGACCTTTGCAATAGTTAGACGTTTACTAATGTATGAGGCGATGTCTGCCTCCATAATTTGCCATTAGTACAACTTCAGATAGAGATACATTTAGTCAGAAATGTCATGAATAGAATACTTATACTTACGAGATTTCAACATGACTAAATCTCAAAATCCTCTATATTTAGGCAACCTCAAGTGGCCTTTTAAACATTTAACGCCATCGGCTTCTCAATTCTAATGGTTCACATTTTATTATCTATATTATCTCTTTTATTTATTATTTATTTTTATTTTTATATTGTTCGGCAATTTATTTTGCACCTTCATTATTAAGGAACATGTCCTAATTGGTTCTTTATCTTTTCTACATAATGTGTCAGTATCTACATTCATCTTCCTTGATGAAATAAATACCATGGTCAATATCACCCAGAAATTCTTTCCTCATATTTTCTATGTTTTAGTTTCGTCTCAACTATTATTTTAATCATTTTTGCTTGATCCGACGTTTTTAAAGCGACGATAATTATTACACGTAAATTCACAATAAATATTAAGTGTCGATAATTATTACACGTAAATTAACAATAAATATTAAGTTTGTACGAAACGTAAACGTTAAAAGTTTAAATTTCTTAGTTCGACCAATTATAATAAAATGTTCAAAACAAATTTGAATTTAATTAACACAATTTTTGTTGATTTATCGGAAATAATTAGTAAGATCCGTAAATGTTCGAAAAACCTTCGTTTATTCTTTGGTAAAAATTTTCGAAGTTGAAAAGCAAAAATTGTCGTTTCAAATTTTAAGTCTTGGTTTAACGGTTTCCTCAATCCCTCTTAGGTTGTCTTGAGGTATACACGAACATTTACCCCTAAACAGGAGTTTAGTTAAATGTTCTGGGTATAAGGGAATAATCCCTCAAAAGTTCTTTTCGATAAAACATTTGTCAAAACACATTTGCACTTTTTTTTTGGTAAAACCCAAAGTCTTAAAAGGGCTCTAAATTTTTGAAGAGTCAATATAGATTCCATGATCTTATTAATCACATGGTCAAATAATGTAAAGGATTAAGTCTTAAATCACATGTTGAAATTTCAAGTTACAAGTTTTTATTGTTCGGCCAATTCAAGGCATTCTATAACTAATTATTAACTCATTCTTATTCTTATAAACAAACAGATGGTCCTTAATGATCACAAGCATGAATTTATCAATTTACAGCCTACACACGTGATTCACCCAATTTATGAATGCTACATGCGTTGGTCAATCCAAACGACATAACATGAAACTCTTAATGGTCATTACAAGTTCTAGATGTAGTGATTGGAATAGATAATCTTCTTTGCGGACGCGAAGTTGATAATAATCATGCCGTGGATCAAATCTTTAGAACATATGCTAGAACCTTGTAAATGATCGAACAATCTATCATCTTGGGTAGTGGATATAGATTTTAATCATCAATTTACTTAGTTCACGGTAATTTAACAAATATAAGGAATGATAACACCATAGCTCTTCATGATGACGAGCTTGGTAGAATAAAAGCTTTCTCCGACAACTCTCTCAGTTGTACGGTAATTCTTTTTAATTCAGATGGTGCTGACGTACAGTGCACACGCCACAGGTGTAGCACCGGGAATATAACCAATACCAAATTTAACATGCCTAAATGGCAAAAGTCTAAGTAATTCACCAACAAATACTTCCTAAAGTTTCAGATATTAGGAACATCTTTTAATAAATTCATATTAGGTTCTTTCTAGATTATAATATCTATGACTAATTCACAACCATTCAAGGTATAATTTCAAGTCTAAATGCAGTATATGGTCATCCATCAAGAATTACTTAAATAACTTTTGAAAATCAACATCTTATCTTTTAGGGGAATTCTACTCGAGTTCCCATCAATTAAGACAATGTCGTCATGTCATAATCAATCAATCCATTCTACTGGCATTATCAAGTTTTCAGTTTTATTGTCGTCGATAAGATGTGAACTTCTCAAAAGACTAATAATAACTCATAATCCTTCACAAATTCAAGGATATATGGAGACAAATCTACCATTAAAAGAGTAAGGTCAACGCATAATCTACGCGAGAATTTCAAATCAGATACAGACGAAAACATTTAATGAATATGAATATATCCCATGTTTTCATTATTTGAGTACGCATTCAAAAGCTCCTCAGATCGTTACCCAGGTCATTCAAATGAAATCAAATCAAAAGAGATGATAGGAACGTTGATACATCCAGTCGGGTATCAACACTCGGTAATTAGATACTTTTCATAAGAATCTCACTACAGGAGAATTGGACAAGAATGAATTATGAATTGTCAAATAAGACAACTTTCACAGATGAGTAAATTCAACTCAGAAAAATAAATGGTACGGGCACATTTGTAGGTGTCCCTAACAATATGTCCCTATTTTGCACTTCTTGCAGATCTCATAAAATTTAATCTTTCACAATCTTCAAAGAAAATGTAGTGTTTATTCATTAGGTTTATGGTGACTACTAATCAGCCTTGCATGGTCCATTCCAAATTGTATGTAGGCGCGCAACTATATACAATTTCAAGATTAAGGATGCAATACTCAGTTCGTCAAAATTTTATCATCATGTTTATAATAAAAACATTTTCATGCTTAATTCTTAAATAAGAATCAAGAATAAATTTACAAAGATTTTCTTTGTTATGAAAACAATTAAGTTTTCCAAGGTGTTTTATAAACAACTTCATTTCGATAACGATTACTTATAAATCTCACTTTAAATAATCCGTATAATGATGAAAATCCAATTTTTCTCAAGGAATACCGTTTTAACTTTATGAAACAATGAGTGATCTGTAAAAGAGTGATGAAGAGTTGTTCACCAAGAACTAACTACTATATATATTAGGAAATGAGCTTAGCCACTTAATCATGAGGTTCATGACCTCGATGGCACTCAGAAAGAATAATTCACAATGTAACTCAAATCGAGATGAGTACTTGTTCAATGGTTGCATCACTAATGCGAACATTAGGATGAAGCAATAAAAGATAGATAACATTGATATATGTAGAATTTAGCAATCAAAGGTAGTATTTTTATTAATCACAAACAAGTCAGAATTGTACCGTAACACATTGTGTGTCACTATGTCATACAATTCCAAGAACTCATCCTACCAACTGATGTCTCAGTTAAGTTAGGGATTTTTAAAAGATACCACAACGAATACTAATCTACAAGAGTCATTAGGTGTTCCACATGTTCCAGAAGATCCATCGGTCCCGATTTAGAAGAAGATTTCTTCAATTTATTTATTGGACACTAGGCATCCTCATCATTGTACAATGGCCTAGGAATAACACTTAACACGAATCAACAATCAATTAAAACCTTTTAATTTAATCACAGGACTTAACAATTTCTTATTCCATACAAGTTAAATTTTACTTTTATTCAAGTTTCAACCAAATTATACTCTATTCGATATCCTACCTCATTCTCCAATACTTTCAACCTTATTCTTAGACCTTAATAGGGCAATAAAAGCTCGATATGAACAATACTTAATTTCCAATCCTATAACTCTTACAACAACAATTATCAAATGAGTCACTAATATGAAATGACTCACATAATCAATTAGACTTCTCGGAAAGGTACTAGTGACATGATGCTTTTGGGTAATGGTTCCAATAACAGCCTCAAGTGCAACATTCACCCTTTTGATTTCATTTTAAGAATTGGATGACAACGAATCAGATGGCATCTTTCTAGGTGGTAACGTTTTGTCAAACTCCACTCTATAAGGAAAGATCGTCATAACATCGATATCAGTTTTAATCTTGCCAATTCTTTTTCAATATCACAATCAACTAATATCTACATTTCTATGAATATCAACCATTTTGTTGGGATCATAAATATCCACAACTTGGTTTAGATCTGGAATAGCTAGAATTTCCTACGGGAATAGCTTCGATTGATTTGCTAGGGGATTTAGGGTTCCTTGTGACAATCTACTTCGTATAAATACCTCGTATAAATATCAAAATAATCATCAAACAATCATGTAATAAAATTACATCGTATATATATATATAATCCAAGTTATATATATATATTAAAATAACACTTCTCAGTCTGGCCTTGTCGGTAACTTGGGAATTCTTCGGCACCGTTATAGTCAAAAGATTTTTAGACATTTTTAGAAAAATGTTTATAGTTAAAAGATTTTGAAATGTTTTATTCAAAACATTGGTTTTAAAAATCTTTCGTTCTCTATAACGAGAGCTCTGGTACCAAACTGTAACACCCCCAAATTTATACAACTCAATACAGCGGAAGACTCGTTGGTGTTACGGGAGAGCACATTACTCACATCATAGACAACGCTTAAAAATCGCGTCATTTAATAATAAATCTTTTCCATTCATAAATATCAATTTTTACATAGGTCCCAAGTCATAGTCATTTCATACAATTTTACAAAAGATTTGAATGGAAATTGTTATTTAAGTGCGGGCCATAAATTCTTGTCGTCTTCCCGATAATTACCTTCAATTACCTGAGATAAACATGTTAAAAGAAAAGGTCAGCGATAACGCCGAGTGAATTCATAGAGTTTAATAAAACCATTAACATATCATCGGTATACATTTATTACCAAAAATCATTTTGTACAAATCTTTGTTATAGGCCATAAAATAGCCACAGTCGTTTTATACAAATCCTTATCAAAAATTATAATATAGGCTTTTGCCTTCAAAATCATTATACGAACCATTGTCGTTAAAAACATCATACAATACGTTTTATAACGTTGTATAGATTAAATAAAAACCGTTATATGAATATGGTTATATAAAACCAAAACACGAACATAATATCAATAATAAGACCCTGTATTGCTAGTCAGGCAATATATCGTAATTCAATGCATAAAGAAGTATTTCGTTATTTTTGGATTATTATAAGCCGCATGACATTGTTACCTTAATATAACCAACAACGGGTAGCTAGCCCGAAACTCAATTTTCCCATCTAAATTAGCGTGTCGTCACAATAATCACGCTTGTGTAAATCTTCTCATACATAAATTCTCTCACCAATCAATGTGGCACGACGGGGATCAACCGTCAAGGCGCGAACTAGGGTGATCGTCCCTAAATAGTACTATTATATGCATAAGCGTCTACCAAATCCTGGTAGTTCACAATTCATGCTAATGGGACTTTTAGTGACATAACCTAATTTAATAATCCATTTCATTTCATCTATTGGGTCATTTAATCATTCATCGGGTCATACAATCATTCGGGTCCAAATCAATAAACAAACAATTTGGACAACTAGTGTCTTATTTCATAAAAACTAACATGTTATCTCCCTCGCGGGTTTATAAAACATTTCATAAAAACATTTAAAAGAGTGTGAGGCTATGAACTCACGTTGATGTGGGAAAGCGGGTTATCGGCAATTCGGATGTACGGTACGTGCTTCAATCACGGAAACCTAGTCAAATAATACTTGTCTTAGACTCTTGTCCAATGACTATAAAAATAACAATTATGTATACATATGATGATTTTATTAATATGATGATGATCAAGTGGGATTTTACATTTTTACTCATTCATTATAGTGTTTATATGTTGGTAACATTTTTATACTAGTTTTACTAGTTTTACTTATTTACATGTTTTAGGCCCAATAAGCCTATTACAAGCCCAATACTTTATATTAGTCCATTTTACACCTTTATTATCAGTATTATACTTTTCATGTTGGGCCCAAGTGGGTTAAGCCCAATAAGTAAATTTATAAGTGTTTAGTCCATTTAGTTGGATTATTAGTCCAATAATGCTAACTTAGCCCGTTAATGTCCGTATATTATATAGTTCGGATTTTATCGGTATTTACTTGTATTAAGTACTTATATATCAGTATATGACTTTTAAAAAGTTTACATTAGACGGGTCCGATCGTCTATGTTTTAATTGACGAAAAACGTTAATTTTAAGGTATTAGCCGAAAAGACGTAAAAATCATGTTTATAGTTTTTATAACTTATAAAACTTACCAAACTACCATTTTTATAAAATGTACATTTATTTATCCTTATACATATTTATATAAATGTAATATATAAGTTAGTGGGTTTTAATTCACATTTTATACTATATTTATTTGAGTGCTTATATAATAATATTAAACTTTAATTTCACAAAATCCGTCCTAAATTTTAAGTTCATTAAAATGTCCATATCTAGAGTTCTATATGGAGATAGGACCTCAAATGTTTATCACAGAAACTACATGATATGTGCTTCACTTGATTCCTTTATAGCTACTGATGAATCAACCTCTAAGTATTTTATAAAATTCGTCCCATACAGTATAGGCAGATTTGCACTCTAAACTTGTTTTGATCATATCTCACTCATTTTTATGATTCCATTGTATGGACAACTCTCACATGTGTATAACACCTAATACTTACTGTATATTGATTCTACTTTACCATTTTATCAGTTTAACATGTGGTTACTTACTGTTTTTATACAGCCATCATATTTAGCAAGATTTTAACCTTGTTACCTATGGTTTTTCATCTCTTTAATCATATTTATCAACACTTGATCCCCACAAAAAATTTTTATCATCATATATTCATCATATACATATACAATAAGAAAGAAAATACATGATTACATAATCAAAATAACAAGAGGATGGAAAGAACATTCTTTATACCACCAAGGTTGTGTAGTTTATGATCAAGGCTTGGATTTTGATGGAAGAACTTGTGATAGATCAACACCAATCTTCATGGCCACCAATACTTGTAAACTTCATGTAGAAATCATCCCTTGAACATCACCAAATCTTCTCCTTAGATGTTAAAATCACCACCAATCTATAGAGCTTCAAAAGGGCTTCATCATATGTGTGAATAACACATGATTTCATGGTTAAAATTGATCAAATGAGGGTGATTAGGGGTGGTTCTTGGACGAAATTTAGAGAGAGGAAGAGAGGAGTTGGTGGTTTGCATGAGATGAAATGAGATAATGGTTTGGTGCTAGTGGTTTTGATGTGTTGGTAGCTTATTTAGTTAAGCAACCCAAGTGTAACAACTTGTTTAATACAAGTTGACACCTAAGGGTGTGTGGTGGCTTATGTTTAGCTGTCCATATAGTGGGGTGGGTTGATAGGTGTGAAAACGCCCATCCTTTTTACCACTTAATTACAATAATAACCGAGCCAAAACGTGTATTTTATGTCATTTATGTCGAAATTATGCGTGGTTTGTGTTTTTGTTGTGATTTAGGACGAAAAGGTGAAAAGTGGAGAAAACACGGGATTTTACGGGCTTTTATCGAAGAAAAAGACGAAAGATGAAGTCGAAAGATCAAGAGTGGAAAAAGAACGGAAGTCCAAGACCAATTCTGAAGATTTATCGAAGAAAAAGTCAAAAGACGGAAGTTTACTTAAAAGCCGAAGTACTCAAGTCTAATTTATTGAAGATTATAAGACGAGTTTGAAGAAATCCTAAGAAAAAGTCCAAGTATTAAGAAGATTAACAAAAGATTAAGAAGATCAAGGACCTAAGCTTGCAAATAAGAGAAAGAAGGAGAAGCTTCCACCTTAAGCTTTCCCCTCCTATAAATAGTTTAGGATCTCATTTTGTAAAGGTTGTTGGAGGCTTGACAAGCCTCCCTTCCACCATCTTCAATTTCTTGTTCTTTACTTTTATGCATCTTAATCTCCATGTAACACACTTTTAATTTTCTTTTAATTCCAAGTGAGTTTCCATTTAATTGATGTTAATCTTTACTTTATTGTTAATCTCCTTCTTCCTTTCTTGCTTGATTTGTTCTTAATCTTGAGTTCATGTTCTTAAGTTTTTATGATTTTAATCAATTGGGTTTTGATTGATTTGGCTTTGTTTGTTAGTTTTAATGATTTGTTTTGATTGATTATTGTTAGTTGATGTTTATTGGTTGTTTTGGTTTAATCTTTTGGTTTGATTTGTTTAGATTTGCTCAAATTCGTGCTCCATTCTTTTTTCCCTGTTCTCCGGCCTTGTTACTGTTCTTGCCCAGAATTTTCCGCATAGACCCTTTTTCCGCATAAGACCTTTTTTTCCGCATAAGACCATTTTTCTGCATAAGACCTTTTTTCCGCATAAGACCTTTTTTCCGAATAGCCAGTTTTTCCGCATAAGACCTTTTTTCCGCATAAGACCTTTTTTCCGCATAAGACATTTTTTCCGCATAAGACCATTTTTCCGCATAAGACCTTTTTTCCGCATAAGACCTTTTTTCCGAATAGCCAGTTTTTCCGCATAAGACCTTTTTTCCGCATAAGACCCTTTTTTCCGCATAAGACCTTTTTTCCGCATAAGACCTTTTTTCCGAATAGCCAGTTTTTCCGCATAAGACCTTTTTTCCGCATAAAACCTTTTTTCCGCATAAGACGATCATTCCGCATAGGCCATTTTTCCGAATAGGATTTTATTCCGTGTAGGACTATTTTTCCGAGTAGGATATTTTTCAGTTTTAATTCAAGTGTTGCTTTTTAATTGTTTTAAGTTTATATCATTATCATTTTATTCATTTCCCTGTTTAGTAGATTAGAAAACCAAACCCACTTTTTGTCACCAAGAACAAACCGTTCCACTTAGAGCTGTGATCAATTCGAGAGGATATCGAGAATTATAAATCTGAACCATAGCAAAAGGCTTGTATCAAATGGCGCCGCTGCCGTCTCTTTTCGTGAAGATCGAAGGTTTTTTGTGAGTGACGCGTTGGATTTTGGGATCCGTTCACTTGTGAACGTTATTTTTCTTGTCAAAAATTTTCAAAAATCCAAAAACATTTGAAAAATCATAAAAAGCATTTCTTTTTCAAAGTTTTGCACCAAAAATATTCTTCTTGCTTATCTATCTTTCTTTATTGATTTTTATGTCCATTGCGTCCGGTGTGGGAAACAATTATCTGGGAACAACTCTTGTCAATGGTGTACATGTGAGCGGTGCGGAAACGATATCGACTACACATAATTCGGATTTTGTCCCTTGTGCAACTCGACTAATTCACTCTTTTTGAACCCACCTCCTGTTCCCCCGTGCATCTATTGTGGAAGCGATTCTCATTGGCATGTTTCGTGCCCGGTTCGATACCCGTATGGTCACGGGCAAGAACCAGGGTACAATTATGACAATGATAATAGCTATCCACAAGACGCTCCTGATTTTTCTCCATACCCGGTTCGCAACAACTGTGGGGGTCCTCACGATACCTATTATTGTCAACCAATGAATTGTTATGAGCCAAATCCGTGTCCTCAGTTTTCTTCACCCATGGATTATTATGAACCAAACCCGGTTTCTAATTATTCCCAACCGATGAACAACTATGAGCCACAACCTTGCTATAATTCCGGTTTTCAAAATCTTGAGCCCCCACCGCACTCACTCGATCATCAGCCTTGTCACGGGATGAGTTACCAAGAACCAATTGTCGATCTTGCTACAGCTTTTCAAGAGCAATCGAAAGAGCTTTTACACACACTGCAAACTTGTATGGAGTCATTTTTTCAGCAGCAAGATCAGACAAGTACTCATATCCCTGAGCATATTATTGGCCCTATAGATAATGAGGAGAGTGATGACGATATTGAGGTTATTTTCGACGAGGAGGAATTTCTTAAGCAAAATACTTCACTCCTTCGTGATGATGGTTTGCACATTCCCGAGATCGACGAATATCTTGATATTGATACCCCCGTGGAATACATATCCGGGTATTGTGATGTGGAGGGAGATATACTTTTTTAGAGGATTTATTACACGATGACACTACACCTTCTATCCCAGAGGTGGAAAGATGCGAATCTCCTGAAAAAGGGACGCAGGTGGAAGGTAACTATTCTCATACTTCTCATATTATATTGCCACCTCCTCCTCCCACGTGCACACCCAAGCGGGTGATGTATCACTTTTACTCTACTCATTTTATACCGGGAAATGAGGATGAGTGCTTTGACCCGGGAGGTGACATTGATTATGCTATGATTGATAACAATACGGCTTTGCTGTTTGCTCAACATCCATTGTCCTTGGGGGAGGACAATGTGCTTACTTTTCCCACCCCACCTCCCGGGGATCTTGAATTCACATACTATACGTATGTTGAAAGGACCTTTCTCCCTTTCAAGACTTATCCCCCCGCCTCTCCTTTGTTGTTGTCCTCTGCGAACGAGGACAAAGTCTTTGATCCCGGTATCACATTCGAGGCTTCCCCATGGACTATTTAATTCGGGGACGAGTCAGGCTCGTGACTCGGTTAACAAAAACAAGCGCTTTTTGGGAGGCAACCCAATTATCTATCTATTTTCACCATAAGTGTAGGGGGGAGCCCCGTTGGTGTTTCTTGCTTTCTTTCTTATCATTGCAGGGATTTGAGCTTCAAAGACACACTCTTGATGACTTTTGACGAACCGTGATTCCGTGTTCCTTTCTTCCTGGTTCAATCCTAAACTCTTTGTGATTCACTATTTTATATTTCTCAATATTAAAATAGGAATCTCTTTAGTTGTCTTTTCCTTCGCGAGATTTAAACAAAGTGCACAATGTCCTAAGTGTAGGGGAGTTTACTCCCACATGCTCAAACATTGAGGACAATGTTTATATTAAGTGTAGGGGGGACTTCTATCGAAGTTAAGTGGTCTTTTCCTTGTATTTGCCCTCATTTTAACCGGAAAATCAATTTTTCGACATTTTTCAAAATTTTTAATCTATTTTGGCCTAGTTGTAGTTCCCTTTATTTTTGTTATTTTTCTCTTATTTTAATAAAATGGTTTTAGCAAGTTTAGATATCTTAGATATATTAGGCCCGTTGTGAATATTTTGACTCAACCCGAGTTTACTTATCCGAGTTCACTCTAGCTAGTATCCTTAACCATGTAGACCTTAATTGATTTATTAGGCTAAGAATCTACGAGTCTCATTCCTTGAGATTCTAAATTGTGGAGAACGAGAAATGATAGAGTTGGTTACAAGTTTGGTATTCTCTCATTAACTTACGTGAGTTAATTATGATCTTTTTCTCCCATCACTTGCTAATAATTTATCTGCAATAAGTAAGGTCGTATGATTTGAAAAGTTACTTAGCTTCTAGCCCAAGATCGTTTAAAAGTTGCTCGGCAATGATAAGAGTTCATAGCCAAGGCATAACTTATGAAGCGGGGCGCGAAGATTGGCGAGTCCGAAAAGGCCCTAACAAGGCATGAGGATTCAATTTTATTGCTGAAGATCCAAAAGTGATGTGAAAAGCATTATTCCCAAAATCAATATGAAGGATCAAGACTCACGACGAAAAGCAATCTACTCCCATAAAGATGATGGAGAAGTCTATCCGAAAAGACCCTAACAAGGTATGAGGATAAATAGATCCAAGTCCGAAAAGGAGGCGGATCGTTGTATCTCAAAATCCCAAATAGAGATCGAAGAAATAATCATGAAGTCGTGGTCAACAAAGTTGGAGTACCCCTCAAAAGTCTCCAAAGCGAAGAAATTCTATTATGATGAGAAGAACATTATCTCAAGCACGTCTCTCAAGATATGAAGTATGAAGTACATGCCAAATATCGGCCCGAGAAAGGTCTCAAATCGTGAACCAAGTTATGCCAAGATATGAACTTTTTGATATCCCGAGAAGCAGTTTTAAGAGATTTTTTCCTTTAGCTAACTATTGATCAAATCGTCCTACTTTGCTTTCAGCTTAAATGAATTATCGTAATAAGTCAACAATGCATCCTCGTGATCATTCAAGACATCAATAAAATATAAGAGATACCCATAGGAATAAGGGAGTTTAAGTGATTAATTGAACCGCATGAGTAAATGTTTGTTATGCTAACTTGTACTAACAATGATCTTGTTTTTAAGCTTGGCATGGGGAACGTGAAACTTGAGGGTGATAAACATTCATGACACACAAGACCAAATGTAAGTCTTAGATTTCTTTACATGACTTTTTCCTTGTTGCATCTTGTTATTTTCTATCTTTTTTATTTTCCTTAGTTGTTTAGTAAAGGCCAAGGTAGGTTGATTATGATGGAAAGTGTAAACCTTGCTTTACTGCTAAGCATTGCATGAGGACATTGCAAAGGTTAAGTGTAGGGGATTTGATAGGTGTGAAAACACCCATCCTTTTTACCACTTAATTACAATAATAACCGAGCCAAAACGTGTATTTTATGTCATTTATGTCGGAATTATGCGTGGTTTGTGTTTTTGTTGTGATTTAGGACGAAAAGGTGAAAAGTGGAGAAAACACGGGATTTTACGGGCTTTTATCGAAGAAAAAGACGAAAGATGAAGTCGAAAGATCAAGAGTGGAAAAAGAACGGAAGTCCAAGACCAATTCTGAAGATTTATCGAAGAAAAAGTCAAAAGACGGAAGTTTACTTAAAAGCCGAAGAACTCAAGTCTAATTTATTGAAGATTATAAGACGAGTTTGAAGAAATCCTAAGAAAAAGTCCAAGTATTAAGAAGATTAACAAAAGATTAAGAAGATCAAGGACCTAAGCTTGCAAATAAGAGAAAGAAGGAGAAGCTTACACCTTAAGCTTTCCCCTCCTATAAATAGTTTAGGATCTCATTTTGTAAAGGTTGTTGGAGGCTTGACAAGCCTCCCTTCCACCATCTTCAATTTCTTGTTCTTTACTTTTATGCATCTTAATCTCCATGTAACACACTTTTAATTTTCTTTTAATTCCAAGTGAGTTTCCATTTAATTGATGTTAATCTTTACTTTATTGTTAATCTCCTTCTTCCTTTCTTGCTTGATTTGTTCTTAATCTTGAGTTCATGTTCTTAAGTTTTTATGATTTTAATCAAGTGGGTTTTGATTGATTTGGCTTTGTTTGTTAGTTTTAATGATTTGTTTTGATTGATTATTGTTAGTTGATGTTTATTGGTTGTTTTGGTTTAATCTTTTGGTTTGATTTGTTTAGATTTGCTCAAATTCGTGCTCCATTCTTTTTTCCCTGTTCTCCGGCCTTGTTACTGTTCTTGCCCAGAATTTTCCGCATAGACCCTTTTTTCCGCATAAGACCTTTTTTTCCGCATAAGACCATTTTTCCGCATAAGACCTTTTTTCCGCATAAGACCTTTTTTCCGAATAGCCAGTTTTTCCGCATAAGACCTTTTTTCCGCATAAGACATTTTTTCCGCATAAGACCATTTTTCCGCATAAGACCTTTTTTCCGCATAAGACCTTTTTTCCGAATAGCCAGTTTTTCCGCATAAGACCTTTTTTCCGCATAAGACCCTTTTTTCCGCATAAGACCTTTTTTCCGCATAAGACCTTTTTTCCGAATAGCCAGTTTTTCCGCATAAGACCTTTTTTCCGCATAAGACCTTTTTTCCGCATAAGACGATCATTCCGCATAGGCCATTTTTCCGAATAGGATTTTATTCCGTGTAGGACTATTTTTCCGAGTAGGATATTTTTCAGTTTTAATTCAAGTGTTGCTTTTTAATTGTTTTAAGTTTATATCATTATCATTTTATTCATTTCCCTGTTTAGTAGATTAGAAAACCAAACCCACTTTTTGTCACCAAGAACAAACCGCTCCACTTTAAACCGAGATCAATTCGAGAGGATTCCGAGTGTAAAATTGAAGCCATACAAAATATCTTATATCATGGGTCAAAACTTGTTTTGTCTCATCCCACTAATTTACGGGTATTCCTCGATTCTAGTTTTCTCTATTTGCGTGCCCTCGGGTCGTTTTACGAAAAACGTTTTTATAAATTATGAATCAACGGCACAAAACGAATCTAATAAAAATTGTCTCATCAAAAACGGAGTTCGAAAACGTAAATACGTAATCCTAAGGTTTCCGGTTTAGTCGTGAAGGACGTTAAATTATAATCGTAAGTCCTAATCTCTTCTAGTAAATTTGTGAGTTTATGAACTAACTCAAATTTAAAATTCCAAAATAATATTCACGGATAAATTTATTTTCTGAAATGTCGAACTGTCACCAAAAACGATGTATGTAAACGTAAGCACGTAACGTAGAATCCTCTGGTTTAGACGTAGTCGATGCTACTTCAAGACGTAAAATCCAAATTTCTTCCTAAAAATAAGTGAGTTCATATTATAACATTAAAATAATGTTTTCAAATAACTATTGAGAATAAAATATAAACCATAAATTGACGGATTGTCACAGCTTACCCCAGTAGAGGAATATAGGCAAAAGTTGACTGATTTGAATGAATGGAAGAAAGCCAACCCTACCTTGTTTGTCAAGGGTGGCATGCTTTGTGATAGTCAAAATGAGTCGACCCTTATCAAAGTAACAAACCCAATCACTGGCAAGACTGTTGACCTTGGCTCAAACGTTGTTAGTAAACCTAGCATTAAATATGTAGAAATGTATAGAAATACTAGGTCACCAAAAAGGCAAGTTAGTGATACCAACTATGGAAACCTTGGTAATGGAACATGTTTCTTTTCTTCTAGACCTAGAGTTACGTCTAGAAAAGCCTGTTATACTTGTTGTAGCTTTTCACATTTAGCCTATAAGTGTGTCAACGCTTCCAAGGTCAACGCTGACAAAAGGTCAAACACTGTCAGACCCAACACTTTTGTGGAGCAAAGTCCATAAGTTGTTAGACCAACCCCATTCTTCACTAAAGGGTCTAACACTTATGGACAAAGACCTTTTCAGAAAACCAATACATGGTCTAATAGGCAATGGGTTCCTGTAGCAAACCCTAGGTTCAGCGCTGATAAGGGTAATTTTAGCGTTGACAAGAGCAAATCGAACGCTGACAGAAACGTTGGCAGACCAAATAATGGTAAATATTTGCAACCACAGGGAAAGGGGTCTAAAGCTTCTTCTAGCTTGACATGGAGACCTAAGCAAGATAAAAACCCTAATTCTAATGGGATTTCTATGACTTGTAACAGATTTAATTATATTTCAAAGGTCATCACAAAACCAATTGGGGTTAACTGGGTGTTTCATCCAAAAAGGGATGAACAAGGGGTTGTTATGAGAACTAAGTCTGTTCTTGTTGAACAACCAGATGAATCCAAGTCTGCTCAAGCTTGGGTTCCCAAAGAAAACTAATTTGTTTTCTTTATGTGAAGGGCATTCAAAAGCAGGTGAATGATTATGGCTATTGGGATAGTGGATGCTCTAGGCACATGACTGGGAAGGAAGATTATCTCACAAACTTCACTCCCATTAAGGATGGTGATAAAGTTTACTTTGGAGGCGGATATGGAACTATCACAGGCAAAGGAACTCTTCTCACCAACAACTTGCGTTTTGAAAACGTGTTTCTGGTAAAAGAACTTGATTATAATCTTTTCAGTGTAGCACAAGTTTGTGATAACAAAAATAAGGTTCTTTTCACTGATACTGAATGCTTGGTGTTGAGCAAGGATTTTAAAATGCCAGATGAGAAATTTATTGACTATAGAACACCTAGGCATAAGGACATTTATAATGTGAATCTTAATGGTATTAGGATGAATAATAACATGTCATGTTTTTATGCTAAAGCTTAAGTTGATAAGAGTAATCTATGGCACAGGAGACTAGGGCACATTAACTTTAAAATATAAACAGACTTGTGACACTTAGTTTGGTTGATGGTTTGCCTGAAAAGGCTTTCCACAATGACCACTCTTGTGTTGCATGCCTTAAAGGCAAACAGCACAAGGTCTCATTTGAGACTAAACAAGTGCACTCTAGTTCTAAACCACTTCACTTGATGCATATGGACCTGTTTGGTCCAACTAATATAGAGAGTTTGAATGGTAAATCATACTGCTTTATCATCACATATGATTTTTCTAGGTTTACTTGGACTTTCTTTTTAGCCATGAAAAGTGACACTGCTGATACTTTAATTAATTTTATTAACCAAATTGAGAAGAAGACTGGTAATAAAGTTAAAATGCTTAGAAGTGATAATGGTGGTGAGTTTAGAAATAAACTGTTGGATGCTTTTTGTGCCAAGAAAGGGATTACTAGATAGTTTAGTATTGCCAGAACCCCACAGCAAAATGGGGTTGCTGAGAGAAAGAATAGAACCCTAATTGAAGCAGCCAGGACTATGTTGGCTGATGCTCACTTTCCCATTGCATTTTGGGCTGAGGCTGTGAATACAGCTTGTTACGTTCAGAATAGAGCATTAGTCAACAAAATACATAACAAAACACCTTATAAGTTACTTTGGGGAAGGAAACCTAATATTGGTTTTCTTAAACCTTTTGGTTGTTATGTAGTTATGTTGGATACTAGTGATGCCTTAGGTAAATTTAGTGCTAAAGGTGATGAAGGCTACTTCATGGGTTATTCAGTGCAGAGCAAGGGATATAGGGTTTACCTTAAAAAGGAAAAATGTATACTTGAAAAAGTACATGTTAGGTTTTTAGAAAGGAAACCTAGTGATCCTGAAAGTGGTCCAAATTGGTTGTTTGACTTGGAACCTCTCTCTAGGACTTTGAATTATATGCCTGTTACTAATCTAGACATTGTGAAGGTAACTTCAAGTGTTGTAGAAGAACCAGGTGTTGATGTTTCAGGTACACGGGTTAATGAAGAGGTTGGATCACAAGCAGACAAGTCATCTCCCATACTTGAGTATGTTACTATTCCCATATGGACAAATGCTTTTGCTGCTGCTACTGCTGCTGGAAAAGAAATTGGTGGTCCCCAAGTATCACCAGTTAACAACATGCATGGTCTTTCAGGCGCTGACAAAGGAAAATCTGGCACTGACAAGACAAATTCAGGTGTTGATGGCTCAAACGTTGACAACTCTAGTTCAGGCGTTGATGGCACAAATGCTGACAACCTTGGTTCAAGCGTTGATAACTCTTTTGAGCATATTTTCTCTTCCAATTTTGAACAAGGTGAACCTTCAAGCAGAAATGGAGAGGTTCATATAGATATTGATGGAAGAGAGCCTGAAGAAGATATTGGTAACTTGGATGATGAGATTGAAGACAACAAACTTTTTGAAGGAGGAGTTCTTACTTCTACAATGAAGAATCACCCCTCTTCTCAAATTATTAGAGATGTCATGTCTCCTGTTTAGACTAGAAGATCTCATCAGAATCTTGGAGGATTTATTGCCAATATACACAAGAAGGTTGATACCCCTCTTGTTCAAGCATGTTTGTTTGCCTGTTTTCTGTCACAACAGGAACCCGAGAAGATTTTTGATGCTCTCAAAGAACAAAGTTGGGTGGAAGCAATGCAGGATGAGCTTCACCAATTTGCTATTCAGGACGTTTGGGAGTTGGTTGATTGTCCCAGATATGTCAGACCTATTGGGACAAGATGGGTTCTTAGAAACAAGAAAGATGAAAGAGGCATTGTGGTCAGAAACAAGGCACGTTTAGTGGCTCAAGGATACACACAAGAGGAAGGGATAGACTATGAGGAGGTCTTTGCACCAGTTGCAAGGATTGAGGCTATAAGGATATTTCTAGCCTATGCTTCCTGCATGGGCTTTACTGTCTATCAAATGGATGTGAAGAGTGCTTTTCTTTATGGCATAATTGTTGAGGAGTTTTATGTAATGCAACCTCCTGGTTTTGAAGATCCAGAGCATCCAGACAAGGTGTATAGAGTCAAGAAAGCTATGTATGGACTTCATTAAGCCCCAAGAGCATGGTATGGTACATTGTCCACCTATCTGGTGGAAAATGGATTCAAAAGGGGCACCATAGACCAGACCTTATTTACAAAGAAGACTGGTAAGGATGTCTTACTTGTTCAGGTTTATGTGGATGATATCATCTTTGGTTCTACAAACCTAAAGATGAGTGAAGACTTTTCCAAGCTTATGATAGAAAAATTCAAGATGAGTGCAATGGGGGAGATGAGCTTCTTTCTAGGGTTACAAGTTCAGCAGAAAGAAGATGGTATCTTCATCTCTCAGGATAAATATGTGGCAGAAATCTTGAAGAAGTTTGGCTTTTCTCAACATGAAAAGCGGGCTAGTACTCCTATGGATAGAGAACACCCTTGGGGAAAAGTTGGATATGGAAAAGATGTGGATGTCATGCACTATAGATCAATGATTGGTTCATTGATGTATCTCACAGCCTCAAGACCTGACATTATGTTTGCTGTGTGTGCATGTGCACACCATCAAGTGACTCCCAAAGAGTGTTACCTTCATGCTGTCAAGAGAATCTTTAGGTACCTTAGATGTTATCCAGATCTTGGATTATGGTATCCAAAAGATTCACCATTAGAGCTTATTGCATATTCAGACAGTGACTATGGTGTTGACAAATTTGATAGAAAATCCAAAACTGGTGGATGTCAGTTTCTTGGGAGTAGGTTGATATCTTGGCAATGCAAGAAACAAACAGTGGTGGCCAATTCTACAACTGAAGCTGAGTATGTTGATGCAACTTCTTGTTGTAGACAAGTCTTATGGATTCAGAACCAGCTGTTAGATTATGGGAATAGTTTCATGCATACCAAGATTTTTGTAGACAATAACAGTACTTTATGCATTATTAAAAATCCTGTACATCATTCTAAAACAAAACACATAGAAATTAGACATCATTTTATAAGGGATATGCATTGTTATTGGTCTTTTTGAAAAGTTTGATTTTCCACTATATTTGTCTAACGCTAACAAAGGTTCTCTTAACGCTGATAAGTGTTATTGTGACGTTTGAAGCAACATGTTAGTTTTGTGGTTTTTGATCTAAGTGTGCAGGCGTTGTTAGCATTGTACCATTGGATACAGAGTTGCTTATGGATCCTTCGAGAATCATTTGAGCATGTTTTCATTTATGGATGATGGTTGGAATATTTTTATTCCTATCTTGACATAAATTTTTATATTCATGCATATTATTTGGCAACATATGTATCACAGTTTAAGGGGAGGTTTTAGGAACCTTTAGGACTTTTGGGTATTCTTATAATAATCTTATCACAATTCTAGATTGTGTCCACAGGTGAGTATGAGTTAGTTTACTAAATCATGAGGCACTGTAGCATGCAAAGTTGATATACTATGCATGCTGCCAAGATATTTTTGGCCTAGAATTGGATGTGATATGTTGGGAGACTTGGGAATGATTTATAATGGATTTTACTTGGGAGTTACAAGGAATTTTATGAGATAACTTAATTGTTAAGAATTTTGGTTAGCAAGGGACACTAGAGGACTGTTATGTCTATCTTGCATAAGCAAGTGTGCATAACTGGACAATGCTTGCCGCCCTATGATAATTATCAATTTATAGGTTATCTTTACTAGGATAAATTACTTTGTTAAGGTCCTTTTTCATTTTTATTACTTTTATTTTTGGACACGGACAAATATTTTTCCAAGTGTTGTTATGACCAATTTAGACGTTGACATGGCTTTGGCAAACTTGACAAGAATATAGCCGTTGGGCGTTGATAGGTTATTTTTTACCGTTGACACTCATTGGGACCTACCCAGTTGTTATTTTTGACGAATTTTGGGGCCGTAATTTTGGGAGTAGATAACTTTTAATTAATGCACAAGATAAATTATTTTCTTTTCAAGATTTTCATCATTATATTTTGAAAATTTCTTGCCTTATTTTTGACCAATCACATGTGCCTATCTTTCCTATATATTTGGATCCTATTTTTAAACAGGGTATCTCATATTCTTGTCTAACACTTTTTCTCCTATAATTCATCTTTCTCAATAATTCACAAACAGCTTTCTTCAATAATGGCACCAAAGTTTAAACCAAGTGACTTGGTATTGGGATTCAGGAGTCAGCACAACATGATTGCTTATTTGGACGCTGATGATACTTTGTTTCCACAATACACCTAGATGGTGGCGTATTTGAATGCATCTCCAATTAGGTATGCACTTTCTCATGCTCCTCTCATCCCTGTCACTCATATTAAACAGTTTGGAACACTGTAAGTTCCTCAACGCTTAATAATGTGACTACATTAACAGCTATTGTTCATGGGCGTACTTGGGTGGTTACTGAAGCCTTGGTTCACCAGGCATTGCATCTTAATGATGCAGATGGTATAACCACCCTCCCCATCAATGAAATAGAACAAGGACTTCGGGCTTTGGGGTATCCTTTCCCTGATGAGGGAACTTTAAACAAATATCATAAACAAGAGTTTCCCCCAGCCTGGAAGTACCTCATACATGTCATCCTTCAATGTTTGAGTCCCAAATGTACTGCACACAATGAAATTAATAGATGAATTGCTAGTGCAATTGTGTGCATTGCAAATGGGCAAAAGTTTAATTTTTCAAAACTGATTTTTGATGACATGTGTAAAAACAAAGGGAATAAGATGACTTTGGCTTATCCCAGATTTTTGCAAATGGTTTTTGATGTGCAAAATTACTTCACAAGGGATCATGATGATTTTTATGAGATCCCTGTGCAAAAGAAAGCTATTTTTACCAAGATGAATTCATCCCCTCACCGTGAATTACCCCTCACCCAAGCTATGCTTGCTGTTATTGTAGCAGCACAACCCCCACCAGACCCACAACCACAACTTGACCCAATACCAGAACCTTTGCCTTCACCTCAACACATGGAAGTTGACCAAGAACCCTTCAACGCTGACACATTAAATGTTGGCGTTGACACATGTAATCCAAACGTTGACACATTTCCTTCACAGACCCAAACACCACTTAACCTTCAATCTACCACCCAATCCACATCATCCTCTACCCCACCTGAATATAGGTTGCAAAAACGCCCAAGGACTACTGGAGTGTTCTCCTCTAGTGGTCCTAGCCATGTAGCAGAGAGAACCACCACCACAAGTGTGGTTGGTGCTATGGATGAGGCTGGGACTATTGGTACTGGCTTAGATGCAGGCCAAGACAGTCCTAACATCTTTAAGACCTCATCCATGCCCCATGACTCTATTTTGGAGGTCAAATACCCATTCTAGAGGAGGGCAGATTAGAACCATACACATTGATGGAATTGACGGCTGTCTTCATTAGCTTGCAAAAGCAAAATGCAGACTTGGTACAAACATTCAGTACACAAGGCCTTGAACTCAAGCAATTGAGGGAGAGGATTGTTATTTTGGACGATGCTAACACTAGGCGTGGACTGGAGGAATCTTCCAAAGGGGAGGATGAGCAGATCCATGTGAGTGACAAAGGCTCACATGATGGAGAATCTTTGGTTGTTGCTGAAGCCCTCACTGAATTGAAGAAGCAACCAGGTTTTGATACATCTATGGTTACTCCTATAAATTTGAACTTCTCTTTTACAGCTATGATGGAGCAGTTCACAAGAGGCACTGAGACAAGTAATTTGGACGTTGACAAGAAAAATTTGAACGCTGACACACCAAGCGCTGACATGAGTAAATTGGGCGCTGACAAAAGGAATTTGAGCGTTGACAGACCTGCAGATATGGTTGATGTATTCCAGTCATCAGCTATCATCAAAGAAGTGTCTTCACAGGTATTACCATCATCCTTACCCATCATTGATCCATTAGATAAGGGTAAAGGAATTATGGTAGAAGTAGAAGTTCCAAAGGATGCAGCACAAGTAAAGTTTGATTCAAGGTTGGCTACTGATAAGTGTGAAAACACTCATCAATAATGATCCAGAAACCACTAAAAACACAGTTAAATACACAATATTTAACTGAAAATATCAGAATTACGTTGGTATTTGTGTTTCATGTGTTTTCAGGTAAACAAGATACATTTTGAAGCAAAGTCGCATTTTCGAGGATTTATTTGACGAAAAGACGAAGAAAAGGACGAAAGAGCTTTCAAGGACCTTACTTGCCAATATTTTCAAAGATCGAGGGCTTAAGTTGTAATTTCTACAAAGATGAAGGATGGAAATAAGTTTTGTTTAGAAGCTTTAACTCTTTTATCACATTTTATAAAAGATAAAAGATGAGGGACCAAAATGAAAACAATGGAGAAAGTTTATTTAACTTGTATTCTTGGTCATTGACCAAGCTGGTCAAACACAAATCATACGTCTCTTCAAACGACTATCAAGAGAGAGAAAAAAACCTATTTCAGTCGTTCATCTCTCTTCTCACCACCAAACCTGCAAATGAATATCAAGAACAATCAAGGAGGATTCAGGCAAAACTCAAAGAAGGAAAAGTACTCCTTATCATCTTCTCTTCAAGGAGATATCACTTAATTAGATTAAAAGTGGAAGATGAAGAAACCCCCAAAATGATGAAGAATGAAGAAGGTCAAGATCATCGTATTTTCCACGTGGCACGATTTAATTGGGTTGAACACGTCGAAGCTACATCAACATCTCTCGAATACCTCTATAAATACCTTAGGAAGACTTCATTTTAGACGGTTATTGTAACACCCCCAAATTTATACAACTCAATACAGTGGAAGACTCGTTGGTGTTACGGGATAGCACATTACTCACATCATAGACAACGCATAAAATCGCGTCGTTTAATAATAAAAGCGTTTCCATTCATAAATATCAAATTTACATAGGTCCCAAGTCATTATATTTCATACAGGTTTTACAAAGCATTTGAATGGAAATTGTTAATTAAGTGCGGGCCATGAATTCTTGTTGTCTTCCCGAGAATTACCTTCAAGTACCTGAGATAAAATATGTTAAAAGAAAAGGTCAGCGATAACGCCGAGTGAATTCATAGAGTTTAATAAAATCCATCAAGATAATATCAGTATATAATTATTACTAAAAATCTTTTTGTACAAATCTTTGTAATAGGCCATAAAATAGCCAAAGTCATTTTTATACAAATCCTTGTCGGAAATCATAATATAGGCATTTGCCTTAAAAATCATTATACGAGCCAATGTCGTAAAAAAATCATACAATACGTCTTATGACGTTGTATAAAGTTAAATAAAAACCGTTATATAAATATGGTTATGAAAAACCAAAACACGAACATAATATCAATAGTATGACCCCGTATTGCTAGTCAGGCAATACATCGTAATTTGGTGTGTATAGTAGTATTTCGTTAACTGGATTATTATAAGCCGCATGACATTGTTACCTTACTAAACCAAACAACGGGTAGCTAGCCCGAAACTCATTTGCCCATCTAACTTAGCGTGTCGTCACAAAGGTCACGCTATGGAAACCTTCTCATACATAAATTCGCTTACCAATCAATGTGGCACGACGGGGATCAACTGTCAAGGCGCGAACTGGGGTGATCATCCCTAAATAGTACTATCATATGCATAAGCGTCTACCAAATCCGGTAGTTCACAATTCATGCTAATGGGACTTTTAGTGACATAATCTAACTTTAATAATCCATTTAATTTCATCTATCGGGTATTTAATCATTTATCGGGTCATACAATCGGGTCATACAATCATTCGGATCCAAATCAATAAACAAACAATCGGGACAAATGGTGTCCTATTTTATGAAAACTAACATGTTATCTCCCTCGCGGGTTTATAAAACATTTAAAAGAGTGCGAGGCTATGAACTCACGTTTATGTGGGAAGGCGGGTTATCGGTAATTCGGACGTACGGTACGTGCTTCAATCACGGAAACCTAGACAAATAATACTCGTCTTAGACTCATGTCCAGTGACTTTATAAAAATAAAAATTATGTATACATATGATGATTATATATATATATATGATGATCAAGTGGGTTTACATATTCTCATTTACTCATTTGTGTTATGTGTCGATAACTTTTATACTAGTTTTCTAGTTTTACCTATTTACGTGTTTTAGGTCCAATAAGCCTATTATAAGTTTATTAACTTGTATTAATCCATTTCATACATGTATTATCAGTATTTATACTTTACATGTTGGGCCCAAATGGGTTAAACCCAATAAATAAGTTTATAAGTGTTTTAGCCCATTTTGTTTTATTATTAGTTCAATAACGTTAACTTAGCCCGTTAATGTCCGTATGTTATATAGTTCGGGTTTTATCGGTTTTTACTTGTTATATATGTTTATATATCAGTATATGAGTTTATAAAATTTTACATTAGATGGGTTCAACCGTCTAAGTTTTATTTAACAAAAACGTTAGTTTTACGGCAATAGCCGAAAAAGTCGTAAAAATCATGTTTATAGTTTTATAACTTATAAAACTTATCAAACTACCATTTTTATAAAATTTCCATTTATTTATCCTTATACATATTTATATAAATGAATTATATGAGTTAGTGGGTTTTAATTCACATTTTATACTATTTTTATTTGAGTGCTTATATAATACTATTATACTTTAATTTCCAAAAATCTGATTTTTATTTTCATGTTCACTAAAACAGCCATATCTAGAGTTCTATATGGAGATAGAAGCTCAAATTTTTATGACATAAAGTACATGATATGTGCTCCATTTAACTTTACTATAGCTACTGTTGAATCAGCCTCTAAGTATTTTCTAAAAATCGTCCAAAACAGTGAACTTAGATTTGTACTCTAAACTTGTTTTGATCATATCTCACTCATCCTAATGATTCCATTGCATGGCCAACTCTCACATGTGTACAAGACATATTACTTACTGTATATCCATTAATATATGCAATTGTTTTTCAGTTCATCACATGGTTCTTTACTGTTATATACAGCCAATAATTTAAACAAGATTTTAGCCTTGTTTCTTATAGTTTTTCATCTTTTTAATCATATTTATCAACACCAAATCCCCACACAATACTTTTATCATGATATAATCATCATATACATATACAATAGGAAAGAAAATACATGATTACATAATCAAAATAACAAGAGGATGGGGAGAACAATCTTTATACCACCATGATGATGTAGGTTGTGATCAAAACATGGATTTTGATGGAGAAACTTGTGAATAACCAAGACCATCTTCAAGACCACCATTCTCCAAGAACTCCTTGTGGAAAATCAGCCCCAAGACTCCATAAAAACTCCTCCTTGGATGTTATAACTTGCACCAATCTTCATCTCTTTTGAAGGATATTAACATATGTAAGTTATAACAATAGTTTGTGGTTAAATTTAAATCATATGATGGTTATGGATGGTGAAGTGGACGGCATAAAAAAGAGGAAAGGGAGAGAGTGAGTTGTTTTGCATGTAGGAAATGAGAGCAAGTGGTTTGTGGTGCTGGTTTTGATGTGTTGGTGGAAAAGTTTGCTTAGCTTGTAAGCTTAGCTTACAAGTGTAAGCATTAAGCTTGCAACTTGACACCTAAGGGTGTTGTGTTGCTAGTTATGGCCAGTTATAGTGGGGGTGGGACAAGTGTCCCACTTGTCTCATCCCCATTTATTTATGGGTACTCCTCGATTTTAGTTTCCTCGATTTGCGTGCCCTCGGGTCGTTTTACGAAAAACGTTTTTATAAATTATGAATCAACGGCACAAAACGAATCTAATAAAAATTATCTCATAAAAAACAGAGTTCGAAAACGTAAATACGTAATCCTAGGGTTTCCAGTTTAGTCGTAAAGGACGTTAAATTAAAATCGTAAGTCCTAATCTCTTCTCGTAAATTTGTAAGTTTATGAACCAACACAAATTTAAACTTCCAAAATAATATTCACGGATAAATTTATTTTCTGAAATGTTGGACTGTCACCAAAGACGGTGTATGTAAACGTAACGTAACGTTGAATCCTCCGGTTTAGACGTATTCAACGCTACTTCAAGACGTAAATCCAAATTACTTCCCAAAAATAAGTGAGTTCATAATATAACATTAAAATAACGTTTTTAAATAATATCTGAGAATAAAATATTAACCATAAATTGACGGATCGTCACAGCATTTACCCCTAAACAGGATCTTTGTCCTCAAAGATCATCTTACCTTACTAATCGCTTCTTATATAGTTAAAGCCATGTGGGTATTTCCTCCACATTCGGTCTTTTCTCTCATGTGTAATTCATTACAATACGCGAGTTTCATCAAACATAACTACGGGAATTAGATCAGGCTAAATGTTGACTTACTTTCTCTATTCATGATGTTCACAGGTTTTTGATGAATGCAACTTTTCGCCAATCTAAACTTTACTAAGAAACAATCAGATTCTCACTTGATTGATATTCCATCAAGTTCGATATACGAATCATAATTCACGCAGCTCTTGAAGTCATAGGGTAGATCCAGCTTATATGCCTTTCAAACCAATCTTTTTACATCTCAATGGTCCCATATAACGGGGACTTAATTCCCCAGATCTTTCAGATCTTCAATTCATCTTTCTATGGTGAAATTTTTTGACATAACTTCGCTACCCATCTGGCACTTCAAGATCTACATTTCATATTCACATAACCACCTGCCTACTACCGGCAGTCAATAATCAGATCCTAATTTCAACAATCATTTCAGGTTTCGCGGGTCGGGTATTTTGTAAGGTTAGGTTTGTCATCACAGGCAACCTTAAACCTAAAAGACATGTCCAAATCACAATGGGTGTATGTCGGGTGTCTTCTTCCCAAATCCTGCTTACAGATGCTCTAATATATATCCTCACAAGATTCGATCTCGATCCTAATACGATAATTATCAATGATAATCTCTCCAAAGGAAAATGATTATACGGTTCATTATCAAAGGTCAATCATTAAACATAAGACAAGAATTCTAGTGTTTTGTATCGTTACTTTACCTCATCCCTTCGATTTGGGGTGGTACACAGTACTCTCATCAAGATTCGTTCTCAATGACTTCTGAGCAAATCTCTAGAAATTTGATGCGAAGCGAGGATCTTGATAGAGATGATCGATACATGCACACTATGTTTATACAACTCCTTTAAATACAAAAGAGTCAATTTCTTCATCAAGAATCAATCATTAACAGGAAGGATATTAGCAGATTTGGTCAGTCTGTCGACGATGACCCAAATCGAATCAAATTCAGATGATGACCTTTTCAATAGTTCGACGTTTACTAATGTATGGGGCTATGTCTGCCTTCATAATTTACCATTAATACAACTTCTTCAGATAAAGATACATTTATTCAGAAATGACATGAATAGAATAATTATACTTACGAGATTCCAACATGACTACATCTCAAAATCTCCATATTTAGGCAACCGCAAGTGGCCTTTTATACATTTAACGCCATCGGCTCCTCAATTCTAATGGTTCATATTAGCCGCGAACCCCTTTATTATTTATATTATCCTTCTTACAAGCATTGTTTATATTTTAAATTGTTCAGCAAATTACTTTGCATCGTCATTATTAAGAAACACATCCTAATTGATTCTTTATCCTTTCTATATAATGCATCAGCATTTATATTCATCTTTCCTGATGAAATAATTATCATGACCGTATTCATTAAAAATTTCTTTCTTCACATTTTCTAAGTTTTAGTTTCGTCTCAACTATCATTTTTTTATCAGTTTTGCTTGATACGACGTATTAAAGCGTCGATAATTATTACAAGTAATGAATATTTAATTTTTATGAAACATAAACGTAAAATTTTTAAATTTCTTAATTGACCAATTATATAAAAATGTTCAGAAATAAATTTGAATTTAATTAACTAGATTTTTGTTGATTTATCGAAAATAATTAAGATAATTAATAAGATCCATAAATGTTCGAAAAATCTTTGTTTATACTTTGGTCAAAATTTTCTTAGTTGAAAAGCAAAAATTTTCGTTTCAAATTTTAAGTCATGGTTTAACGGTTTCCTCAATCCCTCTTAGGTTGTCTTGAGGTATACACAAACATTTACCCCTAAACAGGAGTTTAGTTAAATGATTTGTGTATAATGGAATAATTTCTTAAAAATCCTTTGATAAATTATTTGTCAAAACATATTTCCACTTTCTTTTTGGTAAAACCCAAAATCTTAAATGGCTAAAATTATTGAAGAGTTAATATATTCCATTTTCCATTAATCACACGATCAAATAATGTAAAGGATTAAGCCTTAAATTACATGTTAAATATTCAAGGTAAAAGTTTTCACTACTCGGCCGACTCAGGGCATTCTACAAATAATAATTAACTCATTCTTATTCTTATAAATAAACAAATGGTCCTTAATGATCACGAGCATGAATTTATCAAATCACAGCCTACACACGAGATTCACCAAATTTATGTATGCTACATGTGTATTAGTCAATCCAAACGACATCACGTGAAACTCATAATGTTCATTACAAGTTCTGGATGTAGTGATTGGAATAGATAATCTTTTTTTTTGCGGACGCAAAGTTGATGATAACCATGCCGTGGATCAAATCTTTAAAACATACACTAGAACCTTGTATATGATCGAACAAATCTATCATCTTGGGTAGTGGATATAGATTTTAATCGTAAATTTACCTAGTTCATGGTTATTCAGCAAATATAAGGAATAATAACACCATAGCTCTTCATGATGACGAGCTTGGTAGAATAAAAGCTTTCCCCGACAACTCTCTCAGTTGTACGGTAATTCCTTTAATTCAGATGGTGCTGAAGTACAGTGCACACGCCACGGGTGCAGCACCAGGAATAAAACTAATACCAATTCAACTTGCCTTAATGGCAAAAGTCTAGGTGATTCACCAATAAATACCTCCTAAAATTTCAAATAGCAGGAAATTTTTTTTAAGTTCTTTCTAGATTATAATATCTATGACTAATTCACAACCATTCACGGTATAATTTCAAGTCTAAATGCAGGATATGGTCATCCATTGTTAGAAATACGTTTTAACGTATATTAGAAGTATCAGTCACTCCACAATAGTATTAATGTTGTAATAGCTCGTAGCTAATGTTACTTATTAAGTTAAGTAAGAAACCGACCCATGGTCTTGTCATGGGTCGGCCCAAGCCCAATATTGGCCTTGGATATAAATACCCCTTTCCACCATGGAAAGGGGTTGGTTGTTGACATTTCATTTTTCTCATTTGAAAAAAAAAACACGTAGTTTCTCTCTCACTTTCTCTCACTAGTTTCTCTCTCTAGGAATCTTCAACTCACTTCATAGATTCATAGTTTATCAAGATTCTACATTTGGTATCAGAGCTATGGGGTGATTTAAGGTAATGATTTGTGTTGTTATTTAGTTTTTGATTGTATTAGTGTTCTTTAAGAAGATCCATCTTGATTCTTGGAGTTTTTGGTGATTTTGTGATTAGGATTAGTAGATAAGTATTAGTTTTTACTTATTTTTTTAGAAATCACAAAACTTTTTGGGTTATTTGGTAAAAATTTGGGTTTGTTTCATCTTTATGTTCGCAGTCAGCTTTGGACGGTCGAATAAAGAGAACGGGTTTACCCGCGAAATCCTGTCAGGAAGTTACTTAATTGAAACTATCCGTAACGGGTACGATATCTAATATCGTCCAACGGTCTTCACCGACCGGAGGTAAAATGCTACCGAATTAGAATAAAATGTCAAAGCCATTTTATTCGTGTCGTTGCTGTGTACCTGTTAAAGTCGGTGGCGTTGCTGTGTACCTGTTGAAGACGGTGGCGTTGCTGTGTACCAGTTGAAGACGGTGGCGTTGCGGTGTACCTGTTGAAGTCGTTCCCACATGCTTATGTTTTTCTGCATCAAAGTTCAGCAAAATTCAAGAAAGTGCAAAATGAAGTCTTCCGCTGTACCAAACTCTGAAGCTTTCAAGAATTCAACAAAAAGACATAAGTGTGTGGAACATGGAGTCACGAGGAGGCAAGATTCACAAGAAGGCAAAGGTCGCACGTGATTGGTCAAAAGAACAATGCTCTCAAGCCAAAGCCTAAAAGATCAAATAAACATAATCACAACAAAAAGAAAGAAGAAAACACTACGAGCTGAAGAACGAAGACTTAGTATAGTATGCTAGGTTTAGAACTTTGTAACGTGGAGTGACCTCCCTTAGGGGGAGATTGTTAGAAATACGTTTTAACGTATATTAGAAGTATCGGTCACTCCACAATAGTATTAATGTTGTAATAGCTCGTAGTTAATGTTACTTATTAAGTTAAGTAAGAAACCGACCCATGGGCTTGTCATGGGTTGGCCCAAACCCAATATTGGCCTTGGATATAAATACCCCTTTCCACCATGGAAAGGGTTGGTTGTTGACATTCCATTTTTCTCATTTGAAAAAAAAACACATAGTTTCTCTCTCACTTTCTCTCACTAGTTTCTCTCTCTAGGAATCTTCAACCCACTTCATAGATTCATAGTTTATCAAGATTCTACATCCATCAAGAATTATTTAGATCACTTTGATAATCAACATCTTATCATTTAGGGGAATTCTACTCGAGTTCCCATCAATTAAGACAATGTCGTCATGTCATAATCAATCAATCCATTCTACTGGCACTATTAACTTTCCAGATTCATTGCCGTCGATAAGATGTGAACTTCTCAAAAGACTAATAACAACTCATAATCCTTCACAAATTCAAAGATACATGGAGACTCAACTACCATTAAAAGAGTAAGGTCAACGCATAATCTACGCGATAGAATTTCAAATCAGATACAGACGAAAACATTTAACGAATATGAATATATCCCATGTTTTCATAATTTGAGTACGCATTCGAAAGCTCCTCGGATCGTTACCCAGGTCATTCAAATGAAATCAAATCAAAAGAAATGATAGGAACGTCGATACATCCAGTCGGGTATCAACACTCGGTAATCAGATATTTTTCCTAAGAATCTCACTACGGGAGAACTAGACAAGAAAGAATTGTCAATTGTCAAATAAGACAATTCCCATAGACGAGTAAATTCGAATCATAAGAATAGATGCTACAGGCACATATGTAGGTGTTCCTAACACTATGCCCCTATTTTTCACTTCTTGTAGATCTCATAAAATTTAATCTTTCACAATCTTTAAAGAAAATGTAGTGTTTATTAATCAGTTTTATGGTGACTACTAATCAGCCTTGCATGGTCCATTCCAAATTGTATGTAGGCGCGCAACTATATACAATTTCAAGGTTAACGATGCAATACTCAGTTCGTCAAAATTTTGTCATCATGTTTGTAATAAAAACATTTTCATGCTCAATTCTTAAATAAGAATCAAGAATAAATTTACAAAGATTTTCTTTGTTATGAAAACAATTAAGTTTTCCAAGGTGTTTTATAAACAAATTCATTTTTATAACAATCACTTATAAATCTTACTTTGAATATTCCTTATAGTGATGAAAATTCAATTTTTCTCAAGGGATACTATTGTATCTTATAAAAACAATGAGTGATCTGCAAAAGAGTGATGAAAAGTTGTTCACCAAGAACTAACTATAATATAATAGGAAATGAGCTTAGCCAAATAATCATGAGGTTCATGACCTCGATGGCACTCACGAAGAATGATTCACAACGTAACTCAAATCAAGATGAGTACTTGTTCAATGGTTGCATCACTAATGCAAACATTAGGATGAAGCAATAAAGGATAGATAACATCGATACATGTAGAATTTAGCAATCAAAGGTAGTCTTTTCATTAATCACAAACAAGTCAAAATTGTACCGTAACACATTATGTGTCACTATGTCATACAATTCCAAGAACTCATCCTACCAACTGATGTCTCAGTTAAGTTAGGGATTATTTTTAACAGATACCACAATGAATACTAATCTACAAGAGTCATTAGGGGTTCCACATGTCCCAAAAGATCCATCGGTCCCAATTCAGAAGAAGATTTCTTCAATTTAATTCTTGGACACTGGGCATCCTTGTTAGTGGACAATGGCTTAGGAACAACCCTTAACACAAACAAACAATCATTTAAAACCTTATAATTCAATCACAGAACTTAACGACTTCCTCTTAACAATTTCATATTCCATACGAATTAAATTTTACTTCATTCAAGTTTCAATTAACTTATACTCAACGCGATATCCAACCTCATTTTCCAATACTTTCAGCCTTATTTATAAACCTTAAAAGGGCAATAAAAGCTCGATATGAATCAACACTTAATTTCCAATCCTATAGCTCTTACAACAACAATTATCAAATGAGTCACTAGTATGAAATGACTCACACATTTAATTAGACTTCTCAGAAAGGTACTAGTGGCATGAGGCTTTTGGGTAATTGTTCCAATGACAGCCTCAAGTGCGACATTCACCCTTTCGATTTCAATTTAAGAATTGGATGATAACGAATCATATGACATCTTTCTAGGTGGTAATGTTTTGTCAAACTCCACTCTATAAGGAAAGATCGTCATGACATCGATATCAGATTTAATCTAGCCAATTCTTCTTCAGTATCACAATCAACTAATATCTACATTTCTACGAATATCAACCATTTGTTGGGATCATAAATATTCACAACTTGGTTTAGATCTAGGATAGCTAGAATTCCTACGAGAATAGCTTCGATTAATTGACTAGGGGAGTTAGGGTTACTTGTGACAATCTACGTCGTATAAATACCTCGTATAAATATAGAAATAATCGTCAAACAATCATGTAAAAAAAATTACATCATATATATATATATATATATATATATATATATATATATATATATATATATATATATATATATATATATATATATATATATATATATATATATATATATATATATATATATATATATATATATATATATATATATATATATATATATATATATATATATATATATATATATGTATATAATTCAAGTTATATATATATATATTAAAATAACACTTCTCAGTCTGGCCTTGTCGGTAACTCGGGAATTCTTCGGCACCGTTATAGTCAAAAGATTTTTAGAGATTTTTAGAAAAATGTTTATAGTTAAAAGATTTTGAAATGTTTTATTCAAAACCTTGGTTTTAAAAATATTTCGTTCTCTATAACGAGAGCTCTGGTACCAAACTGTAACACCCCCAAATTTATGCAACTCAATACAGCGGAAGACTCGTTGGTGTTACGGGATAGCACATTACTCACATCATAGACAACGCATAAAATCGTGTCGTTTAATAATAAAAGCGTTTCCATTCATAAATATCAAATTTACATAGGTCTCAAGTCATTATATTTCATACAGGTTTTACAAAGCATTTGAATGGAAATTTTTAATTAAGTGCGGGCCATGAATTCTTGTTGTCTTCCCGAGAATTACCTTCAAGTACCTGAGATAAAACATGTTAAAAGAAAAGGTCAGCGATAACGCCGAGTGAATTCATAGAGTTTAATAAAATCCATCAATATAATATCAGTATAAAATTATTACTAAAAATCATTTTGTACAAATTTTTGTAATAGGCCATAAAATAGCCAAAGTCATTTTTATACAAATCCTTGTCGGAAATCATAATATAGGCATTTGCCTTAAAAATCATTATACGACCCAATGTCGTAAAAACATCATACAATACGTCTTATAATGTTGTATAAAGTTAAATAAAAACCGTTATATAAATATGGTTATGAAAAACCAAAACACGAACATAATATCAATAGTATGACCCCGTATTGCTAGTCAGGCAATACATCGTAATTCGGTGCGTATAGTAGTATTTCGTTAACTGGATTATTATAAGCCGTATGACATTGTTACCTTACTAAACCAAACAACGAGTAGCTAGCCCGAAACTCATTTTCCCATCTAAATTATCGTGTCGTCACAAAGGTCACGCTATGGAAACCTTCTCATACATAAATTCGCTTACCAATCAATGTGGCACGACGGGGATCAACCGTTAAGGCGCGAACTGGGGTGATCGTCCCCAAATAGTACTATCATATGCATAAGCGTCTACCAAATCTCGGTAGTTCACAATTCATGCTAATGGGACTTTTAGTGACATAAACTAACTTTAATAATCTATTTAATTTCATCTATCGGGTCATTAAATCATTTATCGGGTCATACAATCGGGTCATACAATCATTCGGGTCCAAATCAATAAACAAACAATCGGGACAAATGGTGTCCTATTTTAGTAAAACTAACATGTTATCTCCCTCGCGGGTTTATAAAATATTTCATAAAAATATTTAAAAGAGTGCGAGGCTATGAACTCACATTGATGTGGGAAGGCGGGTTATCGGCAATTCGGACGTACGGTACGTGCTTCAATCACGGAAACCTAGACAAATAATACTCGTCTTAGACTCATGTCCAATGACTTTATAAAAATAACAATTATGTATACATATGATGATTATATATATATATGATGATCAAGTGGGTCTACATATTCTCATTTACTCATTTGTGTTATGTGTCGATAACTTTTATACTAGTTTTCTAGTTTTACCTATTTACGTGTTTTAGGTCCAATAAGCCTATTATAAGTTTATTAACTTGTATTAATCCATTTCATACTTGTATTATCAGTATTTATACTTTAAATGTTGGGCCCAAATGGGTTAAGCCCAATAAATAAGTTTATAAGTGTTTTAGCCCATTTTGTTGTATTATTAGTCCAATAACGTTAACTTAGCCCGTTAATGTCCGTATGTTATATAGTTCGTGTTTTATCGGTTTTTACTTGTTACATATGTTTATATATTAGTATACGAGTTTATAAAAGTTTACATTAGATGGGTTCAACCGTCTAAGTTTTATTTAACAAAAACGTTAATTTTACGGCAATAGCCGAAAAAGTCGTAAAAATCATGTTTATAGTTTTATAACTTATAAAACTTATCAAACTACCATTTTTATAAAATATCCATTTATTTATCTTTATACATATTTATATAAATGTATTATATGAGTTAGTGGGTTTTAGTTCACATTTTATACTATTTTTATTTGAGTGCTTATATAATACTATTATACTTTAATTTCCAAAAATCTGATTTTTATTTTCATTTTCACCAAAACAGCCATATCTAGAGTTCTATATGGAGATAGAAGCTCAAATTTTTATGACATAAACTACATGATGTGTGCTCCATTTAACTCTACTATAGATACTGTTGAATCAGCTTCTAAGTAGTTTCTAAAAATCGTCCAAAACAGTGAACTCAGATTTGTACTCTAAACTTGTTTTGATTATATCTCACTCATCCTAATGATTCCATTGCATGGCTAACTCTCACATGTGTACAAGACATATTACTTACTACATATCCATTAATCTATGCCATTTTTTCAGTTCATCACATGCTTCTTTACTATTTTATACAGCCAACATTTTAAACAAGATTTTAGCCTTGTTTCTTATAGTTTTTCATCTTTTTAATCATATTTATCAACACCAAATCCCCACACAATACTTTTATCATCATATAATCATCATATACATATATAATAGGAAATAAAATACATGATTACATAATCAAAATAACAAGAGGATGGGGAGAACAATCTTTATACCACCATGATGATGTAGGTTGTGATCAAAACATGGATTTTGATGGAGAAACTTGCGAATAACTAAGACCATCTTCAAGACCACCATTCTCCAAGAACTCCTTGTGGAAAATCAGCCCCAAGACTCCATAGAAACTCCTCCTTGGATGTTATAACTTGCACCAATCTTCATCTCTTTTGAAGGAGATTAACATATGTAGGTTATAACAATAGTTTGTGATTAAATTTAGATCAAATGATGGTTATGGATGGTGAAGTGGACGACATAAATAAGAGGAAAGGGAGAGAGTGAGTTGTTTTGCATGTAGGAAATGAGAGCAAGTGGTTTGTGGTGCTAGTTTTGATGTGTTGGTGGAAAAGTTTGCTTAGCTTGTAAGCTTAGCTTACAAGTGTAAGCATTAAGCTTGCAACTTGACACCTAAGGGTGTTGTGTTGCTAGTTATGGCCGGTTATAGTGGGGGTGGGACAAGTGTCCCACTTGTCTCATCCCCATTTATTTACGGGTAATCCTCGATTCTAGTTTCCTCGATTTGCGTGCCCTCGGGTCGTTTTACGAAAAACGTTTCTATAAATTATGAATCAACGGCACAAAACGAATCTAATAAAAATTGTATCATCAAAAACGGAGTTCGAAAACGTAAATACGTAATCCTAGGGTTTCCGGTTTAGTCGTAAAGGACGTTAAATTAAAATCGTAAGTCCTAATCTCTTCTCGTAAATTTGTGAGTTTATGAACCAACACATATTTAAACTTCCAAAATAATATTCACGGATAAATTTATTTTCTAAAATGTTGGACTGTCACCAAAGACGGTGTATGTAAACGTAAGCACGTAACGTTGAATCCTCCGGTTTAGACGTAGTCGACGCTACTTCAAGACGTAAATCCAAATTACTTCCCAAAAATAAGTGAGTTCATAATATAACATTAAAATAACGTTTTTAAATAATATCTGAGAATAAAATATTAACCATAAATTGACTGATTGTCACAGTTATCATAGGAGTAGTTCACATAGTTGTAGGTGTAGGAGTAGATAGATAATCATTCACCTAGTTGTATTCTTGTTAGATTTCAGTTAGACTATAACTGAATATAGTTAGTCTCTTTGTAACCGTTTTTCTTATTCACCATTAATGGAAGTTCTAAGCTTTCCAATCTTCTATCTTTTTAATCTTGTTAATCTTGTGTTCCTTTAGATTACTGTCTTACTTAACTGTTACTGTTCACGTGATATCATTCGTTAATTGTCCTTGAGATGTTAATAGAAGTATTTTGATATTAGTTTCTGTTTAGTAGCTAAAAGTTAGTTTTTTAACTGTTCAAGCTTATGGAAATTGTAAAGTTAAAAGATTTTGGTAAAAAATAGATAAAGAAATATCGTAGCAGTTAGTTATTCTTTAGTTTGTGTTAAGAGGTGCTCTTGTTTGATTTCGTCATTAGTTAATGAAATTGAGTTCAAATTCAGTTTGGGAGTAACTTTTTAGTCTATCTAATTTTCTATATCAGCTTTTACCAGATTCAGCAGACTTGTTTGATTTAGAGTAAGAATCAGATAGGACTTTGGAATTGTAGTAGCGTTTTCTCGATTGTTTTGCAGGTTTATTTCTGGTAGGTTTATGTTTTCGAGCTCCGGTTTTGAAATCTGTTGATTAGTGGATGATAGCGGACAGGTCTTGATAGCATTTCGAGTTCAGAAGTAGTTTCTTCGATAAGCGTGTAGATCAGAAGAGTGCAGGTGTGTTTGGTCTCAAGCCGGCTCAGCGCCGAGCTTCGTCATCAACGGACTTAGTTTCGGATGAATATGTAAAACCCGTAAAAATAAGGTCATAATTTAATTCTATTTTCAATTATTTTTGAAGTATTTTATAATATTAAATATTATTATGTTTAACGGTTTAAGTTGAAACCGATATTAAATATTTTATTTTAATATTTTGACGAGCAACGAGGACTACTAGTGATCGCGATACCGACGGATGCCCACAATTTTATATTTTATTATCAATCGTTTCGATATTTAATATTTCGACGATATCGTTTCAATTACGTATCGAGTCGTTATATTATTATTTTTCGTGTGCGTTTAAACTTTTAAGTATTTTTACGAAACCCGAGCCCCGTAAATATTTTTAAAATTGACTTTTAGTCATTTCCCGCTTTCTAACTAATATTTACATTTTGGACCAAAACTATCACAAATTGGCAAAAACTACCCTAACTCCACACTATAAATAACATTTACACTAGCACTTTCCTTTAAAAAAATTCATATAACAAACACAACTAACTTCCTTCCTCTCCCTTTGTTTTTGCCTAACACCATCAACACCATAAACCCTCAAAAATCTTGATCTTATTCTTTGAATCTCCAAAAACTAAAACAAGTCCCATCCTAGAAATCTCAAGGGCTACAATTTGGTATAAAATTTTCATACATGCATCATACTTTTTTTAATTTTATGAATTTTGATCATTTATATAGTTGTATGATCATCTTAACATATTGATTCTATATTGTATCCATGGACTTTTTAGTTTTTGTGGTTGAAAGAATTAAAAATTTTGTAAAAATGATCATGCATGTGTTAGTAGTAATCATCAAATGATGTTTATGCTAGTTTTTCACTAAAAACTTATTTTTTAATTTTTGGGTTTTTGATTTTTATGATGATACAAGTGTTAGGATTAATATAGGATGATATTAGGGGTGTAGGATGATGAGGAAAATTGTTAGAATTGATCAAAAACATGATTTTGTGGGAGATTTTGAAAGGTGATTTTGGGCAGTAGGTTAGAGGCTGTTTTCGGGGGTCTTACTGTATGATAGTCGCTTAACTAATCGGATAGGGTCGTAGAGAATTTCGTTAGCTTCGATTTGATATAAAGTAGGCCTTCCAACTCCAAACGAGGTGGAAGATACACTAGTTTGGTTTTCGTGTACCGGGAGACGAGTGTCGACACAATCCGAAAATTGTTGTCGATATTTGGATCGAATCTCGGGGACTATAAAATGAGTTTCAAAATGATTCAAGGGCTGTTCTCAGGCTCCAAGTTTAGTATTTTGAGTCTATTTTTAGAATCAAGTGACGGTTTTACAAATGGAGTTGTTTAGAATGGTCAAAATGGTTTCGTAAGTCAAGGTCGCTAAACTGTCCGGATTTTGTGATTCAAAGATGAGTCGGGCAGGGAACTTTAGAAGTAAAATCTTTTAATGGGCTTTTGAGAGGACTTTCTATATATAGTAAGTGAGTTCTCTGAGTAGTATCATAAAAATTTTATATGTTTAAGTATGGGAAAACGGCTTGGACATTCGGTATGTTCCGGCAGATTCTTATTAAAGGCATAGAACAATAAAATGGATACATAGGAGAGTATAATAGAACCACTTGCATCGTTTTCTCTCGAGTTGTCGTGATTTTATACTTGAGTTTGATTTTATTAAGTATCATTTATTTCTCGAGTCTATTATTAATGTACGCACCTTATTTGCTAGGTTGCGGTTGTCGTGTTTTTCGGGCATCTACTATCGTCGGCGATCGTCTTCAACTACTATAAGTACTAAGGTGAGTCTATAGCCTCGTTTGAGCTCATTCAAATATTTTAAAACCCGCGAGGGGGAATACTTGTTTTGTAAACTTAGAACACAAGATTTTTATGGTATGCTTGTCCCTTTATGAATGGACCCGTGGTTGCCTTTAAATTACATTAAGTGATTGCCTTTGTTAAAACCTCAATTATGGACCGTTAATTAACCTATGATGGGTTAACCGCTAGTACAATTAATAGATCTATGGGAGAAGCCGCCCCGGTTCAGTTTTTGTGGACTTGTCATAGAAACTTAGGCCCGACCTCCACACTGTTTGAACATATTGTACTGAGAAGTCAGGTATACGGCAATGTACCAATAATCTAGAGGTAACCGACAATTAAAAAATCTCCTGTCTTATCAGACCTCTAAAGGGAGTGTCTAAGGGCTCGGTTCCATAAGCTTATTGCAATTTATGCTATATACAATTATTATTGTTGATGCAAATTATTATTTGATGCTTGTTGCCTTTAAGCATGCCACAAACTTATAATCTTTACTTGTGTTCAAAATGATTATATAAACCTATAGATTCACTCGGCATTTTTGCTGATTATTTTCTCACATGTATTTCAGGTAATCAAGAAAGGTGAAGCTTGGAAGCCACGGGAATGAATGTTGTGCACTACTTTGCAATATAAACTCTTTGAATATTTGTCGTTCCTTTTGTTCAAAACAATTTAAATCTTTTGTTTTGATTGTACTTTGGTTACGATGTCTTGGGACTACGCTACTCTGACAAATGTTTTAGGAACGATAAATCTAAAACGTCCCTTTTTGAGTCGTTCTTTATAAATTATGTGTTGTAGTATCATTGTTTAGCACCCAAAGATGTATTCCGCTGCGTGTAAATTTGGGGGTGTTAAAGATTGGTACCAGAGCCATGAGTTATAGAGAACTATGTCTTTTTCTAAAAACCTAAACTATAACTATCGGTTTTTTTTATTTTTCAAAGAGTCGGTGCACATGATTTCGCGTGACTTCAGGTTCAAGCTACTTCTGAGATTACAATTTTAGTATACGTTATTACATATACCTTATTGGCAAGTATTTATAAATAAATACTATGATCCATTTACGGATATATATTTATATCTAGGATCCCTTTAATCGATATATATATATTTATGTCGTTAAACTTTTCGATAAAAGTTTATCATTTATTAATGATTAACTTAAATAAATACATTGAATTTTCAAGATCTTCCTATATTTATTTTTGAAGTATTTAAATTGCTTTTATTACAAATTTTATATTATGACCTTACATACCTTCATCTGCGCACGTTACTTTCATTGTTTAACCCTTTGTGATATCTATATAGATATCCAAATCGTCTTTCGGCTGTTTGTGCTTGGACGTCTTGAAACGTAGTGTCTAGACCATTGTGTAGCTCAATGTGTCCTTGGAATAGACTAACCGCTATCGTGTGAGTCACACATTTTGAAACATTTCCTATAATCGTGTTGAATAATATCATGGTTTTCATAATATTTTGTTGATTTTTATCACCGTTTTATACGACATGTGAAGATTTAATTCGTTGACATTTATATGTATCGACTCCGAAGTGTATTGTTCGCTTATATCTTGGTAACGTCATTCACCGTTTTGCTTCCTAAATTTCGTGTTGAATACCTTGAAGCATCTTATGTCATTCATTATACTATATTTTTATTTGATGCTCATTATGAGATTTATTTTTCATTGTTGTAAAATCCACAAGACATGTGTGTATATATTTTGAGCCGTTAGAAAGTGTCGAAAAATACATTTTATGTAGAAACTGCAGGGGCAGTATAAACAGGTCACAACTTAAAAGTAAAAGATGCTTTTTTTTTTAAAAAAAAATAGTCAAACCTGCACAGAACTTGCAGGGGTATTTTGGTCATTTTACATTGGGTTTCAGGTCTCGGGTAAAACTAGAAAGTCGTCTGAAACGTCGTTTCGCATCAAAATGCTTTAGACTCCGAGTCTTGGAGATGTCGTTTATCGAGTCAATTAATCGGCTCATATTTAAAAGTCAAATCTGATAGAAAATTCAGAACATGAGTTTTTAATGTTTCTAAGCTGTTTTGATTTCATTTGAAATCGTAAAATTTTAACAAATATTATTTTACAACCAACGAATACTAGTTGCATGTGAAAATGTAAAAGAAAATTAAAAAAAAAAAAAAAAAAAAAATAGAAACAGTACAGGATTAGCAATTACCGGAATAATGCGGTAATTTGTAAACGAATAATATATTTTCTTAAAAGCATGTATGTATCGTGTAGCTTACGATGAGTACACATTTGGATTGTTTTATTCTTTTTATACATATGACCCTTTTGTCATTCGATATTATTTTTATTTTCTTCTATCATTCCACTGATTTGAGTTGAGTTTTGAAGTTTTGCCTTCACATTATTCGTTGACATTCTTATCGCGTATCTCATGACGTTTTCGTCTAAACCTTATAACCCTTTGAAAACTTAACAACTTGTAACCATTTCATTGGTTGTTTTATGAGCTACTATTTGCCACTTTTTGCAAAACTTTGACTACTTTATACGTTGTCATAATGTCATATTATAAATAAATCTGATATTGTTTTACGATTATTTTCACCAATTATTTTTACTTTGGTCTTATAAAATAATTTTCGTAAGATTAAAAGTTGCTTATTAAGTATCTCACAAATTACTTGTATCCTATAAATTTATAAACTATTTTTAAATTCCATTTTACAAATGGCATGGTTTATATATAAACATAAGAAACGTAATACTTTTCGACGAAACTGAGCACTGCATTGCTATTTCTAAATTATACATGGCCTGATCACCTATGTCTAATTTAGAAGTAGCCATGCTAGGCTGAATAGTAGTCACCTTAAAAATCTTGATGATAATCAACTTTTTACTTGTAATTATGATAAAGATAGATAAAATGAAATAAATTGAAAAGAAGTTTTGAAAACCTTTATATTTTATGCAAGTAGCACAATTTCTATGCATCCACATATGTTTTCTTACCTTTTGTTAAACGAATTACGTAATTATAAGTACGTTTTTACTCGACGATCGTTTTTTTTTCTACTTGTTACTTCATTTTGTCTTATAACTGATTTCTTTTGACCGTTCTTCTAATTACTGACTGTTGATAAATGACTTGAAAGTCTCGATGTTTTATCCTTCCTTCTCGTCCAATGTTCTTTATATGATTTTATAGATCTTTGAAATGTCTCCGCACGTGAAAAAAAATCAATTATCACTAGAGTGATTTCCGTATATCCGGGATGACGTCCGTCACTCTCCTTTGTCTCGAAATCCACTCTTGTGAACCGTGCTTTGACTCTAACTTTAAACACTAACATCGTTCATTTGATTTATTTTAATTACAAGTGACTATTAGGAATTTTATTTTATTAAAATTTTTGTATGGATCTTATTTCCGATCGTGTATCGACCATCGCTAAGTTAACGAGCTGATGTTGGTGAACCACCGACCGCACTAACAAAATTGACAACTTGTTTAATCTATTATTTCTTATCGTCTTACTATCAACGCCTTCATCTTATTATTCTCTTCAAGAATCCATACGACATTTGTTTCGTCCCCTTTTGTACCGTTGATTTCGTACTAATTGTTGACCATTATTTCCATTCGTATTCGTTTGTTATCTTGTCACATTTTGAAACCCGAATATATCCCATGTTTATTTTAAAATAATAAACACCTTTATGTATTTCTACAACGTATTATAAAATTTTCATGGAACTTTTATACATTTTTCCAATGATTTTCAATTATCGAAATAACTATCATAAGAAAAAGGTCAAATTTATACATCATATTTTGTATAACTAAAACTAATGTTTAAAATGAAATTATGCTCTATCTTTTGAACTAATTGACTTATCATACTTTACTTTTAATGTAATGAAATTACCGGTTTAATTTATATTCCTAATAATGATTTAATTTGGAAATTATATTTTCTAATTATAACCATCAATACGAGTTTAATAAATAAATTCATGTCATTCTTTCAAAGTTTATTAAGACAACCAAAATAAATTATGAAGCTATTTAACTTCTATCTTTAATATATCATCTTTATCAAGAAAGTACCTCAACTGAGTTTTAAGGTAATACCAAATCCGGGACGGATAATTGTGACAAACGTTATTTTAATGTTAATATTTAATTTATTCTTCGCTCTCATTTTTCTAGTATTGTGAACTATTATGTTTTACGGTTACGTAATTCGAGATCCCTCGTCGATCGTCAACCTTAAATCATTTTACCACATCTTGTCCGTTTATGCGTTTATTGAATTCATTTTTTATCTCGTTCTGTTCCTCGTATTGAAGATTACTATTTTATTCTGAGTTTAAAATGAATCTCGGGAAGCAGTGCATAAGAAGAAACGATAAGTGTCACCAGGATTTATGCGTGTACTTGTGGAATGATTGAGGACCGAATCTCTTAATGAATGGAGTTAATAAATTTGTTACAACCTCGAGGAGCATGTTGAAGCCGACACCGCAAGTGGAAAGACTCTTGTGATCAAGAGTTTATTATCAAGGGTTCGTTCAAGGTTTTCTCGATGATTAACGATGGAAATCTATACTTGATGTTATTGTTCGACCTTTTATTTTTATGTACTTATGTGGTATGTGATCTAGTCAAATGATCGTAAGTTGTGAGAACTTGAGACGGCATCATCCGATGACGTCCGATCATGTAGAACATATATTATGTAATATCTTTTTGACTTTCAACGACGATGTTTATTGAGACTTTAATGCGCGTTGGCGAAAGTGAGATGGTGTCTTTGTATTATCTTTTGAGTGAGGACCCGCGTGTGAGCACCCTCCGATGACAAAAATGTTTTTCTTGTTAGTTCTTTTGATGTGTGTCCATGGCTATCCGACCGATGGATATCCTTTAAATTACAACTTTCCTTTTAACTGAACATACCCGAAAATCCTGTCATCTATTCTTGTTGTCGAATGAGCTTCGTGTGATCCATAGAATTCTCATGTGTCGAGCTTGACGGGTGACTGGTGAATAAAGATTTATTTATTCCTTTTTGGTGAGATAGCACTTGACGACAAGTTGCGTTTTGTAAAAGAACCAGTAGAGATCGTGGATCGAGATTCACGTGGGAACGTAAGGAATTTTTATTAAGGAATGTCGTCATCCTTCCGGGTAGTGAACAACTCGTGTATGAGGCGAGTTGAGCGCCGGGACGTCGCTCCCTTAAGGTGGTGAGGATGTAAAACCCGTAAAAATAAGGTCATAATTTAATTTAAATATTATTATGTTTAACGGTTTAAGTTGAAACCGATATTAAATATTTTATTTTAATATCTTGACGAGCAACGAGGACTACTAGTGATCGCGATACCGACGGATGCCCACAATTTTATATTTTATTATCAATCGTTTCGATATTTAATATTTCGACGATATCGTTTCAATTACGTATCGAGTCGTTATATTATTATTTTTCGTGTGCGTTTAAACTTTTAAGTATTTTTACGAAACCCGAGCCCCGTAAATATTTTTAAAATTGACTTTTAGTCATTTCCCGCTTTCTAACTAATATTTACATTTTGGACCAAAACTATCACAAATTGGCAAAAACTACCCTAACTCCACACTATAAATAACATTTCCACTAGCACTTTCCTTTAAAAAAATTCATTTAACAAACACAACTAACTTCCTTCCTCTCCCTTTGTTTTTGCCTAACACCATCAACACCATAAACCCTCAAAAATCTTGATCTTATTCTTTGAATCTCCAAAAACTAAAACAAGTCCCATCCTAGAAATCTCAAGGGCTACAATTTGGTATAAAATTTTCATACATGCATCATACTTTTTTTAATTTTATGAATTTTGATCATTTATATAGTTGTATGATCATCTTATCATATTGATTCTATATTGTATCCATGGACTTTTTAGTTTTTGTGGTTGAAAGAATTAATTTTTTTGTAAAAATGATCATGCATGTGTTAGTAGTAATCATCAAATGATGTTTATGCTAGTTTTTCACTAAAAACATATTTTTTAATTTTTGGGTTTTTCATTTTTATGATGATACAAGTGTTAGGATTAATATAGGATGATATTAGGGGTGTAGGATGATGAGGAAAATTGTTAGAATTGATCAAAAACATGATTTTGTGGGAGATTTTTAAAGGTGATTTTGGGCAGTAGGTTAGAGGCTGTTTTCGGGGGTCTTACTGTATGATAATCGCTTAACTAATTGGATAGGGCCGTAGAGAATTTCGTTAGCTTCTATTTGATATAAAGTATGCCTTCCAACTCTAAACGAGGTGGAAGATACACTAGTTTGGTTTTCGTGTACCGGGAGATGAGTGTCGACACAATCCGAAAATTGTTGTCGATATTTGGATCGAATCTCGGGGACTATAAAATGAGTTTCAAAAAGATTCAAGGGCTGTTCTCAGGCTCCAAGTTTAGTATTTTGAGTCTATTTTTAGAATCAAGTGGCTGTTTTACAAATGGAGTTGTTTAGAATGGTCAAAATGGTTTCGTAAGTCAAGGTCGCTAAACTGTCCGGATTTTGTGATTCAAAGATGAGTCGGGCAGGGAACTTTAGAAGTAAAATCTTTTAATGGGCTTTTGAGAGGACTTTCTATATATAGTAAGTGAGTTCTCTGAGTAGTATCATAAAGATTTGATATGTTTAAGTATGGGAAAACGGCTTGGACATTCGGTATGTTCCGACAGATTTTTATTAAAGGCATAGAACAATAAAATGGATACATAGGAGAGTATAATAGAACCACTTGCATTGTTTTCTCTCGAGTTGTCATGATTTTATACTTGAGTTTGATTTTATTAAGTATGATTTATTTCTCGAGTCTATTATTAATGTACGCACCTTATTTGCTAGGTTGCGGTTGTCGTGTTTTTCGGGTATCTACTATCGTCGGCGATCGTCTTCAACTACTATAAGTACTAAGGTGAGTCTATAGCCTCGTTTGATCTCATTCAAATATTTTAAAACCCGCGAGGGGGAATACATGTTTTGTAAACTTAGAACACAAGATTTTTATGGTATGCTTGTCCCTTTATGAATGGACCCGTGGTTGCCTTTAAATTGCATTAAGTGATTGCCTTTGTTAAAACCTCAATTATGGACCGTTAATTAACCTATGATGGGTTAACCGCTAGTACAATTAATAGATCTATGAGGGAAGCCGCCCCGGTTCAATTTTTGTGGACTTGTAATAGAAGCTTAGGCCCGACCTCCACACTGTTTGAACATATTGTATTGAGAAGTCAGGTATACGGCAATGTACCAATAATCTAGAGGTAACCGACAATTAACAAATATCCTGTCTTATCAGACCTCTAAAGGGAGTGTCTAAGGGCTCGGTTCCATGAGCTTATTGCAATTTATGCTATATACAATTATTATTGTTGATGCAAATTATTATTTGATGCTTGTTGCCTTTAAGCATGCCACAAACTTATAATCTTTGCTTTTGTTCAAAATGATTATATAAACCTATAGATTCACTCGGCATTTTTGCTGATGATTTTCTCACATGTATTTCAGGTAATCAGGAAGGGTGAAGCTTGGAAGCCACGGGAATGAATGTTGTGCACTACTTTGCAATGTAAACTCTTTGAATATTTGTCGTTCCTTTTGTTCAAAACAATTTAAATCTTTTGTTTTGGTTGTACTTTGGTTACGATGTCTTGGGACTACGCTACTCTGACAAATGTTTTAGGAACGATAAATCTAAAACGTCTCTTTTTGAGTCGTTCTTTATAAATTATGTGTTGTAGTATCATTGTTTAGCACCCAAAGATGTATTCCGCTGAGTGTAAATTTGGGGGTGTTAAAGAATAGGTTAAGCTCAATTTTAATTCTGCATCTTTTAGTGTAATATTGTTAGTGCTTGTTGTAGTGTAAACTTACCTGCGATTTGCTCTGTTAGATAAGCATAATGATGTTTGATATTCGCTTTTACTCTGCATTTTAATTCCAGTAAGTAGTTTACTTGAGTTCCATTCTTTATGCATAAACTAGTGTTTGGGACTGTGGATTCTAGTCAATCTTGTGGCTAGTTGTTAATAGTAGTGTGGAACCTTGTATAATCTGCTTGATTTGTTAGTTGTTGACATGTTTAAGTCTTGATTCTTTCTCAGTTCTTGAATTCAATATTTTTAGCTTAGTAAAGTCTGAATTTTCGATCTTATTGATAGGTGTGTAAACACCCATCCTTTTACCACTTAATTCGGGCTAAAACAAGACCAAAACACGTATTTAATATCATTTGTTTGGAATTATGCGTGGTTTTTGTGTTTATTGTGTTTTCAGAGCTAACCGGATGAATGTTAAAGAAAACATGGGATTGCACAGGTTTTATCAAGGAAAAAGACTCAAGATAAAGTCTATTGTCCAAGAGATGCAAAAGATTTGAAGTCACTAGGCCTATTCGAAGATTTATCGAAGAAAAGGACTAAAGACGGAAGATTTTCATAAGTCGAAGAAACTCAAGTCTATTTAACGAAGAAATTAAAAGACGAGTTGGATTTAATCGACAACAAATCCCGAATCAGAATCGAAAACGTCAACTTTTCTGAAAAGACGAGAAGACAAGAAGAAAGGGAGAAAGCCCACTCACCAACCAACCACTAGGAGTATAAAATAGAAACTCCCTTCACACATTAGGGAGTTAGTTTTTCATTTTCCTTTTTCCCAGTTTCTTTGTAGTTCGTCCCTTCACCAACTCCATTAGGGAGTTTGGTGATTTTCATTTTTCTTTTTCAATCTTGTAATCATTGATCATTAACCTTATTACTCTTTCATTAATCAATCCATTCCATCTTTCTATTCATCTTGTTCTTCATCATCATATTTTGCAAGTTCTTAAGTTTTTTTTTTATTTGATTCTAGTTCGATCTTAAAAAGTTGTTGATCTAGTGTTTTTATTGATGGGATTTGTTTCTTATGATGTTTAAATGATTTGTGTTTAATTTGGTAAAACCTTTTTGAGTATTTAGTTTGATTTTGGATTTTATTCATTCTCCTTGTTTCGTGTTTACTGCTACTGTTCTTCGTGCCCCAGACTTTCCGAATAGACTTATCCAGTTTGCTTTACTCGGAATATTTCAATTATTCCGAGTAGAGGTTTTATTTCCTCTTTATTCGGAATATCCCAGATATTCCGAATAGCTCATATTTTCCGCATAGAAGTTCATCTTTCCGAATAGCCATTTTTGAGTTTCCCTTATTCGGAACTTTTGATATTCCGAATAGGGTTGTTTTAGTTTCATTACTCGGAATATTCTGGATATTCCGCATAGCCATTTTTCAGTTTTCTTATTCGGTACTTTTCCAACATTCCGAATAGAGTTTTTATTGTCCCTTATTCGGAATATTTTCCGCATAGCATATTTTTGTTTCATTACTCGGAATATTCCGAACAGCCGATTTTGAGTCTCCTTATTCGGAACATTTTCCGAATAGCACTTTTTCCTAGTAGGATTTTCTTCTTTATCATTTGATTGTTTTTGATCTACTGATTCTAGCTTTAATCTTTATTTATTTACTTCATTTATTTAGAGTAGACAACCAAATTCACTTTTTGTCACCAAGAACAATCATTCCACTTTTAACTGAGATCAATTCGAGAGGATTCCGAGAAATCTGAACCTAGCAAAAAGCATGTATCAAATGGCGCCGCTGCCGGCTCCTCTCGTTAAGATCAAAAGTTTTTTGTAGAACTTGGATTTTGGGATCCGTTCCCCGTGAACGTTACTTTTTCATAAAAAATTTCAAAATCACTAAAAAATATAAAATTTTCAAAAATCCTAAAAATTAAAAAAAAACCAATAAAAACCAAAAATATTTTTGCCTTGTTTCTCTTTGTTCGTTCTTTTGCAGGTGTATGCGCACTCGATCCACGTCTTATCAAGAGCCCGAGCCTCTCGATAACTTAGACATGGCTGGTGTCCAAAACAACAATAACATACCACCTCCGAACAACAATAATAACAACAACAACCCGCCTTTCAACAACATGAATAACAACAACAATGAGCCACTTCCGGATAATCGGCCAATGATTGAATTGCTGCAAGCTCATGTCGATGGCAACACGGATCCAATTGTTATACCACCAATTGCCGCCAACAATTTCGAGCTCAAGTCAGGCTTTATCCAGATGGTCTCAGCTCAACCGTTCTTGGGACGAACCATTGATGACCCACATGATCATATCAAGAGATTTCTACAACTCACCAACACGGTCAAGTTCAATGGGGTTCCACAGGAGGTTATAAGGTTACAACTTTTTCCCTTTTCTTTAGAGGGACAAGCCCGGCATTGGCTTGCTAAGGAACCGCCACAGAGTATTCTCTCGTGGACGGATTTGGAAACAAAGTTCATTAACTACTTTTTTCCACCCTCTCGTACTACCGCTTTGCGGAATGAGATTATAAACTTTGAACAAAAGTACGATGAGTCATTCAGTGAATCTTGGGATCGTTTTAAAGATCTTTTAAGAAAATGCCCACAACATGGTTTTACTAAAGTACATCAAATAAATACTTTTTACAATGGTTTAAGCATGAGTGACCAAGATTCACTGAATAGTGCCTCAGGGGGTAATTTATTGGCTAAGACTTCCAATGCTGCTTGGGATATCAGTGAGAACAAGTCTCGTGTGCAAACCAAGAGCGTTAGGACCAATGTTGCTAGTGCTAGCACTAATGACAGCGACAAGCGATTAGACAAACTCACTACGCTTCTTGAAACGCTTGTCACCCACACCGTCAGCAACAACAACAGCAACAACGCCAAAAACGCACAAGTGAACGCTGTCAGCCAACCTTGTGAGATATGCGGTGGTCCCCACTCCTATACAACTTGTACCGCCACCCAAGATTACCCTGCTGAGAATGTGAATGCGGCATATGGCACCTACCAACAACCCGCTTATCAAGCAAAACCTCAAGGTGACCGTAACTTGCTTAGCTATCGCAGCAACAACTATCTTTCACCACCTGGCTTTCCTCCTGCCAACCAAAACCAACAACAAAACCTTAATCGCCCTCCTCAACAACAACAACAACCTCGACAACCATACATCCCACCTCACAAGCAACAACAACCACCTCAAAGAAACAATCAAGTCTACCAACAACCTGCTTACCAACCACCTGCATACAATGCTCCTCCCAACCAACCCACCGCTCTTCACCAAGAAGTGGAAACTTATATGAGGACTAACAATGCGATAGTGGGAAATCTTCAGAGAGAAGTGCTCAACCTGAAAGCCGATTTGGTAAAGCAAGGAAATGATTTGAGAGCCGATATGCGAAACACGTTGGATAGTCAGACGAATGACTTGAGGAACATGATGGCTAGTTTCTTCCAAAGTAGTCAACCCTCTTCTTCGGGTACTCTTCCGAGTAACACCGTTGCGAACCCAAGAGGGGAGATGAAAGCAATCACCACTCGAAGTGGTAAAGGTACCAAGGAACCCGAGCTTCCTATACCCCCACCGGTGGTTGTGACTAAGAAGAACGAGTCGCCTGCTCCTATTCCTCCTCCTTCTCCTTCCCCAAATTCTCCACCTCTTCTTCCTACCCCTCCTCCACCCGTGGTTGTGAGTGACCCTATTCCCCTAAAGCCTTCCTCTTCTTCCAATATACCTTATCCTTCAAGGTTGAGGAAAGAGAAGCAAAAGAGTGAGGATGATATTCAGGTTTCTAACTTTCTTAAAATGTTTAAACAACTGAATTTCAATATCTCCTTCGCTGAGGCTCTCGCTCACATGCCCAAGTACGCGAAAATGTTTAAAGATCTTCTGAGCGACAAGGAAAAGCTCCTCGACATTGCCAACACCCAACTTAATGAGAACTGCTCTGCAGTGCTCTTAAGGAAATTGCCAACCAAGCTTGGTGATCCGGGTCGTTTTCTTATCCCTTGCAATTTCCCGGGAGTAGAGAATTGCATGGCCCTAGCCGATCTAGGTGCCAGTATTAATCTCATGCCTCTAAGTGTTTGGAAGCAATTATCTCTCCCAGAGCTAGTCCCCACTAAAATGACTTTGGAATTGGCCAACCGTACGGTTGCTTATCCAGTGGGGATAGCCGAAGACGTCATTGTAGGAGTCGACAAATTCACCTTTCCTGCTGATTTTGTTGTCGTCGACTACGAGATGGACCCCCGTGTGCCACTTATTGTTGGTCGTCCATTCTTAAGGACCGGTCGCACTCTCATTGATGTTGAAGCCGGAGAGCTTATCATGAGAGTGGGTGACGATAAAGTAGTCTTCAACATGGGAAAGTTGTCCAAACAACCTTATTCATATGAGAGCGTTAATTGTATTGACGTTCTCGATGAGGCTTGTGAAGAACACTTTAATGATGCTTGCAAAAGTATTCCTACCTCTCTTCCCACTGTTGAGACCGTGTCCTCTATTGATTCATCGTTGTCTCTATTTGGAGATGGTGATTTATTCTGGAACAATCTTGAAGAGACCATGGGAGATGCGAATTTAGCTACTAATGATTCTCCCACCGAGGGGGATGAAGACATGAGTTTCTTTGACAATCTTCTCACTGAAGACAATCCTTCGCCTCCATCTCCCACGGTTATTGCTATCGATACTCCGACTTTGAAAACGCCTCCCGTCGAAAATCCTCCGGATTTGGAACTTAAGGAGTTGCCGCCACATCTCGAGTACGTGTTCCTTGATGACAACAAGAAGTCGCCCGTCATTATTGCAAAGGATTTGAAAGATGACGAGAAGACTCGCCTCGTTGCTGTATTGAAAGATCATAAGAAGGCTATTGCTTGGAAAATCTCGGATATTCGTGGAATTGATCCTCACTTCTGCACACATAAAATTCTCATGGAGGACGACTTCAAGCCCACTATTCAAAGCCAACGAAGGGTGAATCCAAAAATACATGAAGTCATCAAAACAGAGGTTATTAAACTTCTTGATGCGGGTATGATTTACCCTATTTCGGATTCCCCGTGGGTTAGTCCAATCCATTGTGTGCCCAAGAAGGGCGGAATAACCGTTGTTCCCAATGAACACAACGAGTTGATTCCCACTCGTCTCGTTACTGGGTGGAGAGTTTGTATAGACTACCGCAAACTCAATGATGCCACGAGAAAGGACCATTTCCCTTTACCTTTTATGGACCAAATGCTTGAACGATTAGCCGGTAATGAATATTACTGCTTTTTGGATGGTTTCTCGGGTTATTTCCAAATACCCATCGATCCCCAAGATCAAGAGAAGAATACATTCACCTGTCCCTATGGCACTTTCGCTTACAAACGAATGCCTTTTGGCTTATGTAATGCGCCCGGGACTTTCCAAAGGTGTATGTTAGCTATCTTCCATGACATGGTTGAACAAACCATGGAAGTCTTCATGGATGATTTCTCGGTCTTCGGGGATTCATTCTCTTCTTGCCTTGCTAATTTAGAACGTATGCTAAAGCGGTGCGAAGACACTCGCCTTGTTCTAAATTGGGAAAAATGCCATTTCATGGTAAAAGAAGGCGTCGTGCTTGGACATAAGATTTCGAAAGCCGGTCTTGAAGTTGACCGTGCTAAAGTTGATGTTATAGCAAAGTTGCCTCCACCTTCCACTGTGAAGGGTGTGAGAAGTTTCTTGGGTCATGCGGGTTTCTACCGTCGATTTATCAAAGACTTTTCTCAAATCGCTCGCCCGATGACCCACCTCTTGGAAAAAGATACTCCTTTTATCTTTTCCAACGAGTGCCTTGAAGCCTTTAACTCACTTAAGGATAAGCTAACTAAGGCACCCGTCTTGGTTACCCCTAATTGGGAGCTTCCCTTTGAGTTGATGTGCGATGCTAGCGATTTTGCTATTGGAGCGGTTCTTGGACAAAGAGTGAACAAACACTTCCAACCGATCCATTACGCTAGCAAGACAATGACTGGGGCACAATTGCATTATACGACAACCGAAAAAGAGCTTTTAGCTGTTGTCTATGCTTTTGAAAAGTTTCGCCCCTATCTTGTCCTTTCCACCACCATTGTGTACACCGATCATTCCGCGCTGAAGTACTTGTTGACAAAGCAAGATTCCAAACCAAGACTTCTTCGCTGGGTTTTGCTGCTCCAGGAATTTAAAATCGACATCCGCGATAAAAAAAGGAGCAGAAAACCTAGCCGCGGACCATCTTAGTAGACTTGAGGATCCATACCAAGGGGATCATCCGACCAAAGAAATCAATGATTCTTTTCCCTTGGAGACCTTAATGTCTATAAACTCGAAGCCGAATGAAACCCCGTGGTTTGCGGACTTTGCAAACTATTTGGCGGGTGGAATTCTCAAGGAAGGGTTGACGTCCCAGCAAAAGAAGAAGTTCTTTACCGACATCAAGACTTACTTTTGGGACGACCCTTACCTATTCAAACAATGTGCTGATCTGATAATTCGCCGATGTGTTGATGGACCGGCAGCGTCGGACATCCTTGATGCTTGCCACAAAGGACCCACCGGTGGTCACTTTGGTCCCAACTACACCGCAAAGAAATTGTTTGACTCGGGATTCTATTGGCCCTCCATATACCGTGACGCTCACGATATGGTCAAAAGATGTGATGTTTGCCAAAAGCAAGGCAAAATCACACATAAAGACGAGATGCCTCAGAATTTCATTCAAGAGTGTGAAATTTTTGATGTTTGGGGTATCGACTTTATGGGGCCATTCCCTTCTTCTAAAGGAAACAAATACATCCTTGTTGCCGTTGACTACGTTTCAAAGTGGGTTGAAGCCAAAGCTTTGCCTACTAATGACGCAAGGGTGGTTTGTAACTTTTTGAAAGCTCTATTCGCTCGCTTCGGTGTGCCTCGTGCCATTATTAGTGATCGTGGGACTCATTTCTGCAATGACCAATTTGCTCGAGTCATGGCTAAGTACGGTGTAAACCATCGTCTTTCCACAGCCTACCACCCACAAACTAATGGCCAGGCTGAAATATCCAACCGAGGTCTTAAGCGAATTCTTGAAAGAACTGTGGGAGAGCATCGTGCCGCATGGGCTGATAAACTCGATGATGCTTTGTGGCTTTCCGTACTGCTTACAAGACCCCGATCGGCTGTACGCCTTATCGTCTTGTGTACGGGAAAGCGTGCCACCTCCCCATTGAGTTGGAGCACAAGGCCTATTGGGCCTTGAAGTGGGCTAATTTTGATATAAACAAAGCCGGTGACCTACGCAAGATCCAACTCAATGCGCTGAATGAACTTCGGAATGAGGCTTATGAAAATTCTTTGATCTATAAGGAAAGAACTAAGCTCATTCACGACTCCAAGATCAAAAACCGAGAGTTCCATGTTGGAGACAAAGTCTTACTTTTTAACTCTCGGTTGAAAATCTTTTCCGGAAAGCTCAAATCTCGTTGGTCCGGCCCATTCACCATCGCCCAAATTTTTCCATATGGTACTCTCGAGCTCGCTCAACCTAATGGACCAAATTTTAAGGTGAATGGCCAACGAGTGAAGTTGTACTTTGGTGATGACACCTCTCATGAGGTGATTCCATCCCTCACCACGTTCCCCATGAACTGAATTTGGGTCGAGTCAGGCTCGTGACTCGGTTATCAAAAACAAGCGCTCCTCGGGAGGCAGCCCGAGTTTCTATCCCTTTAACCCCCTAAGTGTAGGGGAGGACCTATTTTGGCCATTTGTGTTTGTGTGGTGATGTGATTACAGGGATTACTGCAATCTTGGAAACTTTGAAGAACCATGCTCCCGTGTTATCCGAAATCCGGTTCTATCTCTCAACTATCGTGATTCAATTTTCTTCATACTCACATTTGAAATTGATCACTTTAGTCGTCTCTTCCTTAACTTGAGTTAATCAACGTGCACAATGTCATAAGTATAGGGGATATTCTTCCCACATGCTTAAACATTGAGGACAATGTTTATCTTAAGTGTAGGGGAGACTTCTATCGATGTTTTAAGTGGACTTTTCCATGAAATGCCTTCGTTTAACCAGAAAATCCTATTTTTCAACATTTTTCAAATTTTTTATTAACTTTGGCCAATTAGTCGTAAATTTTAAATTTTTATCGTTGCTTTCATATGTATATATCCCGCAATAAAGTCAAAAATTTTAATAAAGTGTTGTAGCTAGTTTAGATATCTTTGACATATTAGGCCCGTTGCGTTTATTTTGACTCAACCCGAATAGACTTATCCAAGTTTATTCTAGCTAGTATCCTGAACCATATAGACCTTAATTGGTTTATTAGGCTAAGTGTCCACGAGTCTCATTACTTGAGATTTTAAATTGTGGAGGACGAGAAATGATAGAGTCAATTATAAGTCGGTATTCTTGCGCAAGCTCACTTGGTGTAATTATTTGCCTATTCTCCCATCACTTGCTAATATTTATCTGCAATAAGTAAGGTCTTACGATTTGAAAAGTTACTTAGCTTCTAGCCCAAGATCGTTTAAAAGTTGCTCGGTAATGATAACAGTTCATAGCCAAGGCATAACTTATGAAGCGGGGCGCGAAGATTGGCGAGTCCGAAAAGGCCCTAACAAGGCATGAGGATTCAATTTTATTGCTGAAGATCCAAAGTGATGTGAAAAGCATTATTCCTAAAGTCAATATGAAGGATCAAGACTCACGACGAAAAGCAATCAACTCCCATAAAGATCATGGAGAAGTCTACCCGAAAAGACCCTAACAAGGTATGAGGATAAATAGATACAAGTCCGAAAAGGAGGCGGATCGTTGTATCTCAAATCCCAAATAGAGATTGAAGAAATAATCATGAATTCGTGGTCAACAAAGTTGGAGTACCCCTCAAAAGTCTCCAAGTGAAGGAACTCTATTATGATGAGAAGACCATTATCTCAAGAACGTCTCTCGAAGATATGAAGTATGAAGTACATGTCAAATATCGGCCCGAGAAAGGTCTCAAATCGTGAACCAAGTTATGCCAAGATATGAACTTTTTGATATCCCGAGAAGCAGTTTTAAGAGATTTTGTCCTTTAGCTAACTATTGATCAAATCGTCCTACTTTGCTTTCAGCCCTAATAAACTATCGAAATAAGTCCAAAAATGCATCTTCATGATCATTCTAAGACAAAAATAAAATATAAGAGATACAATTAGGAATAAGGGAGTTTAAGCATTTAATTAAGCCATGTGTGTAAGTGTTTGATTTACTAACTTATAATAACAATGATCTCGTTTTTAAGCTTAGTTTGGGGAACGTGAAACTTGAGGGTGATAAATCTTCGCAACACCAAAGCCCTAATGTAAGTCCTTGATTTCTTTACAAGTTTTTTTTCCATTCTTTTGCTTACTTTAAAGTTTTAAGTTCTCTTAGTATTTTAATTGTTGTTTAGTAGAATTTAAATAAGGCCAAGGTTGATTAATTATGAGAAAAATGTAAAATTGCTTTATCACTAAGCATTGCATGAGGGCATGGCAATGGTTAAGTGTAGGGGATTTGATAGGTGTGTAAACACCCATCCTTTTACCACTTAATTCGGGCTAAAACAAGACCAAAACACGTATTTAATATCATTTGTTTGGAATTATGCGTGGTTTTTGTGTTTATTGTGTTTTCAGAGCTAACCGGATGAATGTTAAAGAAAACATGGGATTGCACGGGTTTTATCAAGGAAAAAGACTCAAGATAAAGTCTATTGTCCAAGAGATGCAAAAGATTTGAAGTCACTAGGCCTATTCGAAGATTTATCGAAGAAAAGGACTAAAGACGGAAGATTTTCATAAGTCGAAGAAACTCAAGTCTATTTAACGAAGAAATTAAAAGACGAGTTGGATTTAATCGACAACAAATCCCGAATCAGAATCGAAAACGTCAACTTTTCTGAAAAGACGAGAAGACAAGAAGAAAGGGAGAAAGCCCACTCACCAACCAACCACTAGGAGTATAAAATAGAAACTCCCTTCACACATTAGGGAGTTAGTTTTTCATTTTCCTTTTTCCCAGTTTCTTTGTAGTTCGTCCCTTCACCAACTCCATTAGGGAGTTTGGTGATTTTCATTTTTCTTTTTCAATCTTGTAATCATTGATCATTAACCTTATTACTCTTTCATTAATCAATCCATTCCATCTTTCTATTCATCTTGTTCTTCATCATCATATTTTGCAAGTTCTTAAGTTTTTTTTTTTTATTTGATTCTAGTTCGATCTTAAAAAGTTGTTGATCTAGTGTTTTTATTGATGGGATTTGTTTCTTATGATGTTTAAATGATTTGTGTTTAATTTGGTAAAACCGTTTTGAGTATTTAGTTTGATTTTGGATTTTATTCATTCTCCTTGTTTCGTGTTTACTGCTACTGTTCTTCGTGCCCCAGACTTTCCGAATAGACTTATCCAGTTTGCTTTACTCGGAATATTTCAATTATTCCGAGTAGAGGTTTTATTTCCTCTTTATTCGGAATATCCCAGATATTCCGAATAGCTCATATTTTCCGCATAGAAGTTCATCTTTCCGAATAGCCATTTTTGAGTTTCCCTTATTCGGAACTTTTGATATTCCGAATAGGGTTGTTTTAGTTTCATTACTCGGAATATTCTGGATATTCCGCATAGCCATTTTTCAGTTTTCTTATTCGGTACTTTTCCAACATTCCGAATAGAGTTTTTATTGTCCCTTATTCGGAATATTTTCCGCATAGCATATTTTTGTTTCATTACTCGGAATATTCCGAACAGCCGATTTTGAGTCTCCTTATTCGGAACATTTTCCGAATAGCACTTTTTCCTAGTAGGATTTTCTTCTTTATCATTTGATTGTTTTTGATCTACTGATTCTAGCTTTAATCTTTATTTATTTACTTCATTTATTTAGAGTAGACAACCAAATTCACTTTTTGTCACCAAGAACAATCATTCCACTTTTAACTGAGATCAATTCGAGAGGATTCCGAGAAATCTGAACCTAGCAAAAAGCATGTATCACTTATCTAGTGTTTGGCATTGAGTTTAAGAAAATTTGTTCCTGGTTAATTCTTGTTAATGAAATGTGTAAGATTAGTTAGATATTGAGATTCAATAGAGAAGTGTTAGTCCACATTTTGTTATATAACTAAATAGTTCATTTTAGTAAAAAATAGTTAGTTGAATTGTTATAGAAACGAGCCAAAGGTCTGTGATCTGTTCATTTTGTGAGTCTTTTTGCAAAGTTTAGTAGTTAACGGTTTTGGTCCCTGATTTTGAATATAGTCTTAACAGTTACGGTCCAATTTGTTATGTCGTTAGACCTTCAGTTAGATAAGTAGTTGCGAAGTTAGTCCTTCATACCAGAATTAGTAGTTGATAGTTAGTGGACTGTTATTTAGCTCATGTTGGGCTGGATCACTAATTGGACCAAATTCAGTTTAGCTAGTGTGACTTAGTTTTGGGTGTTACTTCATTTAGTGATTGGATATTAATAGCATTTTTAGTGCATTTCATTTCATCTATTCTTAGACGAATCTTGGATTCATTATTTTCATTGTTAGATAAATTTGAATTTTGAGTTTCATGAAATTTGTTTTAGTTTTATAAATTGAATTTTGAATTTTTCATTTTGGCATTTGTATTTTAAATGTTTAATTTTCATTTTATATTTTGTGCTTAATTGCTTGTAATTACAACATGTTTTAGAATAGTACGTATACGTAGGTAATATAGTATATTTTTACCTTTTTACATGCTTTGTGCCAATTAGACATAAATACCATTCAATTTTTACCACCAAAAACCGTCAATTCGGATTGAGTCGAGAAAAACGAACTAAAAAACGAAATATTAAATTGCGCCGCTGCCGGTTCTATTCGTGAAGATTAACGGTTTCGAGTGAGACGATTGGATTTTGGGATCCGTTCACTTTGTGAACGTTATTTTTACATATTATAAATCAGAAAGATAAAAAAAAATCAAAAAGATAAAAATAAAAAATAAAAAATAAAAAAATCACAAAATCAATTCTTTTCCTAAAGAATTGAACCAAAAAATAAAAAATCCAAAAAGTAATCTTTTTCCTAAAAGATTACTGATTGTAGTATTTTACCACACCTTTTAGGAAAAGGAGAGTAAATAGTGAAAAGTATCAAACAAATGACTTTAGGAAAAATCAAGTGTTAATGACCCTTAATGGTTGAAAGTTCGTTTCCCAAGGAGGTATATATGTGTGAAAAACTTGTTAAATGTTTGTGATTAATGATTGGTTTAGAAAGGGATGAGAAGAGAAGATGACGAAGACGCAAAAATAAAAATTACCAAAAAAAAATCACTATTAGAAAGTTAAAACGTAGAACCTTAAAAACCACAAAAATAAAAATAAATTCTAAAAATTACCAAAAATTCACCAAAAATCAAAAATAATAAACTTAGAATTTACCAATGATCAAAACTTTTTCAAACCTTTTAAATAATTAAATATTCAATTTTTAAATGCTAATTAAAGCCCTAAAAATCAAATAAATTATCAAAAAGCCCAAATAAAGATTTTTCAATTGATAAACCTCTAAAATGACCTAAAAAGATTAAAAACTATTTTTAGAAATTTTAAATCTAATTAAAAACTATTAAAACTTAAAATAATTATAAAAATTAATCTAGAAGAGATAAAATTATTCTAAAAGTTGCTAAATTCCTATTTTAATGTATTTAACCTAAGGAAAATGTAAAAAGTTGGAAAAGGTAAAAATTTAAAAATAATAATAAAATAATAATAAAATAATATTAAAAATCCAAAAATTATAAAAAATTCTAAAAACTTGCAAACTAGTTTATTTTAACCTAATCAGAAAATCAAAGTGAAATTACCAAAATACCCCTATTGGGCCCTCAAATGGGCCAAATCCAAATACAGTCAACACAAATGGGCTTTTGGGCCCAAAAAGTCAAACTTGGCCCAATTGACTTGAAAAAGCCCTATCTGACTTAAAATTCAATTCTAAGAACAAAACTCTAAAGGCCCAAAAGCTGAATATGAGCTTATCACAGCTTATTAAACACAAAGCTTATTCTTATTGAGCTTTTTAGCCCATTAAGCCATAAGCTAATGCCATAAGCTCTAATTTGACACACAACCTTCTTTTGGGATGCTTATGAGATCTGTAAAAAGAATTTTTGAAAAAGCTCACTCAATAAGCCAAAAAATAGAAAAGCAAAAATCCACAAAACGACAAAATAGTCGTTTTTGAGAAATAATGCACCTCAAGACTTCATTCAACTTGCAAAAGCTTTCAAATGGACTCAATAAGCAATATCAATCGACAAAAATCCAATAAGCATAACCAATAAGCCAGAATAAGCACAAATGAACTTATGTAAAAGTCAAAGGAGTTGGTTTTCTAGTCAAACCTAAAAGTCAACCACCCAAATGCTCCAGTATGAACAAATGGGTCAAAATATGAGCACCTATTACAAAAACAAAGTTGTTGCAGGTTGGAATAAGCTATTATAGCTTATTGATAAGCTGACACCAATTTAACACTATCAGTGGCAACCAGCAGGGGAAAGGAGTTCCCACTGCTTTGACTATTTGACCAAGCTTATATGAGAGTTCTGGTTTGATTCAATTGGAAACAAAGGCACCCTTGTGATCAGTGAATCACAAGGAGTCAATAGCAACAATATAATCACAAAATGGTTCACACAATAAGCCACAATAAGCCAAATAGTTACCAGATAGGGAAATAAGCAGTTAAGCACTTAATAAGCAGATTTAAGCAAAATAAGCCAACCAAACTTAACAGGATGCATACACTAGCTATATAAACTAAGAATAAACACAAAGCAACAAGAATCAAACACTGAATCAAAGTAAATAGCAAGATCAAAGCACAAAATGTTACTGATGAACAATGAACATATGCAGAAACAAGTTTGCTGATATACTTGACACTTAATCCAATTTCAAGCCTCAAATCCTTCTTCCCTGGTGTGATTAACTATGATTTAGCACTTGTTAGCCCTAGCCTAAGCCTAGATCTAGGTGTCCTCAAAATCCTAGCCAATTTTACCAAGTTATGAAGATTTTATAGCCAAATCAAGAATCTATGTGTTCAAAACCACAAAACCTACAAACAGATGAACATATGCACCTAACAAACAGATACCAACTCTTGCACACAACAAACAAACACTTAGCAAACCACAAATCTAACTAATGCAGTAATCCTAAACACCCTTTTAAAACTTGATTTCACAAATTTTCAAAGGCTTATGAAGATTCAACCCACAAATCAGATCAATAACACCTCAATAACATCAAACCAAGCCAAATCAACAATAATCAACCACAATAACACAGATTCAAGCATAAACATGCAATAATCACAAATTTCAGAAAAATAAAAGAGTAAATGAAAAGGGAGAAGGATGCAAACCTCCAAGACCTACATCCAGGCCCTGGATTGTTTGAGCTTAGGTACTAGCAGAACAAGTACCAGCTTCCAAGCTGCTAAGATAAACAAACCACAAAGTGAGATCAAGATAATGCCAACTTTCTGATTTTTGATGCACAAGCTTTATCACTTAAAACCTTGCCTCAAAAACCTTCAAACAAGATAATGGAACTCAGATTTTAGCTTCTCAAACACCAAACTTTTATAAATAACAGATTAGAACTCAAAATTTTAAGAAATTCAAACTTTATTTCATAAAAAGGAATTACAAAGATTAAAAGCTAAAATCTGGAACAAAAGGACTCTCACATGTTGAGGTCTCCTTTTATAGGCAAATGCCTGGCTAAACACTATTCACAAACCCTAGAACTGAATTCCCTATTATGCCCTTGAGTCTTCTAGACGTTTTCTGAATTTGAGTTGTCCAAGTTGATCAAGGCTGTTCATTTTAGCTTTAGAATGAAGCAAGGATCCTAGGCTGTTGATTTGGACACGTCACATAACTTGGAGGCTAAGTTGCATTGTGATTGGTTAAACGGGAATTGGGGGTGGGGTCTATAGTGAGTGGGATTAAGGGTTTTTGGTGTGGGATAGGTTTCTGCACATGTGAATCAAGTGTGTGCAAAGGGAATTGATTTTTACCCCAAGTTTAAGTGGAGTAAAAACTGGGGGTGAAGAAGGGTAAACAGTAGTTCTTTTGATTCGATTTTGGGGGAAAGGTGTTTGTTTGGCGCATTTTCTTAGTTTGAATGTTTCAGCATACAACTTTGGTCCTTGTTCTTTCTTTCTCTTGTATTTTGTAAGTAAACTTCTATCAGCGCCCATTTCCTTTGTATCAACGTTTCATAACTTGTCATTTTTGGCACAAACTTTCCAAAAAGGTGTATCAAGGGTTATTTTTGGAACTTTTGTATATTTGAAGGGCTGATTTTGGACAATGTTTATCTTCCAAGGTCTTCAATGTATCTTTGACTTCATGAGGGACCATTATTGGCAATTTTGATTTGTTGAGGGACTAATCTTGCCATTTCTTCAAAGTTGAAGGACCTTTTGTGTAATTTTGACAAACTTAAGGGACCAATCTTGTAATTATTAATATACAAGGGTTTTAAGTGTCATTTCTTCAATAAATGAGGATCAATCTTGTTTGTCTTCAAGTCTTCAAGGGTATTTGTTGAGAATTCCATGATTAGGGCCCGGTTCTTTGTACGGCTTCGTTTCTCGTGTCCGTTTTTTCCTTGTAACTTGTGATCTTTTGTCTTTTTCACGATATCCATACCTAAAATACACAAGTAAACAAACACAAGTATATATATGGTATTTTATGACATTTTTATGCATTTAAAGCCCGAAAAGAACGATGAGATCATGTATAAATGCCATCTCATCACTCCCCCATACTAAGCCATTGTCGTGCCCTCACGCAATGCTAGAATAAAGTATCTAAGCATCACCAAAGTTCAATTTTATTAACCTTTATTGAAGAGTAAAAAGACTTGCAACATTCTACGAAGATGTGTAAAGACATAATGTATGATTTTCATCACGAAAAGTGACTTTTAGGATCAAAGAACAGAAACAAGTAAATGTCCCTTAGAGTAAACTTCGTCATCCTTGATTGTCATACATTCCATGCTATGTGCAAAAACAAGATCATTGTTGGTACAAGTCACAATGCTAACACTACTCATACGTCCAAATTGTGTAATACTTATTCTCCCCGCAATCCTAGTTATTATAAAAGGAAATGGGTTACTAGCATTTTTTATCTATTTGTTATGGATCACAAGTGATTCATATTGACTTATTTGAGTAGTTATTAGTCCGAAAGCAAAGTAGCACGATTTGATCAATAGTTAGCCGAAGGACAAAATCTTTTAAAACGGCTTCTCGTGTATCTCCTTAAGTTCATATCTTGGCATAACTCGTTTCACGATTTGAGACCTTTCTCGGACCGATATTTGACATGTACTTCATACTTCAAATCTTGGGAAGAAGTTCTCGAAATTATGGTCTTCTCTTCATATATTTGGAATTTCTTCACTTGACGTTTTTGAGAGATTCTTCATATTGGACCACGACTTCATCATTTTTCTTCAATCTGTACTTTGGATTTTGATATACAACGATCCGCCTCCTTTTCGGACTTGGATATATTTATCCTCATACCTTGTTAGGGTCTTTTTGGATAGACTTTCTCCATGATCTTTAGGGGAGTAATTGCTTCTCGTCGTGTGTCTCGATCCTTCATATTGATTTAGGAATAATGATACTTCACATCATCTTGGATCTTTAGCAAAAATAGAGCTCATCATGCCTTGTTAGGGCCTTTTTGGATAATCGCCAATCTTCGCGTCCCGCTTCAATAAGTTATGCCTTGGCTATGAACTCTATTCAACCCCGAGCAACTTTTAAACGATCTTGCGCTAGAGGCTAAGTAACCTTTCAAATCGTACGACCTTACTTATTGCAATTATGATTTATTCCTAATGCATTGATCTTATGGGAAGAAAAAGCCACAATTAAAAACATATGAGTTTTTGAAAGAACACTTTCATGTTCTACGTTTAGCATGATCACTTGTCTAACTCTATCATTTCTCGTTCTTCACTATATAAAGACCTCTAATTAAAGAGACTCGTGAATACTTAGCCATGCAAGTCAAAATTAAGCCAAATTTGGATTAGCTTTCATTAAGACTATATCAAATCAAAGTTTTGGGTTTTCAAGCCACCTATAGGATCTTGCACTTTCTTGAACTTTTTCAAGTTTAGAGAATGCGTTTTATAGTTCCCTTGATAAGTGACTTTCTAGAATCAATTATAGGAACTTGCGAAAAGTTCTTGTTCTTAACCCGTATGAATTAAGACTTTCGCGTTTTAAAGCTCCCTAAATAAAAGTCTAGCAAAACTTGAAATGAGCGGGTTAAGGAATGTAAATGGCTCCAAATGCCCATCAAGTCAAAAATTAACTCTTATTCTACCCATCTGAAAATATACATTCGTGTCTTAAAAACACTTATGAAAACTAAGAAAATTTTAAAATTTGGCCATTTTTAGCCTTATTAGCAAAACAAAACATTGAAAGTTGGAAAGCGCGAGGGCGTAGCAAAGCAAGTACCTATTCACCCCCCCATACTAAAAGTAAACATTGTCCTCAATGTGTCGAGTCTAAAGGTGGAGCACCCCCATACTAGAGACGAAGAGTCGAATGCTTAGGATCTAGCATGGAAAGGGTGATCAACAATATATCTAAAGCCGTTTATTAAGTATGCTAAAAGATAATTGTTAGAACAATAAAGGATAAGTCATGGATTCGTGAAAAACTTCTTCAAACTAACGATGGAGGCTCACGTAAACGAACACGAGAGTCTTCATTCGTAGATGATGATGATGATCTAGATAACACAATCACAAACAACCACGAGACAACGAGTTGAAAGGGTACAAGTCCCCTTATTAGTGAATAGTGAGCATAAAAGATAAGCATGGGATCTCCCCCACGAGGCACCTCGTTTTTGATTACCGAGTCATGAGCTCGACTCGATCCCCTTAATGCTAATTATCATTGGGGAAGGTGACTTGGTCGAGGGCAACCATTGAAGGAATTTCCCCACCAAAGTAGTGCTTAAGCCTATGTCCATTCACCTTGAAATTCGGACCATCATCTTGAGCTAGCTCAATGGTCCCATAAGGAAACACTTGTGTAATGGTGAACGGACCCGACCAACGAGATTTCAATTTCCCGGAAAATATCTTAAGACGAGAGTTAAAAAGCAACACTTGATCACCAACGTTAAAAACCCGGTTTTTAATCTTTGAATCATGAAACTTTTTAGTCTTTTCTTTAAAAATTAATGAATTTTCATAAGCATTATCTCTTAATTCATCCAATTCATTCAATTTTATTTTCCGGTGATCTCCCGCGGTCTTCAAGTCAAAATTTGCATGCTTAAGGGCCCAATATGCCTTGTGCTCCAACTCAATGGGCAAATGACAATTCTTCCCATAGACTAACTTATAAGGAGTGCAACCAATAGGTGTCTTATAAGCGGTCCTAAAGGCCCATAAAGCGTCATCGAGTTTGTCGGACCATGAAGCACGGTTTTCTCCAATTGACATCTCTAAAATCCTCTTCAAAGCTCGGTTCGAAACCTCGACTTGCCCACTCGTTTGTGGGTGATAAGCCGTAGAAAGACGATGAGTAACTCCATATTTCTTTAGAACCTTTTCGAATTGGTCATTACAAAAATGGGTTCCACGATCGCTTATAATAGCACGAGGGGTTCCGAACCGAGAGAATAATTGCTTCAAAAACATCACTACCACACGAGCATCATTAGTAGGCAAAGCCTTAGCTTCCACCCACTTAGAAAGGTAGTCCACCGCGACGAGGATATATTTGTTGCCATGAGACGATGGGAACGGCCCCATAAAGTCTATTCCCCAAATGTCGAAAATCTCACATACTTGAATTATGTTTTGCGGCATTTCATCACGTTGAGACGATTTTCCTTGACGTTGGCACGAATCACACGACTTCACAAGTGCGTGTGCATCTCGATAGATAGAAGGCCAAAAGAAACCGGCATCGAACACTTTCTTAGCCGTGAGATTAGCACCGTGGTGACCACCCGTGGGTCCCTCGTGACAAGCTCTAAGGATATTAGAAGCTTCGGCGCCAAACACACAACGTCGAACGAGTTGATCCGCACAAATCCGGAAAAGATAAGGGTCGTCCCAAAAATAGAACTTGACGTCACGAAAGAATTTTCGTTTTTGTTGTGTCGTCATACCCTTGATTATGAAATTGCCCGCATGGTAATTTGCAATGTCGGTAAACCATGGGGTTGTGTCTTTAGAATTCACTACACCGAGAGTCTCAAGAGGAAATGTTTCGGTGATTTCCTTGTTCTCGAAAACATCTTTGTGAGGATCTTCTAGACGAGAGAGATGATCGGCCGCTAGATTCTCGGCTCCTTTTTTGTCAAGTACGGTGACATCAAATTCTTGGAGGAGGAGCATCCAACGAAACAATCTCGGCTTAGTGTCTTGCTTAGCTAAGAGATACTTGATAGCCGAATGGTCGGTATACACGATGCTTTTAGTTAAGACGAGATAAGGTCGGAATTTCTCAAAAGCATAGACCACGGCAAGGAATTCCTTTTCCGTTGTGGTGTACTTTAATTGAGCCTCGGTCATCGTCTTACTAGCATAGTGGATAGGACGAAAATGCTTGTCATAACGTTGCCCTAAGACGGCCCCTATAGCATAATCACTTGCATCGCACATGATTTCAAAGGGTAATTCCCAATTAGGAGCAACAAGAATGGGAGCTTCGGTAAGTTTCCTTTTGAGAGTTTCGAAAGCCTTAACACAATCCTCATTAAAGTTAAAAGGAGCATCCTTATCGAGAAGGTGTGTCATAGGACGATAAATTTTCGAAAAGTCCTTGATGAAACGACGATAAAAGCCCGCGTGGCCTAGCAAACTCCTAACTCCCTTAACGGTTTTGGGATGAGGTAACTTGGCGATGACGTCTACCTTAGCTTTATCGACCTAAATCCCTGCCTTCGACACCTTATGTCCTAAGACGATTCCTTGTTTACACATAAAATGACATTTCTCCCAATTAAGCACAAGATTGGTTTCTTCACAACGTTTTAACATTTGTTCGAGATTAGATAAACATGACGTGAACGAATTACCAAACACCGAGAAGTCATCCATAAACACTTCCATCGACTTCTCGATCATATCGTGAAAAATTGCCATCATACACCGTTGAAACGTACCGGGTGCATTACAAAGTCCGAAAGGCATCCTACGATAAGCGAACGTTCCATAAGGACACGTAAAAGTAGTTTTCTCTTGATCACGAGGGTCGATAGGGATTTGAAAGTAACCGGAAAATCCATCTAAAAGGCAATAGAATTCATTTCCCGCAAGTCGCTCCAACATTTGATCCATGAAGGGCAAAGGAAAGTGGTCTTTACGAGTGGCGTCATTTAACTTTCGGTAGTCAATACACACCCTCCAACCGGTCACAACACGAGTGGGAATTAACTCGTTGTTTTCATTAGGCACAACGGTCATTCCTCCCTTTTTTGGGACACAATGGATTAGGCTCACCCATGGGCTATCGGATATAGGATAAATCATTCCCGCGTCAAGGAGTTTAAGGACCTCCTTTTTAATGACATCGTGAATTTTGGGATTCACCCTTCTTTGACTTTGAATTGCGGGTTTGTAGTCCTCCTCCATTAAAATCTTGTGAGTACAAAATTTTGGGTCAATACCCTTAATGTCGGATATTTACCACGCAATTGCCCCTTTATGAGCCTTAAGAACTTTCAAGAGCTCGGTTTTTTCATTATTAGCAAGACCTTTTGCAATAATGACCGGCAATTTGTCATCACCTTCCAAGAATGCGTATTCAAGGTGAGAAGGAAGATCTTTCAATTCAAGGATAGGTGGTTCCTCGATTGAAGATTTTGGTTCAACACTCATAACTTCCATCGGCGAAAGAAATGGTGGAATAGAAGTATCATCACTAATCAACACCTCATCTTCATTGTCGATTTCATTTGAAGTGAGATCGCCTCCTTGGAATGGAGTGAGATTTGGTGTGGAATTAGCAAGAATCGGATCCAAAATAGTGGGATTGCCACTTGACGAACTATCGGAAAAACCTAACACTTCTTGTGAAAACACATCGCAAACCACATCAACGATGTCAATGTGATTGATGGTAGCGATTGCATAAACATGAGAAGGTTTCGAGTTTTGAGTAGCGTTTATAACAAGTTCCTCTTCGTTGAATCTCAAAGTGATAGTTCTCGCATGAACATCGATAAGCGATCTCGAAGAATCTAAAAATGAACGACCTAGAATTAGAGGAACTTGAGGATCCACGGGGATGTCAACTACTATAAAATCAGCGGGATAGTAGAACTTCCCCACTTTCACGAAAACATCTTCGGCTACTCCACATGCCATAATCGTAGAATGATCGGCCATCTCGATGGACATGTTCGAAGGAATGAGAGCCGGAAGCGAAAGCGATTTCCAAATGGAAAATGGCATCAAATTAATGCTCGCACCAAGATCGGCCAAGGCGAGGCATTCTTTCATATCTTGTATGTCACAAGGAATGAGAAACTTTCCGGGATCACCAACTTTTTCCGGTATGCGGTTAAGATAAACCGAAGAACAATTAGCAAGCTTTGAAAGCTTTTCCTTATCGCTCATCATACTTTTAAAAGTGGAAGCGAAACGAGGCATATATAACAACGCGTCGGCTAAACTCACATCAAAATGCACTTGTTGAAACATTTTTATAAAAAGCTCGATTTGTTGTTTGTTACGTTCTTGCAATTTCTCTTTGTTTCGTCTCGAAGGGTAGGGTAAAGGTGGTGTGGGTTGGACATTAGGCAACGGCCTTGGAAACTCGGGTTACACAATTGGTATTGGTTCAACCGTAGGTGTGGTATGAGCGGTACTTCGTGGGATTGTAATGTGCTCCTTTTCGACCATCACCTCGGGTTCTTTCTCGATTTCCTTCTCCGTAGAAGTACTTGGACGAGAGATTGGTTCCTTGAAATTTTTACCACTTCGTGTAGTAATAACCTTCATTTCTCCCTTCGGGTTTGCAATGGTATCACTAGGAAGACCACCCGAGGAAGAGGGTTTACACATGATTGCTTCAAACATCTTAGCCATTCGGTCCTCAAATTTTGATTGCCTAGCATCCGCTTTTAATAACTCTTGCTTAATCTCATGTTGTCCTAATTCCATCTTTTGTTGGTTTTGTTGAAGACGTTGGACATTTCCTTCCATTTTGTTTGCATGAGTTTTGAGTTCATTAGCAAGTTCATTTTTTAGCTCGTTTTTCAACTCGGATCTTAAGCTAATCATCTCACGGTGCATGTTATCAAATTTAGCATCATTTGCTTTTGCATAATCCAAAAATTCTCCTTGCAAATTTTTAGTGTGAGCATTTTGAAAACCTTGTGTAGTGTTTTGAAAATCACGGTTTTGATTTTGATTAGAAATTTGTCCATTCCCACTTTGATAATTCCCTTTGTTGTAATTGCGTGTATTTCCTTGGTAATTACCTTGGTTGTTGTTTCGATAATTGTTAACATTTTGGTTTGGTGGAGCTTGATTTTGGCGGGAACCTTGACCGTTTTGGTTGTAAGTTCCCGTTGCTACATAAGCACTCGAAGTGTTACCATCCGCGGTAATGCACTCGGAAAGATCATGAGCTTCCCCACAAGATAAACAACTCTTAGCAACCGCTTTAACCGAAGCGGAATTGGAAGCTTCTTGAGCCTTCCAATGGGACATTAGATTAGCAAATCTATCAAAAAACCGATTTTCCTCATTAGCTTCATCATGTAAGGCATTAATGCTACGAGACGATTGTGACGAAGATGACGAACCCATATTGGCAACACTCGGTGTGTTACGAGGGTTATAAACCTTAGATCTATTCTCAATGATTTGTAAAGCCTCATTTGTCGTCTTGCACAAAAAATTACCACCCGCGACGGCATTCAAATAATCTCGTTCATGATCATTAAGCCCATTATAAAAAGTATCCACTTGATGCAATTCCGTAAAATCATGGTGTGGACATTCATGTAACATTTCTTTAAAGCGTTCCCATGCCATTGAAAAACTTTCATTATTTCTTTGCACAAATCGTGAAATCTCATTTTTCAAGTGTGTTGTTTTAGATGGTGGAAAAAACTTGTTCACAAACTTAGAAACGAGATCGGCCCATGTCAAAATCGAATTTGGCGGTTCTTTCTCAAGACAAATTTTTACGGGTCCATCCAACGAGTATGGAAACAACATCATCTTAATGGCGTCATGTGGAACATCCTTAAACTTGCTAGTGGCGGTGAGACGGTTAAAATTCCTAATATGGTAATGCGGGTTGTCTTTCTCGTGACCTCTAAACTTATTTGCTTGCAACATCGACATTAAACCCGTCTTAATTTCGAAATTCTCCGCAAGGATGGCGGGAATCACAATAGCCTCTCCAAAACCCTCGGTGGGTGCTTGTAGCAATTCCATCATAGTACGATTAGCCATGACGACTTCTTGTTCTATAATAGGTTCAACAATTGGAGGTTCTTCAACAATCAATGTCTCTTGATTGGCTTGCTTTTGAAGTCGTTTACGAGCTCGTTTTGCTTGATTACGAGTGATCATAAACTTCACGAAGAATGGGAGGTGAGCAAAGAAGATTCTTTTTGGGTGTTTTGTGAATTTTCAATTTTTTTTGTGTTTTTGATGATATTTAATTTTTTTGGATTTTGGTGTATCTTCGTAGACAACAATCTACAAAATCTCTCCTCGAATCAAACTCTTGATTAAAGAAGCCTCAAAGGAATGAAAACGATCACGTGGAGTGAAAGCCTTCGAATGACTTTAGAACTTTGGTGAAAACCAAATTGTTCAAGAGGTTTTAATCACAAAGAAACCAAGCAAATATAGTATACGTAATAATACTTTGGGCGGCAAAACCCTCGATTAGCCTTCAATTTCAAAATACTCACAAGCAAGCGGGGAAACGAGGCGGCGCGAAGCACTTAAGAGCCTTTTTCCTTAGGGTATATTTTATAATACCCGCCTTATACCCACCTTATAGTTTGTATCTTTCAAAATCGAGCTTCACGAAAGTATTTATCTATTTTTGCCTTTTTCTTTTTGTTTGAGATTCGAATACAATAATTGAGTGATGAAATCCCAATTAAGGTTGTGTTTTCACACTTTTGGAGATATTGTGAATTTATTGTGATACTTAATACAATATAGTAATAATATTTGTATAAGAAAAACCAAGAAAACTGATAATACGTATTAGTAGAGTTCTACTAATACAAATACTATTTGGTTAATATTAAAAACAACAATGCACATTAATCACGACACACCTCCCCGGCAGCGGCGCCAAAATGATTGTAGTATTTTACCACACCTTTTAGGAAAAGGAGAGTAAATAGTGAAAAGTATCAAACAAATGACTTTAGGAAAAATCAAGTGTTAATGACCCTTAATGGTTGAAAGTTCGTTTCCCAAGGAGGTATATGTGTGTGAAAAACTTGTTAAATGTTTGTGATTAATGATTGGTTTAGAAAGAGATGAGAAGAGAAGATGACGAAGACGCAAAAATAAAAATTACCAAAAAAAATCACTATTAGAAAGTTAAAACGTAGAACCTTAAAAACCACAAAAATAAAAATAAATTCTAAAAATTACCAAAAATTCACCAAAAATCAAAAATAATAATAAGAATTTACCAATGATCAAAACTTTTTCAAACCTTTTAAATAATTAAATATTCAATTTTTAAATGCTAATTAAAGCCCTAAAAATCAAATAAATTATCAAAAAGCCCAAATAAAGATTTTTCAATTGATAAACCTCTAAAATGACCTAAAAAGATTAAAAACTATTTTTAGAAATTTTAAAACTAATTAAAAACTATTTAAAATGATTTAAAAACTATTAAAACTTAAAATAATTATAAAAATTAATCTATAAGAGATAAAATTATTCTAAAAGTTGCTAAATTCCTATTTTAATGTATTTAACCTAAGAAAAATGTAAAAAGTTGGAAAAAGTGAAATTTTAAAAATAATAATAAAATAATAATAAAATAATATTAAAAATCCAAAAATTATAAAAAATTCTAAAAACTTGCAAACTAGTTTATTTTAACCTAAATAATCAGAAAATCAAAGTGAAATTACCAAAATACCCCTATTGGGCCCTCAAATGGGCCAAATCCAAATTCAGTCAACACAAATGGGCTTTTGGGCCCAAAAAGTCAAACTTGGCCCAATTGACTTGGAAAAGCCCTATCTGACTTAAAATTCGATTCTAAGAACAAAACTCTAAAGGCCCAAAAGTTGAATATGAGCTTATCACAGCTTATTAAACACAAAGCTTATTCTTATTGGGCTTTTCAGCCCATTAAGCCATAAGCTAATGCCATAAGCTCTAATTTGACACACGACCTTCTTTTGGGATGCTTATGAGATCTGTAAAAAGAATTTTTGAAAAAGCTCACTCAATAAGCCAGAAAATAGAAAAGCAAAAATCCACAAAACGACAAAATAGTCGTTTTTGAGAAATAATGCACCTCAGGACTTGATTCAACATGCAAAAGCTTTCAAATGGACTCAATAAGCAATATCAATCAACAAAAATCCAATAAGCACAACCAATAAGCCAGAATAAGCACAAATGAACTTATGTAAAAGTCAAAGGAGTTGGTTTTCTAGTCAAACCTAAAAGTCAACCACCCAAATGCTCCAGTATGAACAAATGGGTCAAAATATGAGCACCTATTACAAAAACAAAGTTGTTGCAGGTTGGAATAAGCTATTATAGCTTATTGATAAGCTGACACCAATTTAACACTATCAGTGGCAACCAGCAGGGGAAAGGAGTTCCCACTGCTTTGACTATTTGACCAAGCTTATATGAGAGCTCTGGTTTGATTCAATTGGAAACAAAGGCACCCTTGTGATCAGTGAATCACAAGGAGTCAATAGCTACAATAAAATCACAAAATGGTTCACACAATAAGCCACAATAAGCCAAACAGTTACCAGATATGCACCAGATAGGGAAATAGGCAGTTAAGCACTTAATAAATAGATTTAAGCAAAATAAGCCAACCAAACTTAACAGGATGCATACACAAGCTATATAAACTAAGAATAACACAAAGCAACAAGAATCAAACACTGAATCAAAGTAAATAGCAATATCAAAGCACAAAATGTTACTGATGAACAATGAACATATGTAGAAACAAGTTTGCTGATATACTTGACACTTAATCTAATTTCAAGCCTCAAATCCTTCTTCCCTGGTGTGATTAACTATGATTTAGCACTTGTTAGCCCTAGCCTAAGCCTAGATCTAGGTGTCCTCAAAATCCTAGCCAATTTTACCAAGTTATGAAGATTTTATAGCCAAATCAAGAATCTATGTGTTCAAAACCACAAAACCTACAAACAGATGAACATATGCACCTAACAAACAAATACCAACTCTTGCACACAACAAACAAACACTTAGCAAACCACAAATCCAACTAATGCAGTAATCCCAAACAACCTTTTAAAACTTGATTTCACAAATTTTCAAAGGCTTATGAAGATTCAACCCACAAATCAGATCAATAACACCTCAATAACATCAAACCAAGCCAAATCAACAATAATCAACCACAATAACACAGATTCAAGCATAAACATGCAATAATCACAAATTTCAGAAAAATAAAAGAGAAAATGAAAAGGGAGAAGGATGCAAACCTCCAAGACCTACATCCAGGCCCTGGATTGTTTGAGCTTAGGTACTTGCAGAACAAGTACCAGCTTCCAAGCTGCTAAGATAAACAAACCACAAAGTGAGATCAAAATAATGCCAACTTTCTGATTTTTGATGCACAAGCTTTATTTCATAAAAAGGAATTACAAAGATTAAAAGCTAAAATCTGGAACAAAGGGACTCTCACATGTTGAGGTCTCCTTTTATAGGCAAATGTCTGGCTAAACACTATTCACAAACCCTAGAACTGAATTCCCTATTATGCCCTTGAGTCTTCTAGACGTTTTCTAAATTTGAGCTGTCCAAGTTGATCAAGGCTGTTCATTTTAGCTTTAGAATGAAGCAAGGATCCTAGGCTGTTGATTTGGACACGTCACATAACTTGGAGGCTAAGTTGCATTGTGATTGTTTAACGGGAATTGGGGGTGGGGTCCATAGTGAGTGGGATTAAGGGTTTTTGGTGTGGGACAGGTTTCTACACATGTGAATCAAGTGTGTGCAAAGGGAATTGATTTTTACCCCAAGTTTAAGTGGAGTAAAAACTGGGGGTGAAGAAGGGTAAACAGTAGTTCTTTTGATCCGATTTTGGGGGAAAGGTGTTTGTTTGGCGCATTTTCTTAGTTTGAATGTTTCAGCATACAACTTTGGTCCTTGTTCTTTCTTTCTCTTGTCTTTTGTAAGTAAACTTCTATCAGCGCCCATTTCCTTTGTATCAACGTTTCATAACTTGTCATTTTTGGCACAAACTTTCCAAAAAGGTGTATCAAGGGTTATTTTTGGAACTTTTGTATATTTGAAGGGCTGATTTTGGACAATGTTGATCTTCCAAGGTCTTCAATGTTTCTTTGACTTCATGAGGGACCATTATTGGCAATTTTGATTTGTTGAGGGACTAATCTTGCCATTTCTTCAAAGTTGAAGGACCTTTTGTCTAATTTTGACAAACTTAAGGGACCAATCTTGTAATTATGAATATACAAGGGTTTTAAGTGTCATTTCTTCAATAAATGAGGATCAATCTTGTTTGTCTTCAAGTCTTCAAGGGTATTTGTTGAGAATTCCATGATTAGGGCCCGGTTCTTTGTACGGCTTCATTTCTCGTGTCCGTTTTTTCCTTGTAACTTGTGATCTTTTGTCTTTTTCACGATATCCATACCTAAAATACACAAGTAAACAAACACAAGCATATATATGGTATTTTATGACATTTTTATGCATTTAAAGCCCGAAAAGAACGATGAGATCATGTATAAATGCCATCTCATCACTCCCCCATACTAAGCCATTGCCGTGCCCTCACGCAATGCTAGAATAAAGTATCTAAGCATCACCAAAGTTCAATTTTATTAACCTTTATTGAAGAGTAAAAAGACTTGCAACATTCTACGAAGATGTGTAAAGACATAATGTATGATTTTCAGCACGAAAAGTGACTTTTAGGGTCAAAGAATAGAAACAAGTAAATGTCCCTTAGAGTAAACTTCGTCATCCTTGATTGTCATACATTCCATGCTAAGTGCAAAAACAAGATCATTGTTGGTACAAGTCACAATGCTAACACTACTCATACGTCCAAATTATGTAATACTTTTTCTCCCCGCAATCCTAGTTATTATAAAAGGAAATGGGTTACTAGCATTTTTTATCTATTTGTCATGGATCACAAGTAATTCATATTGACTTATTTGAGTAGTTATTAGTCCGAAAGCAAAGTAGCACGATTTGATCAATAGTTAGCCGAAGGACAAAATCTTTTAAAACGGCTTCTCGTGTATCTCCTTAAGTTCATATCTTGGCATAACTCGTTTCACGATTTGAGACCTTTCTCGGACCGATATTTGACATGTACTTCATACTTCAAATCTTGGGAAGACGTTCTCGAAATTATGGTCTTCTCTTCATATATTTGGAATTTCTTCACTTGACGTTTATGAGAGATTATTCATATTGGACCACGACTTCATCATTTTTTTCAATCTTTACTTTGGATTTTGATATACAACGATCCGCCTCCTTTTCGGACTTGGATATATTTATCCTCATACCTTGTTAGGGTCTTTTTGGATAGACTTTCTCCATGATCTTTAGGGGAGTAATTGCTTCTCGTCGTGTGTCTCGATCCTTCATATTGGTTTAGGAATAATGATACTTCACATCATCTTGGATCTTTAGCAAAAATAGAGCTCCTCATGCCTTGTTAGGGCCTTTTTGGATAATCGCCAATCTTCGCGTCCCGCTTCAATAAGTTATGCCTTGGCTATGAACTCTATTCAACCCCGAGCAACTTTTAAACGATCTTGCGCTAGAGGCTAAGTAACCTTTCAAATCGTACGACCTTACTTATTGCAATTATGATTTATTCCTAATGCATTGATCTTATGGGAAGAAAAAGCCACAATTAAAAACATATGAGTTTTTGAAAGAACACTTTCATGTTCTACGTTTAGCATGATCACTTGTCTAACTCTATCATTTCTCGTTCTTCACTATATAAAGACCTCTAATTAAAGAGACTCGTGAATACTTAGCCATGCAAGTCAAAATTAAGCCAAATTTGGATTAGCTTTCATTAAGACTATATCAAATCAAAGTTTTGGGTTTTCAAGCCACCTATAGGATCTTGCACTTTCTTGGACTTTTTCAAGTTTAGAGAATGCGTTTTATAGTTCCCTTGATAAGTGACTTTCTAGAATCAATTATAGGAACTTGCGAAAAGTTCTTGTTCTTAACCCGTATGAATTAAGACTTTCGCGTTTTAAAGCTCCCTATATAAAAGTCTAGCAAAACTTGAAATGAGCGGGTTAAGGAATGTAAATGGCTCCAAATGCCCATCAAGTCAAAAATTAACTCTTATTCTACCCATCGGAAAATATACATTCGTGTCTTAAAAACACTTATGAAAACTAAGAAAAATTTTAAAATTTGGCCATTTTTAGCCTTATTAGCAAAACAAAACATTGAAAGTTGGAAAGCGTGAGGGCATAGCAAAGCAAGTACCTATTCACCCCCCATACTAAAAGTAAACATTGTCCTCAATGTTTCGAGTCTAAAGGTGGAGCACCCCCATACTAGAGACGAAGAGTCGAATGCTTAGGATCTAGCATGGAAAGGGTGATCAACAATATATCTAAAGCCGTTTATTAAGTATGCTAAAAGATAATTGTTAGAACAATAAAGGATAAGTCATGGATTCGTGAAAAACTTCTTCAAACGAACGATGGAGGCTCACGTAAACGAACACGAGAGTCTTCATTCGTAGATGATGATGATGATCTAGATAACACAATCACAAACAACCACGAGACAACGAGTTGAAAGGGTACAAGTCCCCTTATTAGTGAATAGTGAGCATAAAAGATAAGCATGGGATCTCCCCCACGAGGCACCTCGTTTTTGATTACCTAGTCATGAGCTCGACTTGATCCCCTCAATGCTAATTATCATTGGGGAAGGTGACTTGGTCGAGGGCAACCATTGAAGGAATTTCCCCACCAAAGTAGTGCTTAAGCCTATGTCCATTCACCTTGAAATTCGGACCATCATCTTGAGCTAGCTCAATGGTCCCATAAGGAAACACTTGCGTAATGGTGAACGGACCCGACCAACGAGATTTCAATTTCCCGGAAAATATCTTAAGACGAGAGTTAAAAAGCAACACTTGATCACCAACGTTAAAAACCCGGTTTTTAATCTTCGAATCATGAAACTTTTTAGTCTTTTCTTTAAAAATTAATGAATTTTCATAAGCATTATCTCTTAATTCATCCAATTCATTCAATTGTATTTTCCGGTGATCTCCCGCGGTCTTCAAGTCAAAATTTGCATGCTTAAGGGCCCAATATGCCTTGTGCTCCAACTCAATGGGCAAATGACAATTCTTCCATAGACTAACTTATAAGGATTGCAACCAATAGGTGTCTTATAAGCGGTCCTAAAGGCCCATAAAGCGTCATTGAGTTTGTCTGACAATGAAGCACGGTTTTCTCCAATTGACATCTCTAAAATCCTCTTCAAAGCTCGGTTCGAAACCTCGACTTGCCCACTCGTTTGCGGGTGATAAGCCGTAGAAAGACGATGAGTAACTCCATATTTCTTTAGAACCTTTTCGAATTGGTCATTACAAAAATGGGTTCCACGATCGCTTATAATAGCACGAGGGGTTCCGAACCGAGAGAATAATTGCTTCAAAAACTTCACTAGCACACGAGCATCATTAGTAGGCAAAGCCTTAGCTTCCACCCACTTAGAAAGGTAGTCCACCGCGACGAGGATATATTTGTTGCCATGAGACGATGGGAACGGCCCCATAAAGTCTATTCCCCAAATGTCGAAAATCTCGCATACTTGAATTATGTTTTGCGGCATTTCATCACGTTGAGACGATTTTCCTTGACGTTGGCACGAATCACACGACTTCACAAGTGCGTGTGCATCTCGATAGATAGAAGGCCAAAAGAAACCGGCATCGAACACTTTCTTAGCCGTGAGATTAGCACCGTGGTGACGACCCGTGGGTCCCTCGTGACAAGCTCTAAGGATATTAGAAGCTTCGGCACCAAACACACAACGTCGAACGAGTTGATCCGCACAAATCCGGAAAAGATAAGGGTCGTCCCAAAAATAGAACTTGACGTCACGAAATAATTTTCGTTTTTGTTGTGTCGTCATACCCTTGATTATGAAATTGCCCGCATGGTAATTTGCAATGTCGGCAAACCATGGGGTTGTGTCTTTAGAATTCACTACACCGAGAGTCTCAAGAGGAAATGTTTCGGTGATTTCCTTGTTCTCGAAAACATCTTTGTGAGGATCTTCTAGACGAGAGAGATGATCGGCCGCTAGATTCTCGGCTCCTTTTTTGTCAAGTACGGTGACATCAAATTCTTGGAGGAGGAGCATCCAACGAAGCAATCTCGGCTTAGCGTCTTGCTTAGCTAAGAGATACTTGATAGCCGAATGGTCGGTATACATGATGCTTTTAGTTAAGACGAGATAAGGTTAGAATTTCTCAAAAGCATAGACCACGGCAAGGAATTCCTTTTCTGTTGTGGTGTACTTTAATTGAGCCTCGGTCATCGTCTTACTAGCATAGTGGATAGGACGAAAATGCTTGTCATAACGTTGCCCTAAGACGGCCCCTATAGCATAATCACTTGCATCGCACATGATTTCAAAGGGTAATTCCCAATTAGGAGCAACAAGAATGGGAGCTTTGGTAAGTTTCCTTTTGAGAGTTTCGAAAGCCTTAACACAATCCTCATTAAAGTTAAAAGGAGCATCCTTCTCGAGAAGGTGTGTCATAGGACGAGAAATTTTCGAAAAGTCCTTGATGAAACGACGATAAAAGCCCGCGTGGCCTAGGAAACTCCTAACTCCCTTAACGGTTTTGGGATGAGGTAACTTGGCGATGACGTCTACCTTAGCTTTATCGACCTCAATCCCTGCCTTCGACACCTTATGTCCTAAGACGATTCCTTGTTTACACATAAAATGACATTTCTCCCAATTAAGCACAAGATTGGTTTCTTCACAACGTTTTAACATTTGTTCGAGATTAGATAAACATGACGTGAACGAATTACCAAACACCGAGAAGTCATCCATAAACACTTCCATCGACTTCTCGATCATATCATGAAAAATTGCCATCATACACCGTTGAAACGTACCGGGTGCATTACAAAGTCCGAAAGGCATCCTACGATAAGCGAACGTTCCATAAGGACACGTAAAAGTAGTTTTCTCTTGATCACGAGGGTCGATAGGGATTTGAAAGTAACCGGAAAATCCATCTAAAAAGCAATAGAATTCATTTCCCGCAAGTCGCTCCAACATTTGATCCATGAAGGGCAAAGGAAAGTGGTCTTTACGAGTGGCGTCATTTAACTTTCGGTAGTCAATACACACCCTCCAACCGGTCACAACACGAGTGGGAATTAACTCGTTGTTTTCATTAGGCACAACGGTCATTCCTCCCTTTTTTGGGACACAATGGATTGGGCTCACCCATGGGCTATCGGATATAGGATAAATCATTCCCGCGTCAAGGAGTTTAAGGACCTCCTTTTTAATGACATCGTGAATTTTGGGATTCACCCTTCTTTGACTTTGAATTGCGGGTTTGTAGTCCTCCTCCATTAAAATCTTGTGAGTACAAAATTTTGGGTCAATACCCTTAATGTCGGATATTTTCCACGCAATTGCCCCTTTATGAGCCTTAAGAACTTTCAAGAGCTCGGTTTTTTCATTATTAGCAAGACCTTTTGCAATAATAACCGGCAATTTGTCATCACCTTCCAAGAATGCGTATTCAAGGTGAGAAGGAAGATCTTTCAATTCAAGGATAGGTGGTTCCTCGATTGAAGAATTTGGTTCAACACTCATAACTTCCATCGGCGAAAGAAATGGTGGAATAGAAGTATCATCACTAATCAACACCTCATCTTCATTGTCGATTTCATTTGAAGTGAGATCGCCTCCTTGGAATGGAGTGAGATTTGGTGTGGAATTAGCAAGAATCGGATCCAAAATAGTGGGATTGCCACTTGACGAACTATCGGAAAAACCTAACACTTCTTGTGAAAACTCATCGCAAACCACATCAACGATGTCAATGTGATTGATGGTAGCGATTGCATAAACATGAGAAGGTTTCGAGTTTTGAGTAGCGTTTATAACAAGTTCCTCTTCGTTGAATCTCAAAGTGATAGTTCTCGCATGAACATCGATAAGCGATCTCGAAGTATCTAAAAATGAACGACCTAGAATTAGAGGAACTTGAGGATCCGCGGGGATGTCAACTACTATAAAATCAACGGGATAGTAGAACTTCCCCACTTTCACGAAAACATCTTCGGCTACTCCACATGCTATAATCGTAGAATGATCGGCCACCTCGATGGACATGTTCGAAGGAATGAGAGCCGGAAGCGAAAGCGATTTCCAAATGGAAAATGGCATCAAATTAATGCTCGCACCAAGATCGGCCAAGGCGAGGCATTCTTTCATATCTTGTATGTCACAAGGAATGAGAAACTTTCCGGGATCACCAACTTTTTCCGGTATGCGGTTAAGATAAACCGAAGAACAATTAGCAAGCTTTGAAAGCTTTTCCTTATCGCTCATCATACTTTTAAAAGTGGAAGCGAAACGAGGCATATATAACAACGCGTCGGCTAAACTCACATCAAAATGCACTTGTTGAAACATTTTTATAAAAAGCTCGATTTGTTGTTTGTTACGTTCTTGCAATTTCTCTTTGTTTCGTCTCGAAGGGTAGGGTAAAGGTGGTGTAGGTTGGACATTAGGCAACGGCCTTGGAAACTCGGGTTCCACAATTGGTATTGGTTCAACCGTAGGTGTGGTATGAGCGGTACTTCGTGGGATTGTAATGTGCTCCTTTTCGACCATCACCTCGGGTTCTTTCTCGATTTCCTTCTCCGTAGAAGTACTTGGACGAGAGATTGGTTCCTTGAAAGTTTTACCACTTCGTGTAGTAATAACCTTCATTTCTCCCTTCGGGTTTGCAATGGTATCACTAGGAAGACCACCCGAGGAAGAGGGTTTACACATGATTGCTTCAAACATCTTAGCCATTCGGTCCTCAAATTTTGATTTCCTAGCATCCGCTTTTAATAACTCTTGCTTAATCTCATGTTGTCCTAATTCCATCTTTTGTTGGTTTTGTTGAAGACGTTGGACATTTCCTTCCATTTTGTTTGCATGAGTTTTGAGTTCATTAGCAAGTTCATTTTTTAGCTCGTTTTTTCAACTCGGATCTTAAGCTAATCATCTCACGTTGCATGTTATCAAATTTAGCATCATTTGCTTTTGCATAATCCAAAAATTCTCCTTGCAAATTTTTAGTGTAAGCATTTTGAAAACCTTGTGTAGTGTTTTGAAAATCACGGTTTTGATTTTGATTAGAAATTTGTCCATTCCCACTTTGATAATTCCCTTTGTTGTAATTGCGTGTATTTCCTTGGTAATTACCTTGGTTGTTGTTTCGATAATTGTTAACATTTTTGTTTGGTGGAGCTTGATTTTGGCGGGAACCTTGACCGTTTTGGTTGTAAGTTCCCGTTGCTACATAAGCACTCGAAGTGTTACCATCCGCGGTAATGCACTCGGAAAGATCATGAGCTCCCCCACAAGATAAACAACTCTTAGCAACCGCTTTAACCGAAGCGGAATTGGAAGCTTCTTGAGCCTTCCAATGGGACATTAGATTAGCAAATCTATCAAAAAACCGATTTTCCTCATTAGCTTCATCATGTAAGGCATTAATGCTACGAGACGATTGTGACGAAGATGACGAACCCATATTGGCAACACTCGGTGTGTTACGAGGGTTATAAACCTTAGATCTATTCTCAATGATTTGTAAACCCTCATTTGTCGTCTTGCACAAAAAATTACCACCCGCGGCGGCATTCAAATAATCTCGTTCATGATCATTAAGCCCATTATAAAAAGTATCCACTTGATGCAATTCCGTAAAATCATGGTGTGGACATTCATGTAACATTTCTGTAAAGCGTTCCCATGCCATTGAAAAACTTTCATTATTTCTTTGCACAAATCGTGAAATCTCATTTTTCAAGTGTGTTGTTTTAGATGGTGGAAAAAACTTGTTCACAAACTTAGAAACGAGATCGGCCCATGTCAAAATCGAATTTGGCGGTTCTTTCTCAAGCCAAATTTTTGCGGGTCCATCCAACGAGTATGGAAACAACATCATCTTAATGGCGTCACGTGGAACATCCTTAAACTTGCTAGTGGCGGTGAGACGGTTAAAATTCCTAATATGGTAATGCGGGTTGTCTTTCTCGTGACCTCTAAACTTATTTGCTTGCAACATCGACATTAAACCCGTCTTAATTTCGAAATTGTCCGCAAGGATGGCGGGAATCACAATAGCCTCTCCAAATCCCTCGGTGGGTGCTTGTAGCAACTCCATCATAGTACGATTAGCCATGACGACTTCTTGTTCTACAATAGGTTCAACAATTGGAGGTTCTTCAACAATCAATGTCTCTTGATTGGCTTGCTTTTGAAGTCGTTTACGAGCTCGTTTTGCTTGATTACGAGTGATCATAAACTTCACGAAGAATGGGAGGTGAGCAAAGAAGATTCTTTTTGGGTGTTTTGTGAATTTTCAATTTTTTTTGTGTTTTTGATGATATTTAATTTTTTTGGATTTTGGTGTATCTTCGTAGACAACAATCTACAAAATCTCTCCTCGAATCAAACTCTTGATTAAAGAAGCCTCAAAAGAATGAAAACGATCACGTGGAGTGAAAGCCTTCGAATGACTTTAGAACTTTGGTGAAAACCAAATTGTTCAAGAGGTTTTAATCACAAAGAAACCAAGCAAATATAGTATACGTAATAATACTTTGGGCGGCAAAACCCTCGATTAGCCTTCAATTTCAAAATACTCACAAGCAAGCGGGGAAACGAGGCGGCGCGAAGCACTTAAGAGCCTTTTTCCTTAGGGTATATTTTATAATACCCGCCTTATACCCACCTTATAGTTTGTATCTTTCAAAATCGAGCTTCACGAAAGTATTTATCTATTTTTGCCTTTTTCTTTTTGTTTGAGATTCGAATACAATAATTGAGTGATGAAATCCCAATTAAGGTTGTGTTTTCACACTTTTGGAGATATTGTGAATTTATTGTGATACTTAATACAATATAGTAATAATATTTGTACAAGAAAAACCAAGAAAACCGATAATACGTATTAGTAGAGTTCTACTAATACAAATACTATTTGGTTAATATTAAAAACAACAATGCACATTAATCACGACACACCTCCCCGGCAGCGGCGCCAAAATGATTGTAGTATTTTACCACACCTTTTAGGAAAAGGAGAGTAAATAGTGAAAAGTATCAAACAAATGACTTTAGGAAAAATCAAGTGTTAATGACCCTTAATGGTTGAAAGTTCGTTTCCCAAGGAGGTATATGTGTGTGAAAAACTTGTTAAATGTTTGTGATTAATGATTGGTTTAGAAAGGGATGAGAAGAGAAGATGACGAAGACGCAAAAATAAAAATTACCAAAAAAAAATCACTATTAGAAAGTTAAAACGTAGAACCTTAAAAACCACAAAATTAAAAATAAATTCAAAAAATTACCAAAAATTCACCAAAAATAAAAAATAATAAACTAAGAATTTACCAATAATCAAAACTTTTTCAAACCTTTTAAATAATTAAATATTCAATTTTTAAATGCTAATTAAAGCCCTAAAAATCAAATAAATTATCAAAAAGACCAAATAAAGATTTTTCAATTGATAAACCTCTAAAATGACCTAAAAAGATTAAAAACTATTTTTAGAAATTTTAAAACTAATTAAAAACTATTTAAAATGATTTAAAAACTATTAAAACTTAAAATAATTATAAAAATTAATCTAGAAGAGATAATAAAATAATAATAAAATAATATTAAAAATCCAAAAATTATAAAAAATTCTAAAAACTTGCAAACTAGTTTATTTTAACCTAAATAATCAGAAAATCAAAGTGAAATTACCAAAATACCCCTATTGGGCCCTCAAATGGGCCAAATCCAAATTCAGTCAACACAAATGGGCTTTTGGGCCCAAAAAGTCAAACTTGGCCCAATTGACTTGGAAAAGCCCTATCTGACTTAAAATTCAATTCTAAGAACAAAACTCTAAAGGCCCAAAAGCTGAATATGAGCTTATCACAACTTATTAAACACAAAGCTTATTCTTATAGGGCTTTTCAGCCCATTAAGCCATAAGCTAATGCCATATGCTCTAATTTGACACACAACCTTCTTTTGGGATGCTTATCAGATCTGTAAAAAGAATTTTTGAAAAAGCTCAATCAATAAGCCAGAAAATAGAAAAGCAAAAATCCACAAAACGACAAAATAGTCGTTTTTGAGAAATAATGCACCTCAGGACTTGATTCAACTTGCAAAAGCTTTCAAATGGACTCAATAAGAAATATCAATCAACAAAAATCCAATAAGCACAACCAATAAGCCAGAATAAGCACAAATGAACTTATGTAAAAGTCAAAGGAGTTGGTTTTGTAGTCAAACCTAAAAGTCAACCACCCAAATGCTCCAGTATGAACAAATGGGTCAAAATATGAGCACCTATTACAAAAACAAAGTTGTTGCAGGTTGGAATAAGCTATTATAGCTTATTGATAAGCTGGCACCAATTTAACACTATCAGTGGCAACCAGCAGGGGAAAGGAGTTCCCACTGCTTTGACTATTTGACCAAGCTTATATGAGAGTTCTGGTTTGATTCAATTGGAAACAAAGGCACCCTTGTGATCAGTGAATCACAAGGAGTCAATAGCAACAATAAAATCACAAAATGGTTCACACAATAAGCCACAATAAGCCAAACAATTATCAGATATGCATAGGGAAATAGGCAGTTAAGCACTTAATAAGCAGATTTAAGCAAAATAAGCCAACCAAACTTAACAGGATGCATACACAAGCTATATAAACTAAGAATAAACACAAAGCAACAAGAATCAAACACTGAATCAAAGTAAATAGCAAGATCAAAGCACAAAATGTTACTGATGAACAATGAACATATGCAGAAACAAGTTTGCTGATATACTTGACACTTAATCCAATTTCAAGCCTCAAATCCTTCTTCCCTAGTGTGATTAACTATGATTTAGCCCTTGTTAGCCCTAGCCTAAGCCTAGATCTAGGTGTCCTCAAAATCCTAGCCAATTTTACCAAGTTATGAAGATTTTATAGCCAAATCAAGAATCTATGTGTTCAAAACCACAAAACCTACAAACAGATGAACATATGCACCTAACAAGCAGATACCAACTCTTGCACACAACAAACAAACACTTAGCAAACCACAAATCCAACTAATGCAGTAATCCCAAACACCCCTTTAAAACTTGATTTCACAAATTTTCAAAGGCTTATGAAGATTCAACCCACAAATCAGATCAATAACACCTCAATAACATCAAACCAAGCCAAATCAACAATAATCAACCACAATAACACAGATTCAAGCATAAACATGCAATAATCACAAATTTCAGAAAAATAAAAGAGAAAATGAAAAGGGAGAAGGATACAAACCTCCAAGACCTACATCTAGGCCCTGGATTGTTTGAGCTTAGGTACTTGCAGAACAAGTACCAGCTTCCAAGCTGCTAAGATAAACAAACCACAAAGTGAGATCAAAATAATGGCAACTTTCTGATTTTTGATGCACAAGCTTTATCACTTAAAACCTTTCCTCAAAAACCTTCAAACAAGATAATGGAACTCAGATTTTAGCTTCTCAAACACCAAACTTTTATAAATAACAGATTAGAACTCAAAATTTTAAGAAATTCAAACTTTATTTCATAAAAAGGAATTACAAAGATTAAAAGCTAAAATCTGGAACAAAGGGACTCTCACATGTTGAGGTCTCCTTTTATAGGCAAATGCCTGGCTAAATGATATAGTGTTTTTACCCCTTTAGGAAAAGGAAGGTAAAATAGTGGTAAGCGTTAACGAGCGGTTTAGGAAAACCACAAGTTATGACCCTTGATGGGAATCGTTCTCTCGAGGAGGCACGTGTGTTGTGTAATGAATGATTGATTGAATTTTTGATTATTAACAAGAAGAAAAGAAGAGAAAATGACGAAGACGAAAAAAATAGAAAAATAAGGCGAAAACACTACTAGAAAGTTACGACGTAGAAACGTAAAAAGTGCAAAATTTAAAATTTTAACCTAAAAATTCCTAAAAATTACTAAAAATCCCAAATAATATTCTAAGAGTTTACAAAAAATCCAAACTTGTCAAAACCTTTTAATTAATTTAATAATGACTTTTTAATGCTAATTAAAGCCCTAAAAATCACTTTTAAATATTAAAAAGCCCTAAACAAAATTTAATAGTTTGTAAACCTCAAAAATGACCTAATTAAACTAAAAACTATTTTTAAAAATTTTAAAACCAAATTAAACTATTTTTAAACTCCTAAAAACTATTAAAATCTATTAAATCTTAAATTAATTCTAAAAATTAATTGAAAAGCCTAAAAATTATTCTACAAATGGGAAAAGTCCTAATTAATGATAAAGAACCTAGGAAAAATGAAAAAGAAATAAAAATAAAACCTTGACTTTTTATGATTAAAATAATAATAAAATAATCTAAAAAATTAAAAGTTCTCAAATAAATTCTAAAAAATTCTCAAAAATCCTAAATATTCTAACTAAGAAGAAAATGTAAATTAAAGTTCCTAAAACCTTTTAGTTAATTTTATATTAATTTTTAAAGTTGTCTAAAAACCCTAAAATCAAATAAAATTAAAAATTAAAGTTTTTGAAAACTTTTATATATGTAAACCTCAAAAATATAAATTAAAACCTAAAAACTATTTTTTTGTATTTTTTTACTACTGTTTAATATTTTTAAATGACTTTCTAAAAATAAAACTAAAAATAATCCAAGAAATTAATTAAATAATGTGAAAAATAAAGTTTTTAAACAGAAAAATCTAAAAACCTAATCAAAACCTAGGAAAAATGAAATAAGCCCAAAAAACTTACTAAATAAGCTGGAAAATTAGAAATAAGCTACGGCTTATTTATTTAAGCCCAAACCAAAACGTACTTAAATACAATTCAAAACCAATCCTATCAGTCAAAGTCCCTAGGGCGCAGATGGTTAGCACGTTGGTTTGTGAGAGGAGTGGCGCAGGTTCGAGTCCTGGCCACGTCCTTTTTGATGTTTATATTTTTTTTTTTAAATTTTAAAAACTTGATTCCAGTAACTTTTCTAAACACAAAAACTCAAAACAAATCAAAAACAAACAAAGATTAAGCAATATAATGACCAAAACGTGGCCAGGACTCGAACCTGCGCCACTCCTCTCACAAACCAACGTGCTAACCATCTGCGCCCTAGGGACTTTGACTGATAGGATTGGTTTTGTATTGTATTTAAGTACGTTTTGGTTTGGGCTTAAATAAATAAGCCGTAGCTTATTTCTAATTTTCCAGCTTATTTAGTAAGTTTTTTGGGCTTATTTCATTTTTCCTAGGTTTTGATTAGGTTTTTAGATTTTTCTGTTTAAAAACTTTATTTTTCACATTATTTAATTAATTTCTAGGATTATTTTTAGTTTTATTTTTAGAAAGTCATTTAAAAATATTAAACAGTAGTAAAAAAATACAAAAAAATAGTTTTTAGGTTTTAATTTATATTTTTGAGGTTTACATATATAAAAGTTTTCAAAAACTTTAATTTTTAATTTTATTTGATTTTAGGGTTTTTAGACAACTTTAAAAATTAATATAAAATTAACTAAAAGTTTTTAGGAACTTTAATTTACATTTTATTCTTAGTTAGAATATTTAGGATTTTTGAGAATTTTTTAGAATTTATTTGAGAACTTTTAATTTTTTAGATTATTTTATTATTATTTTAATCATAAAAAGTCAAGGTTTTATTTTTATTTCTTTTTCATTTTTCCTAGGTTCTTTATCATTAATTAGGACTTTTCCCATTTGTAGAATAATTTTTAGGCTTTTCAATTAATTTTTAGAATTAATTTAAGATTTAATAGATTTTAATAGTTTTTAGGAGTTTAAAAATAGTTTAATTTGGTTTTAAAATTTTTAAAAATAGTTTTTAGTTTAATTAGGTCATTTTTGAGGTTTACAAACTATTAAATTTTGTTTAGGGCTTTTTAATATTTAAAAGTGATTTTTAGGGCTTTAATTAGCATTAAAAAGTCATTATTAAATTAATTAAAAGGTTTTGACAAGTTTGGATTTTTTGTAAACTCTTAGAATATTATTTGGGATTTTTAGTAATTTTTAGGAATTTTTAGGTTAAAATTTTAAATTTTGCACTTTTTACGTTTCTACGTCGTAACTTTCTAGTAGTGTTTTCGCCTTATTTTTCTATTTTTTTCGTCTTCGTCATTTTCTCTTCTTTTCTTCTTGTTAATAATCAAAAATTCAATCAATCATTCATTACACAACACACGTGCCTCCTCGAGAGAACGATTCCCATCAAGGGTCATAACTTGTGGTTTTCCTAAACCGCTCGTTAACGCTTACCACTATTTTACCTTCCTTTTCCTAAAGGGGTAAAAACACTATATCACAGATGGCGCCGCTGCCGGGGAGGCGTGTTGTGTTTTGATTGAACCATTGTTGTTTTTCTAATATTAGCCATAAATATATTTGTATTAATAGCACTCTATTAATACGTATTATCGTTTTTCGGTTTTTGTGTGAATATTATTACTATATTGTATACGTAGAACAATAAATACACAAGTACTCCAAATACGTGAGCAATCACAACCTTGATTCGGGATTTCATCACTCGATCATTGTATTCGAATCTCAAACCAAAGAAAAAGGCAAAAATAGATAAATACTTTCGTGAAGCTCGATTTTGATAATACAAACTATAAGATGGGTATAAGGCGGTTGTATTTCACAACCTAAAGGAAAAAGGCTCTTAAGTGCTTCGCGCCGCCTCGTTTCCTCCGCTTGCTTGTGCGTATTTGATTTTGAGAGTGAATCGAGGGTTTTGCCGCCCAAAGTATTACTACATATCATATATATTTTCTTGGTTTCTATTTGATTAAACCCTCTTGAACGATTTGGTGTTCCACCATCGTTCTAAAGTCATCGAAGGCGTTCACTCCACGTGATCGTTTTCATTCCTTGAGGCCTTTTTAATCAAGAGATTTGATTAGTGAGGAGATTTGTGGACTTTTTGTCTACTTAATATATTCACCAATTTCCAAAAAGGTTAATACAATCAAAAACCACAAAAAAAATTGAAAAAACACAAAATACCAAAAAGAATCTTCTTTGCTCGCCTTCTTGTTGTACGTGACGTTTATGCAAACTCGCTCTAAAGCTAGACGTGCTCGTAAACGAAGAAACAAATCACTCACTCATTCTAGTGAGGAGTCTCCTATTGACGAACCCATTGTACGAGAAGAACCAACCATGGCGAATCGAACTATGATGGAGTTACTTCAAGCACCCACCGAGGGTTATGGAGAAGCTATTGTGGTTCCCGCAATCCTTGCGGAGAATTTTGAGGTGAAAACGGGTTTGTTGTCGATGATCCAAAACAACAAATTCCGTGGTGATGAGAAGGACAATCCCCACAACCATATCCGCCAATTTAATCGTCTTACCGCCACGTGCAAATTCAAGGATGTCTCGAATGACTCGATTAAGATGATGTTATTTCCGTATTCCTTAGCGGGGCCCGCTAAAATTTGGTTAGAGAAAGAGCCACCCAATTCTATATTGACGTGGAAGGATCTCGTTTCAAAATTTGTGAACCAATTTTTTCCGCCCTCTAAGACTACGCATTTGAAGAATGAGATTTCTAAATTTTCACAAGAATCAAATGAAAGTTTTTCTACGGCTTGGAATAGGTTTAAGGAGATGTTACACGAATGTCCTCATCATGGTTTTTCCGATTTACACCAAATCGACACGTTTTACAATGGACTTAACGATCATGAAAGAGATTATTTAAATGTCGCCGCGGGTGGTAACTTTTTGTGTAAAACGGTTGAAGAAGCTTTGGTCATAATCGAGAATAGGTCTAAGGTCTATAGCCCTCGTAACACACCGAGTGTTGCCAATTTGGGCTCGTCATCATCTCGTTCCATTAATGCCTTGCAAGATGAAGCAAATGAGGAGAATCGGTTTTTCGATAGGTTTTCGACTCTTATGTCTCATTGGAAGGCTCAAGAAGCTTCCAACACCGCTTCGGTTAAAGCGGTTTCTAAAAGTTGTTTGTCGTGTGGGGGAGCTCATGATCTTTCCGAGTGCATTACCGCGGATGGTAACACTTCGAATGCTTTTGTAGCCACGGGAACTTATAACCAAATCGGTCAAGGTTCACGTTCAAATCAAGCTCCACCCAATCAAAATGCTAATAATTATCGCAACAACAACAACCAAGGTGGAAATTACCAAGGAAATCAAAGAAATTATAACAAAGGTAATTACCAAAGTGGAAATGGGCAAATTTCAAACCAAAACCAAAACCGTGATTTTCAAACTCCTACCCAAGGTTTTCAAAACGATCACACCAAAAATCTTCAAGGAGAATTTTTGAATTATGCTAAGGCTAATGATGCTAAGTTTGACAACATGCAACGTGAAATGGTTAGCTTAAGATCCGAGTTGAAAAACGAGCTTAAAAACGAACTTGCTAATGAACTTAAAACTCATGCTAATAAAATGGAAGGAAATGTCACACGACTCCAACAAAATCAACAAAAAATGGAGCAAGGTCAACATGAGATTAAGCAAGAGTTGTTAAAAGCGGATGCTAGGCAATCTAAGTTTGAAGATCGAATGGCTAAAATGTTTGAAGCTATCATGTGTAAGCCCTCTTCTTCGGGTGGTCTTCCTAGTGATACCATCGTGAACCCGAAAGGAGAATTGAAGGTTATTGCCACTCGTAGTGGTAAAACTTTCAAAGAACCCATTTCTCGTCCAAGTACTTCTATGGAGAAGGAAAAAGAGAAAGAACCCGAGGTCGTGGTTGAAAAGGAGCACATTACAAGCCCACGAAGTACCGCTCAAACCACACCTACGGTTGAACCAATACCCATAATGGAACCCGAGATTCCAAGGCCGATGCCTATGCCTAATTTGCCCCAACCCACACCACCTTTACCCTACCCATCAAGACGAGACAAGGAAAAGGCACAAGAACGAAATAATTATCAATTTGAACTCTTTATGAAGATGTTTCGTGACTTGCATTTTAATATAAGTTTTGCCGACGCCTTAGTCATGATGCCTCGATTTGCCGCGAACTTTAAAAGTATGTTGAATAACAAAGAGAAATTGCAAAAATCGTCTAGTTGTTCTTCGGTTTTTCTAAGCCGCATACCTCAAAAAGTCGGTGATCCTGGAAAGTTTTTAATCCCATGTGCTATCCAAGACATGGAAGAATGCTACGCCTTGGCCGATCTTGGTGCTAGTATTAATTTGATGCCTCTTGAGATTTTTAAGTCACTCAATCTTCCAAATCTCACTCCTTCAAGAATGTCAATCGAAATGGCCGATCATTCTACGATTCTAGCTTGTGGAGTTGCCGAGGACGTCTTTGTGAAAGTTGGGAACTTCTATTATCCCGTGGACTTCATTGTTGTTGATATTCCCATCGATCCTAAAGTTCCGTTAATTTTAGGTCGATCTTTTTTGGATACCTCGAGAGCACTTATCGATGTGCATGCAAGAAAAATCACTCTTCGTTTCAATGAGGAAGAACTCGTCATTAATGCAACCCAAAACTCCACGCTTTCTCATGTTTATTCGATCACATCTTTGTACAATGTCGATTCCACCAAAAGCATTTGTCAAAAGATTTCAAATAGAGTTTTAGGAGTTGATAAAAATGAAGTTCCGTCCCCTCCGCCGATGGAGGTTAAGAGTGTTAAGCCTATGATTCCAATCTCGAGTGAATCTTCGGATGATGAATACGTTGATCCCGATGGGGAGGTTTTCTTTGTTAACAAAAGATTTGAAAACTTGCCACCACCTAAGCCAAAACGCTTTCAAAATGTGAGAATTTTTAGTGTGACTAACATTGTTTTAGATACACCAAATATTTTTGACATAATTAAATCGGGTTTTCACAAGGAGAGTGTTAAAGATGAAAAAGGAAAAGATTTTGAATTTAATTTAAAAGATTTTTCTACAATTCTAACTCCGTCATCACCGCGTTTATTGAGTACTACAAGCTCGTCTTCTCCTTTTGACGACGCTTTGTGTGGACTTAGTGTGGGGGAAGCCCCTTATGTTCCCTCCCCTTTCTCCACCGAGGACGAGATATTTGATCCTGGAATTGCTTATATAGGGAAATCTCGGTCTTCCACCGATGCAATAAATGGAAAATCTTTTCATTTGATTGGTGCGAGTCTACCTCGAGTAGCTCAATGTTTTGACTTACCCATTGTCCCACCCTTCTATTTCTTCTCTCCTATTTTCTTCTATCCCATTGGGATTTGTGTTGGAGTAGTGTTGTCTCGTCTTTCATCCGAAAACGAGGATGCTATCTTTGACCCCGGTATACGTTTATCGGATTTTTAAAGTACTCCACGTACTTTTGGGCCGTGATTACATGTAAGTCCCACCAAAAATTGACCATACCATGATTATCCCTAAATGATCACATTTATGGGGATTCGAGTCGAGCTTTTGACTCGTTTATCAAAAACAAGGTGCCTCGTGGGGGAGACCCATGCTTATCCATGTACATATTATTGCTTTCTAATTAGTTTAATGTGAGGGGATTTGTGCCCTTCCAACCTTTGTGCCGTGGTTGTTTGTGCATTGTGTCTTTTAGATCATCATCTTCACGATTGGAGCCTCTCGTGTTCGTTTCATGGGAGCACTCGATCGTTTGCTTTGGAGGCCTTTCCCAATATCCATATGATATATCCTTTTATGTTCTAACCTTAGGTTTTTAGCACACTTCATAAACGGCTTTAAACTTATTGGTTACACCCTTTCCATGCTAGATAAAGCATTCGACTACGTCTCTAGTATGGGGGTGTTTGCACCCCTAGACTCGAAACATTAAGGACAATGTTTAACTTTAGTATGGGGGGGTGAATAGATACTTGCCTTACCAAACCTTCACGCTTTCCAAAGTTTATCATTTTGTTATCGTTTTCTTGCAAAATAACGTAAAAATGGCCAAATTTTAAAATTTTTCTCATGTTTCATAAGTGTTTGAAGACACGAATGTAGATTTTCCGATGGCGAGAATAAGAATAATTTTTGACTCGACCGTGCGTGTTGAGCACTTAGCTTTGATTCCTTAACTACACATTAGGCTAAGTCTCTTAAATGAGGACGAGAAATGATAGAGTTAATTATAAGTTACTATGCTAAACGTAGAGTACTCGTATTCTTTCAAAAACTCATGTGTTCTCGTTGTTTGCTTATTCTCCCTTCGCATGTAAATATTTTTTGCTTAATAAATATTGATTTAGCGGTTTAGTTTTGATTGTTGGGTTTCTAGTCTTTTCTATTAGCTTCCGTGTAATTAAATTGGGAAGACATTAAGGTATCGCCAGCGTCACGGTTTTGAAGTATTGGCAACCCGAATAATCGAAAGCTTCACCCAATAATAAGATTTCAAGTGCTCACCTAAATCTAGCAAACAATTTGAAAGCCCCACAAGGCCTAAAATCTATGCAAAATTGAAAGTGAATCAAGCCTTAATCTTCGAAGCTTTAAAGATCCAAAATTCGCTTTAGCGTGAGGATATACGTCTTTGGCTAATAAAACCACCGATGAGGCGGATAATAAAAGGCAAGGCAAGACCGAAGTCATAATAAAAGCTTCATGGCGAAGTTGAATAAAAGATGGAGGTAAACCAAAGATAATAAGGCCCTTCCGTTAGGGGGCGTATAAAAGTCTTGGTAATAAGTCTCATGTTCAAAACCGTTATAAAACCGTGTTTATCGATTCTTCTTGTCAACTTAATTTTTTAACATCGTTGTCTATTAGGAGGGGTTATTGATTTGATGGTCTTAGTTACACCGTTAGGACTCTATTTTTAGACCTAAATCTCTATTATCGCATAAGTCAATGATGTATCCTCGTGATCATCAAGACATAATAAAATATAAGAGATACAACTTAGGAATAATGGGAGAATAAGTACGTGATTAGGGCATATGAGTAGTGTTAGCATTACTAACTTATAATGACAATGATCTCGTTGCACGCTTGGCATGGAATTAAGGTGAAAATCGAGGACGATGAAATTATTTCTAACGAAGCATTCACGTGTTCTTATTCTATGAACCTAAACGTCCCATTTTGCGATGAAAATCATACATTATGTCTAAAACACAAGTAGTAGCAATAGTGTAGTGTAGCTAGTTATCATTTCAATAAAAGTGAATAAAATTAAATTTTGGAGATGCTTTGATACTTTATTCTAGCATTGCGTGAGGGCACGGCAATGGTTTAGTATGGGGGAGTGATGAGACTGCTTTTATACATGGTCTCATCGTCCAAATCGGGCTTAAATTGCATAAAATATCATAAAATATGCCAAATATATGCTCGTGTTTGTTACTTGTGTATTTTTAGGTACGGATATTGAGGAATTGGCAAAAGAACACAAGAATCAATCAAAAACGAACACGGGAAACGAAGTCGCACAATGAACCAGGCCCAAGTTTGGAATTTTGCAAAAAGCCCCTTGAAGAATTGAAGATTGTCAAGATTAGTCCCTCATCTTTAAAGAACTTGTCACATTTGACCCTCAAAATATCAAATGTACAAGTATGATCCTTTATGTTTGAGGATATTACAAGTTCAGCCCTTGGGAATCAAGAAAATACATTTAATACCCTTGGAAAAGTCTTTGGAAGTAATTGTGCCAAAAGTGACAACTTGCCAAAAGTTGTCACTTGTTATTTGGACGCTGATGGGGTTTTAATACAACTTGGAAGAATGGTGAAAGCTTGGGGATCAAAACTGCGAAACCAACATACTCCCACAACCAACCAGCCAGTGACACGTCACCCTCACCCACCCATTTACCCAATACCCTACCCAAACCCATAACCCTACCCGTCCAAACCCAAGTTTACTTATTAAACTTGGTCAAACCAACCAGTCAACCCCCGTTTTTTCCCCCCATTAACACATATTTAAAAAACACTTAATCCCATTTTAGATTAAAACCTAACCTGCTACCCACCTTAATCCCATAAACCCTAATCTCCAATTTATTCAAAACAAAGGGATTAATCCCCAAAACGTGTAGATCACTAATTACCCGTCCCCTAATCCTTTCCCACCTCACTTGACAAACCCACATGGGCTGTGGACCCCTCCCCAAACCTCCCCTGCACCCGTCTCTTTCCCACAACCCCAAAACCCGACCAAACCAACCATCCAGATACTCCCCTTGGTCCCCAAGCTCAAATGGACGTCCAAGATTCATTCAAACATCACCAACACCAGCTGGCTCATCACATGGCATGAATTTGACTAAATTTCAGTCAAGGACTCAAGGGCCTTTTTGGAAATTCATGTATTAGGGTTTGTAGTCCTAGAATGTTCCTAGTTAGTCTATTTAAGGAGCTTACAACATGTGTAATGCCCTTTGTTCCAGTTTTTAGCAAATCCTTTGTAATTCCTTTTTTATAAAATTAAAGTTTGGTATTTTTGATATAAATTGTAATTCCTTTTAATTATTTATAAAAAGTTTGTGTGTTTGGATTGCTATAACTGAGTTCCATTTTTAAAATTATGTGAACACTTTGAGTGTTCAAGGTTTTCAAAAAGATTTTGAAAATTTCTTTTTAATCTTCATGAATCTCATTCCTTGGAAGTGAAAGTGGAAAAGGAATTGTGATTTTCTGAGATTGGTGTAATAGTGATATTAAAACGTGTTAAGAAGCCTTAAAAAGGTTTTGGAAGTTTTTAAGAAAGAAGTAAAGGAAACAGAATATATAGCTTGTATTGTGTTTTTCCTTTGATTTGTCTTAAACAGGTGGAAAGCTGTTGATATTTGTTCAAGCACAGGCCTCCAGCCTTGTGGGAGGTGGATTTACATACACTAGGGCTTTGGATGTAAAGCCCTAAGGTAAATCCTTGTTACCTTGTTGAATAGTTCAGAAAAAGTGATTTTAAGTGAGTTGTTTGATTTAGTGTTATTTGTTGTTAAAGCTGAATGATTTGAGTTCTTATGAGTTAATATGCATGTTTGATGATATTTGGATCAGTTTGAGTAGGTTTTGAATTGATTTGATTTGAAAAAGTTTGGTTTTCAAAATTTAAAAGGGTGTTTGGATATATGATTTAGCAGGGTAATAATTTTTATTTATGCTTTGAAAAAGTGTTAGAGCTATTGGAAAGGTTAAGATAGGTTGCTTGCTAGTTGTAGTTTAGTTTGGAACAGGTTTTAAGCTAGTTTGTGTGTTAAAAAAGGAAAAGAGTAGCTCAAATCTGCATATCATCTATTCTGCTCATTTTTGTGAGATTTTGATGCTTGATTCTTGAATGCTTGTTAGTATTAGGGTTACTTAGAAGTTGAGATTGCTTGAGTACCATTTGGTGATTGTGTGTGCAAAATATTGGGCTTATAATCTCATCAAATTGCATGTAACTTGGGTATTAATACCACCAGTCCTAGGTCTAGACATCAGCAACTTGATATTGCTTTTGTGTGCATTGTTTTGAGAATTTGGTGTGCAAGGTGTTAGTTAATTGCTAGATTTTGACTCCTTGTGCTTCAAAGAGCACAAGGGTGCCTTGTTTATCCAAAAACACCCACAAGATCATCACAAAACCAAGCTCCTCTTGGTTTCAAAATTTTACAAGTAACTCATACTTGTTCATCAGAAGAACAAGCAGTCCTGGCCACGTTTTGGTCATTATATTGCTTAATCTTTGTTTGTTTTTGATTTGTTTTGAGTTTTTGTGTTTAGAAAAGTTACTGGAATCAAGTTTTTAAAATTTTTAAAAAAAAAAAATATAAACATCAAAAAGGACGTGGCCAGGACTCGAACCTGCGCCACTCCTCTCACAAACCAACGTGCTAACCATCTGCGCCCTAGGGACTTTGACTGATAGGTTTGGTTTTGAATTGTATTTAAGTACGTTTTGGTTTGGGCTTAAATAAATAAGTCGTAGCTTATTTCTAATTTTCCAGCTTATTTAGTAAGTTTTTTGGGCTTATTTCATTTTTCCTAGGTTTTGATTAGGTTTTTAGATTTTTCTGTTTAAAAACTTTATTTTTCACATTATTTAATTAATTTCTAGGATTATTTTTAGTTTTATTTTTAGAAAGTCATTTAAAAATATTAAACAGTAGTAAAAAATACAAAAAAATAGTTTTTAGGTTTTAATTTATATTTTTGAGGTTTACATATATAAAAGTTTTCAAAAACTTTAATTTTTAATTTTATTTGATTTTAGGGTTTTTAGACAACTTTAAAAATTAATATAAAATTAACTAAAAGGTTTTAGGAACTTTAATTTACATTTTCTTTTTAGTTAGAATATTTAGGATTTTTGAGAATTTTTTAGAATTTATTTGAGAACTTTTAATTTTTTAGATTATTTTATTATTATTTTAATCATAAAAAGTCAAGGTTTTATTTTTATTTCTTTTTCATTTTTCCTAGGTTCTTTATCATTAATTAGGACTTTTCCCATTTGTAGAATAATTTTTAGGCTTTTCAATTAATTTTTAGAATTAATTTAAGATTTAATAGATTTTAATAGTTTTTAGGAGTTTAAAAATAGTTTAATTTGGTTTTAAAATTTTTTAAAATAGTTTTTAGTTTAATTAGGTCATTTTTGAGGTTTACAAACTATTAAATTTTGTTTAGGGCTTTTTAATATTTAAAAGTGATTTTTAGGGCTTTCATTAGCATTAAAAAGTCATTATTAAATTAATTAAAAGGTTTTGACAAGTTTGGATTTTTTGTAAACTCTTAGAATATTATTTGGGATTTTTAGTAATTTTTAGGAATTTTTAGGTTAAAATTTTAAATTTTGCACTTTTTACGTTTCTACGTCGTAACTTTCTAGTAGTGTTTTCGCCTTATTTTTCTATTTTTTTCGTCTTCGTCATTTTCTCTTCTTTTCTTCTTGTTAATAATCAAAAATTCAATCAATCATTCATTACACAACACACGTGCCTCCTCGAGAGAACGATTCCCATCAAGGGTCATAACTTGTGGTTTTCCTAAACCGCTCGTTAACGCTTACCACTATTTTACCTTCCTTTTCCTAAAGGGGTAAAAACACTATATCACAAATGGCGCCGCTGCCGGGGAGGCGTGTTGTGTTTTGATTGAACCATTGTTGTTTTTCTAATATTAGCCATAAATATATTTGTATTAATAGCACTCTATTAATACGAATTATCGTTTTTCGGTTTTTGTGTGAATATTATTACTATATTGTATACGTAGAACAATAAATACACAAGTACTCCAAATACGTGAGCAATCACAACCTTGATTCGGGATTTCATCACTCGATCATTGTATTCGAATCTCAAACCAAAGAAAAAGGCAAACCTCCCCTGCACCCGTCTCTTTCCCACAACCCCAAAACCCGACCAAACCAACCATCCAGATACTCCCCTTGGTCCCCAAGCTCAAATGGACGTCCAAGATTCATTCAAACATCACCAACACCAGCTGGCTCATCACATGGCACGAATTTGACTAAATTTCAGTCAAGGACTCAAGGGCCTTTTTGGAAATTCATGTATTAGGGTTTGTAGTCCTAGAATGTTCCTAGTTAGTCTATTTAAGGAGCTTACAACATGTGTAATGCCCTTTGTTCCAGTTTTTAGCAAATCCTTTGTAATTCCTTTTTTATAAAATTAAAGTTTGGTATTTTTGATATAAATTGTAATTCCTTTTAATTATTTATAAAAAGTTTGTGTGTTTGGATTGCTATAACTGAGTTCCATTTTTAAAATTGTGTGAACACTTTGAGTGTTCAAGGTTTTCAAAAAGATTTTGAAAATTTCTTTTTAATCTTCATGAATCTCATTCCTTGGAAGTGAAAGTGGAAAAGGAATTGTGATTTTCTGAGATTGGTGTAATAGTGATATTAAAACGTGTTAAGAAGCCTTAAAAAGGTTTTGGAAGTTTTTAAGAAAGAAGTAAAGGAAACAGAATATATAGCTTGTATTGTGTTTTTCCTTTGATTTGTCTTAAACAGGTGGAAAGCTGTTGATATTTGTTCAAGCACAGGCCTCCAGCCTTGTGGGAGGTGGATTTACATACACTAGGGCTTTGGATGTAAAGCCCTAAGGTAAATCCTTGTTACCTTGTTGAATAGTTCAGAAAAAGTGATTTTAAGTGAGTTGTTTGATTTAGTGTTATTTGTTGTTAAAGCTGAATGATTTGAGTTCTTATGAGTTAATATGCATGTTTGATGATATTTGGATCAGTTTGAGTAGGTTTTGAATTGATTTGATTTGAAAAAGTTTGGTTTTCAAAATTTAAAAGGGTGTTTGGATATATGATTTAGCAGGGTAATAATTTTTATTTATGCTTTGAAAAAGTGTTAGAGCTATTGGAAAGGTTAAGATAGGTTGCTTGCTAGTTGTAGTTTAGTTTGGAACAGGTTTTAAGCTAGTTTGTGTGTTAAAAAAGGAAAAGAGTAGCTCAAATCTGCATATCATCTATTCTGCTCATTTTTGTGAGATTTTGATGCTTGATTCTTGAATGCTTGTTAGTATTAGGGTTACTTAGAAGTTGAGATTGCTTGAGTACCATTTGGTGATTGTGTGTGCAAAATATTGGGCTTAGAATCTCATCAAATTGCATGTAACTTGGGTATTAATACCACCAGTCCTAGGTCTAGACATCAGCAACTTGATATTGCTTTTGTGTGCATTGTTTTGAGAATTTGGTGTGCAAGGTGTTAGTTAATTGCTAGATTTTGACTCCTTGTGCTTCAAAGAGCACAAGGGTGCCTTGTTTATCCAAAAACACCCACAAGATCATCACAAAACCAAGCTCCTCTTGGTTTCAAAATTTTACAAGTAACTCATACTTGTTCATCAGAAGAACAAGCAGTCCTGGCCACGTTTTGGTCATTATATTGCTTAATCTTTGTTTGTTTTTGATTTGTTTTGAGTTTTTGTGTTTAGAAAAGTTACTGGAATCAAGTTTTTAAAATTTAAAAAAAAAAAATATAAACATCAAAAAGGACGTGGCCAGGACTCGAACCTGCGCCACTCCTCTCACAAACCAACGTGCTAACCATCTGCGCCCTAGGGACTTTGACTGATAGGATTGGTTTTGAATTGTATTTAAGTACGTTTTGGTTTGGGCTTAAATAAATAAGCCGTAGCTTATTTCTAATTTTCCAGCTTATTTAGTAAGTTTTTTGGGCTTATTTCATTTTTCCTAGGTTTTGATTAGGTTTTTAGATTTTCCTGTTTAAAAACTTTATTTTTCACATTATTTAATTAATTTCTAGGATTATTTTTAGTTTTATTTTTAGAAAGTCATTTAAAAATATTAAACAGTAGTAAAAAAATACAAAAAAATAGTTTTTAGGTTTTAATTTATATTTTTGAGGTTTACATATATAAAAGTTTTCAAAAACTTTAATTTTTAATTTTATTTGATTTTAGGGTTTTTAGACAACTTTAAAAATTAATATAAAATTAACTAAAAGGTTTTAGGAACTTTAATTTACATTTTCTTCTTAGTTAGAATATTTAGGATTTTTGAGAACTTTTTAGAATTTATTTGAGAACTTTTAATTTTTTAGATTATTTTATTATTATTTTAATCATAAAAAGTCAAGGTTTTATTTTTATTTCTTTTTCATTTTTCCTAGGTTCTTTATCATTAATTAGGACTTTTCCCATTTGTAGAATATTTTTTAGGCTTTTCAATTAATTATTAGAATTAATTTAAGATTTAATAGATTTTAATAGTTTTTAGGAGTTTAAAAATAGTTTAATTTGGTTTTAAAAATTTTAAAAATAGTTTTTAGTTTAATTAGGTCATTTTTGAGGTTTACAAACTATTAAATTTTGTTTAGGGCTTTTTAATATTTAAAAGTGATTTTTAGGGCTTTAATTAGCATTAAAAAGTCATTATTAAATTAATTAAAAGGTTTTGACAAGTTTGGATTTTTTGTAAACTCTTAGAATATTATTTGGGATTTTTAGTAATTTTTAGGAATTTTTAGGTTAAAATTTTAAATTTTGCACTTTTTACGTTTCTACGTCGTAACTTTCTAGTAGTGTTTTTCGCCTTATTTTTCTATTTTTTTCGTCTTCGTCATTTTCTCTTCTTTTCTTCTTGTTAATAATCAAAAATTCAATCAATCATTCATTACACAACACACGTGCCTCCTCGAGAGAACGATTCCCATCAAGGGTCATAACTTGTGGTTTTCCTAAACCGCTCGTTAACGCTTACCACTATTTTACCTTCCTTTTCCTAAAGGGGTAAAAACACTATATCACAAATGGAAAGATCATGAGCTCCCCCACACGACAAACAACTTTTAGAAACCGCTTTAACCGAAGCGGTGTTGGAAGCTTCTTGAGCCTTCCAATGAGACATAAGAGTCGAAAACCTATCGAAAAACCGATTCTCCTCATTTGCTTCATCTTGCAAGGCATTAATGGAACGAGATGATGACGAGCCCAAATTGGCAACACTCGGTGTGTTACGAGGGCTATAGACCTTAGACCTATTCTCGATTATGACCAAAGCTTCTTCAACCGTTTTACACAAAAAGTTACCACCCGCGGCGGCATTTAAATAATCTCTTTCATGATCGTTAAGTCCATTGTAAAACGTGTCGATTTGGTGTAAATCGGAAAAACCATGATGAGGACATTCGTGTAACATCTCCTTAAACCTATTCCAAGCCGTAGAAAAACTTTCATTTGATTCTTGTGAAAATTTAGAAATCTCATTTTTCAAATGCGTAGTCTTAGAGGGCGGAAAAAATTGGTTCACAAATTTTGAAACGAGATCCTTCCACGTCAATATAGAATTGGGTGGCTCTTTCTCTAACCAAATTTTAGCGGGCCCCGCTAAGGAATACGGAAATAACATCATCTTAATCGAGTCATTCGAGACATCCTTGAATTTGCACGTGGCGGTAAGACGATTAAATTGGCGGATATGGTTGTGGGGATTGTCCTTCTCATCACCACGGAATTTGTTGTTTTGGATCATCGACAACAAACCCGTTTTCACCTCAAAATTCTCCGCAAGGATTGCGGGAATCACAATAGCTTCTACATAACCCTCGGTGGGTGCTTGAAGTAACTCCATCATAGTTCGATTCGCCATGGTTGGTTCTTCTCGTACAATGGGTTCGTCAATAGGAGACTCCTCACTAGAATGAGTGAGTGATTTGTTTCTTCGTTCACGAGCACGTCTAGCTTTAGAGCGAGTTTGCATAAACGTCACGTACAACGAGAAGGCGAGCAAAGAAGATTCTTTTTGGTATTTTGTGTTTTTTCAATTTTTTTTGTGGTTTTTGATTGTATTAACCTTTTTGGAAATTGGTGAATATATTAAGTAGACAAAAAGTCCACAAATCTCCTCACTAATCAAATCTCTTGATTAAAAAGGCCTCAAGGAATGAAAACGATCACGTGGAGTGAACGCCTTCGATGACTTTAGAACGATGGTGGAACACCAAATCGTTCAAGAGGGTTTAATCAAATAGAAACCAAGAAAATATATATGATATGTAGTAATACTTTGGGCGGAAAAACCCTCGATTCACTCTCAAAATCAAATACGCACAAGCAAGCGGAGGAAACGAGGCGGCGCGAAGCACTTAAGAGCCTTTTTCCTTTAGGTTGTGAAATACAACCGCCTTATACCCACCTTATAGTTTGTATTATCAAAATCGAGCTTCACGAAAGTATTTATCTATTTTTGCCTTTTTCTTTGGTTTGAGATTCGAATACAATGATCGAGTGATGAAATCCCGAATCAAGGTTGTGATTGCTCACGTATTTGGAGTACTTGTGTATTTATTGTTCTACGTATACAATATAGTAATAATATTCACACAAAAACCGAAAAACGATAATACGTATTAATAGAGTGCTATTAATACAAATATATTTATGGCTAATATTAGAAAAACAACAATGGTTCAATCAAAACACAACACGCCTCCCCGGCAGCGGCGCCATTTGTGATATAGTGTTTTTACCCCTTTAGGAAAAGGAAGGTAAAATAGTGGTAAGCGTTAACGAGCGGTTTAGGAAAACCACAAGTTATGACCCTTGATGGGAATCGTTCTCTCGAGGAGGCACGTGTGTTGTGTAATGAATGATTGATTGAATTTTTGATTATTAACAAGAAGAAAAGAAGAGAAAATGACGAAGACGAAAAAAATAGAAAAATAAGGCGAAAACACTACTAGAAAGTTACGACGTAGAAACGTAAAAAGTGCAAAATTTAAAATTTTAACCTAAAAATTCCTAAAAATTAATAAAAATCCTAAATAATATTCTAAGAGTTTACAAAAAATCCAAACTTGTCAAAACCTTTTAATTAATTTAATAATGACTTTTTAATGCTAATTAAAGCCCTAAAAATCACTTTTAAATATTAAAAAGCCCTAAACAAAATTTAATAGTTTGTAAACCTCAAAAATGACCTAATTAAACTAAAAACTATTTTTAAAAACTTTAAAACCAAATTAAACTATTTTTAAACTCCTAAAAACTATTAAAATCTATTAAATCTTAAATTAATTCTAAAAATTAATTGAAAAGCCTAAAAATTATTCTACAAATGGGAAAAGTCCTAATTAATGATAAAGAACCTAGGAAAAATGAAAAAGAAATAAAAATAAAACCTTGACTTTTTATGATTAAAATAATAATAAAATAATCTAAAAAATTAAAAGTTCTCAAATAAATTCTAAAAAATTCTCAAAAATCCTAAATATTCTAACTAAGAAGAAAATGTAAATTAAAGTTCCTAAAACCTTTTAGTTAATTTTATATTAATTTTTAAAGTTGTCTAAAAACCCTAAAATCAAATAAAATTAAAAATTAAAGTTTTTGAAAACTTTTATATATGTAAACCTCAAAAATATAAATTAAAACCTAAAAACTATTTTTTTGTATTTTTTTACTACTGTTTAATATTTTTAAATGACTTTCTAAAAATAAAACTAAAAATAATCCTAGAAATTAATTAAATAATGTGAAAAATAAAGTTTTTAAACAGAAAAATCTAAAAACCTAATCAAAACCTAGGAAAAATGAAATAAGCCCAAAAAACTTACTAAATAAGCTGGAAAATTAGAAATAAGCTACGGCTTATTTATTTAAGCCCAAACCAAAACGTACTTAAATACAATTCAAAACCAATCCTATCAGTCAAAGTCCCTAGGGCGCAGATGGTTAGCACGTTGGTTTGTGAGAGGAGTGGCGCAGGTTCGAGTCCTGGCCACGTCCTTTTTGATGTTTATATTTTTTTTTTTTTTAAAATTTTAAAAACTTGATTCCAGTAACTTTTCTAAACACAAAAACTCAAAACAAATCAAAAACAAACAAAGATTAAGCAATATAATGACCAAAACGTGGCCAGGACTGCTTGTTCTTCTGATGAACAAGTATGAGTTACTTGTAAAATTTTGAAACCAAGAGGAGCTTGGTTTTGTGATGATCTTGTGGGTGTTTTTGGATAAACAAGGCACCCTTGTGCTCTTTGAAGCACAAGGAGTCAAAATCTAGCAATTAACTAACACCTTGCACACCAAATTCTCAAAACAATGCACACAAAAGCAATATCAAGTTGCTGATGTCTAGACCTAGGACTGGTGGTATTAATACCCAAGTTACATGCAATTTGATGAGATTCTAAGCCCAATATTTTGCACACACAATCACCAAATGGTACTCAAGCAATCTCAACTTCTAAGTAACCCTAATACTAACAAGCATTCAAGAATCAAGCATCAAAATCTCACAAAAATGAGCAGAATAGATGATATGCAGATTTGAGCTACTCTTTTCCTTTTTTAACACACAAACTAGCTTAAAACCTGTTCCAAACTAAACTACAACTAGCAAGCAACCTATCTTAACCTTTCCAATAGCTCTAACACTTTTTCAAAGCATAAATCAAAATTATTACCCTGCTAAATCATATATCCAAACACCCTTTTAAATTTTGAAAACCAAACTTTTTCAAATCAAATCAATTCAAAACCTACTCAAACTGATCCAAATATCATCAAACATGCATATTAACTCATAAGAACTCAAATCATTCAGCTTTAACAACAAATAACACTAAATCAAACAACTCACTTAAAATCACTTTTTCTGAACTATTCAACAAGGTAACAAGGATTTACCTTAGGGCTTTACATCCAAAGCCCTAGTGTATGTAAATCCACCTCCCACAAGGCTGGAGGCCTGTGCTTGAACAAATATCAACAGCTTTCCACCTGTTTAAGACAAATCAAAGGAAAAACACAATACAAGCTATATATTCTGTTTCCTTTACTTCTTTCTTAAAAACTTCCAAAACCTTTTTAAGGCTTCTTAACACGTTTTAATATCACTATTACACCAATCTCAGAAAATCACAATTCCTTTTCCACTTTCACTTCCAAGGAATGAGATTCATGAAGATTAAAAAGAAATTTTCAAAATCTTTTTGAAAACCTTGAACACTCAAAGTGTTCACACAATTTTAAAAATGGAACTCAGTTATAGCAATCCAAACACACAAACTTTTTATAAATAATTAAAAGGAATTTTAATTTATATCAAAAATACCAAACTTTAATTTTATAAAAAAGGAATTACAAAGGATTTGCTAAAAACTGGAACAAAGGGCATTACACATGTTGTAAGCTCCTTAAATAGACTGACTAGGAACATTCTAGGACTACAAACCCTAATACATGAATTTCCAAAAAGGCCCTTGAGTCCTTGACTGAAATTTAGTCAAATTCGTGCCATGTGATGAGCCAGCTGGTGTTGGTGATGTTTGAATGAATCTTGGACGTCCATTTGAGCTTGGGGACCAAGGGGAGTATCTGGATGGTTGGTTTGGTCGGGTTTTGGGGTTGTGGGAAAGAGACGGGTGCAGGGAGGTTTGGGGAGGGGTCCACAGCCCATGTGGGTTTGTCAAGTGAGGTGGGAAAGGATTAGGGGACGGGTAATTAGTGATCTGCACGTTTTGGGGATTAATCCCTTTGTTTTGAATAAATTGGAGATTAGGGTTTATGGGATTAAGGTGGGTAGCAGGTTAGGTTTTAATCTAAAATGGGATTAAGTGTTTTTTAAATATGTGTTAATGGGGGGAAAAAACGGGGGTTGACTGGTTGGTTTGACCAAGTTTAATAAGTAAACTTGGGTTTGGACGGGTAGGGTTATGGGTTTGGGTAGGGTATTGGGTAAATGGGTGGGTGAGGGTGACGTGTCACTGGTTGGTTGGTTGTGGGAGTATGTTGGTTTGGCAGTTTTGATCCCCAAGCTTTCACCATTCTTCCAAGTTGTATTAAAACCCCATCAGCGTCCAAATAACAAGTGACAACTTTTGGCAAGTTGTCACTTTTGGCACAATTACTTCCAAAGACTTTTCCAAGGGTATTAAATGTATATTCTTGATTCCCAAGGGCTGAACTTGTAATATCTTCAAACATAAAGGATCATACTTGTACATTTGATATTTTGAGGGTCAAATGTGACAAGTTCTTCAAAGATGAGGGACTAATCTTGACAATCTTCAATTCTTCAAGGGTCTTTTTGCAAAATTCCAAACTTGGGCCCGGTTCATTGTGCGACTTCGTTTCCCGTGTTCGTTTTTGATTGATTCTTGTGTTCTTTTGCCAATTCCTCAATATCCGTACCTAAAAATACACAAGTAACAAATACGAGCATATATTTGGCATATTTTATGATATTTTATGCAATTTAAGCCCGATTTGGACGATGAGACCATGTATAAAAGCAGTCTCATCACTAAACACTATTCACAAACCCTAGAACTGAATTCCCTATTATGCCCTTGAGTCTTCTAGATGTTTTCTAAATTTGAGCTGTCCAAGTTGATCAAGGCTGTTCATTTTAGCTTTGGAATGAAGCAAGGATCCTAGGCTGTTGATTTGGACACGTCACATAACTTGGAGGCTAAGTTGCATTGTGATTGGTTAAACGGGAATTGGGGGTGGGGTCCATAGTGAGTGGGATTAAGGGTTTTTGGTGTGGGATAGGTTTCTGCACATGTGAATCAAGTGTGTGCAAAGGGAATTGATTTTTACCCCAAGTTTAAGTGGAGTAAAAACTGGGGGTGAAGAAGGGTAAACAGTAGTTCTTTTGATCCGATTTTGGGGGAAAGGTGTTTGTTTGGCGCATTTTCTTAGTTTGAATGTTTCAGCATACAACTTTGGTCCTTGTTCTTTCTTTCTCTTGTCTTTTGTAAGTAAACTTCTATCAGCGCCCATTTCCTTTGTATCAACGTTTCATAACTTGTCATTTTTGGCACAAACTTTCCAAAAAGGTGTATCAAGGGTTATTTTTGGAACTTTTGTATATTTGAAGGGCTGATTTTGGACAATGTTGATCTTCCAAGGTCTTCAATGTATCTTTGACTTCATGAGGGACCATTATTGGCAATTTTGATTTGTTGAGGGACTAATCTTGCCATTTCTTCAAAGTTGAAGGACCTTTTGTGTAATTTTGACAAACTTAAGGGACTAATCTTGTAATTATGAATATACAAGGGTTTTAAGTGTCATTTCTTCAATAAATGAGGATCAATCTTGTTTGTCTTCAAGTCTTCAAGGGTATTTGTTGAGAATTCCATGATTAGGGCCCGGTTCTTTGTACGGCTTCGTTTCTCGTGTCCGTTTTTTCCTTGTAACTTGTGATCTTTTGTCTTTTTCACGATATCCATACCTAAAATACACAAGTAAACAAACACAAGCATATATATGGTATTTTATGACATTTTTATGCATTTAAAGCCCGAAAAGAACGATGAGATCATGTATAAATGCCATCTCATCACTTACACCCAAAAATATATATTATATCGGTTTTCATCGTTTTTACGTACATATAGTATTTTTCTTAAAAACCAAATACATACAAAAATATTTTTGATATATTATTATATGTAAGTAAGTATATGTAGATACGAACAACCAAGTTTCCTATTTCCATAAGTATTGCCAAGGCAATACAACGTGTTAGGGGGCGTTCCGGTCCTTGACACGTGTATCGTTCAAATTCAATAAAGCAAGAATAGATAAATACTTCCAATAGGAAATAATTCGAAGAATACAAACTACAAAGTGAATAGAAAGGCGATGTGCTATAAAATGCCATCTAAGGGTCATTAGGTACTTAAGTGATTCGCGCCACCTAACCCCTCGTTCACTAGTGCGTATTCTAAGAAGGAAGGCTTTATTGGGGGTCTTGCACCCAAGTAGTAATTATATATATTATACTTTCTTATGGATATTTCATATCGAACCTCGAGGGAGATAATCTCTTCTCCTTTAAAAGTCGACCGAGAGCTCATCTCTCACTCCTCGAGTTTACTTACACGTGTACTCGCACACGTGTAAACATACCACCTTTGGTGTATTACTTCCTTCCCCGAGGAAGCTTTTAAACGTCATTTTACTTGTATCTACATTTGACCATCTTGCTAAACATAGATACTCATTCCATGTTGGAGATTTTGCAACAACAATCCGCCAAGGATAATTATTCGCCTTGTTCGACTTGTGGTGGTCCACACGACACTTATTTATGTGATCAAAATAATGGATATTATGGGGAGGGATATGATTACAATGGAACCTAGAACCCTAATTTTCAACCTAACATTCAAATGGACTATACTTGTAATGACTATATGGGATATTCCGGTTTTTCATCACAAAATCCACCATCATTTCATGATTAAACCTTTAATGAGCCATACCAAAACCAAGAATTTTCCAATTATGAAGGTTTTCAAAACAATGATAATTTTCAAGGCTATAATCAAGAAACCTTTCTTAATCAAGGATTTTCAAACAATGAAGGCTTTCACAATGATGCAAATTTTCCATGCTATAATCAAGACACCTTTCAAAACCAAGAATTTTTACATCATGACGGTTTTCATAATCAAGGATTTAATCAAGCATTTAACCAAGAGAATATGTAAAATGACTCTAAATTTCTTGAATTCATTGAGAGGAGCCTTCAAGAGATGGAAAGGAGAATACTTGAATGTTACGAGGAAACTAGTCAAAGACTATTTCTCTTTGTACAATCTTATCTAACTCAAGGAGCTTTACCATGTGACATTGAGCCGTCTTTGAGAGTTGATGATGAGGATGATCCTATTAGTGATGGATATCGTAAATCATGTGAAGAAGAATACATTGCTACTCGTGCTCGTTTGCTTAATCGATGCTTATATGACGATGATGACGATCCTCCGATTTGTATGACACTTAATGATGACACACCTTCATCATCTTCACCTCACGTGGAACCCACCGACTCTTTAACCATGGGGGACGAGCCTCTTAGCACTAATACAGACACCGATATGGATGAATTAACCTCTTCTAGTGTTGAGAACCTTATCCCAATCCAAAGAGAGTTTAAGGGTGTTTCCATTGAACCATGTGACGAGCTTTGTATTGATACCTCTTCTCCTCATGATCACATTGAGATTTCATCACATATCGATCTTCATGCTACTACTAGTGATTTTGGTGATTTTGATCTTGATGAATTGTTTAAAGAAAAGGATAATGAGATTGAGGAAGAGTTTTTGCAAGACATTCCACAAATAGAGGATGATGATTGTGATTCTAGTGAGGCATCTTATGATATATTATCTGAGGACTTTTCATGTCAAGATGACCTTCCTAATTTGGATGAAGATGTTGCTCTTATAGAAGAAGTGGAAGATGTTCATGTTCGTGAGGTTTTATCAAACGTTTATCATCTTATCTCCTCGATTGAAGCTTTGAATGAAAACCATAATGATGATTCCATAGAAGAAGAACCCCCTTTCATTGATATTTCTTCACCGGTTTTTGAGGTTGCACCTATTGATTTTTATGATGATATCATCCCTTTGAGTGATTCTCTCAATACACCTTCTTTTGAGCCTTCTATTCCCACCCTTCCACCCTTGAAGTTGGTTATTGATGAAGATCCTATACTTTTAGAGATTGATCCCTTTTCACCTAAGGCAACTTTAGAACCAAAAACCTTTGATATGGATTCTCATATGGATATTGATGCCACCATAGAGGCTTATCTTGCAAATAGTGATATTGAGGTTGATGATAGTGATTCTAATTGGGAAGAGGATATTCGTCTTATTGAGAACATGCTTTTTGGGACTATAAAGCCTACACCTCCTTCACAAGACACTATTACTCTTGGTCCTCCTTTTTCTATGCCTTCTATGGAAGATTACCCACCTTTTGATGATGATGAGGAGCCCAACATGGACATAATAGTTATGAATGTTTTGATACCTACACCTTCATTGTCTCATGATGATTTTATCACTAAGGGGGAATCTTATATGGTTGATACGAGTTCATCTCCTTATTTTCCCATGAAGGGAAAGGTTTTTGATCCGGGGATCCGTATATTTGGGAAATATTGGTTTTCATCTACTCCACTTAAGAGTGTGACTTCTATTGAGATGGAATTCTTGTATGAGCTTACTTTGGTGATACTACCTACTTTGGAGTTGTTCAAGTGTAGAGATGGAAACTATGTATTTGATCCTGGGGTGCTTACTTTATGAGAGATTTCGTATGTTGGACAAACTTGAGACACGTTGGACCGTTCCATTTATCGAGGGAGATATTGTAAATATTATAGTAAATGGCACCGTGCTAAGTTTGAGTGTATCATGTGAGATGTGCTTCAAAGTGGGTATCCTTTATTCTCCATGATGGTTTCCCCAAGGACAACCTAATTCGGGGCCGAGTCGAGCTAGCGACTTAGGGTTAAAAAAACTCAAGCATTGAATAACTAGGTTAGAAAATGTAGAGTAGATTTTCAATAGGTTAGGTTTAATTAAAAGGATGTTATAGTAGAGTTGAAGTGGAGGCGTGGCCTTTCTTTGTCTTTTCGTGTTTGTTTCAAGGGTTGCTCACTCATTTCATGCTTGGCGCTTAAGGAGGAGGCTCGTGTATCTGGTTCACTTCGATAAGTTTTTGCTATCATGATATTAAACATTGTGCTTAAAATGAATACCCTTTAGTTGTCTCTTCCTTAGCTTGGGTTAAACAAAGTTATCAATGTCATAAGTGTAGGGGAGTTCACTTCAATACTCTTAAACATTAAGGATAATGTTTATCTTAAGTGTAGGGGAGACTTCAATCGAAGTGACCTTACCTAGACCATTGCTTAACTTCATGATAACTTGGAAAATTAATTTTTCAAACATTTTTCAAATTTTTTATCTACTTTGGCCAGCAAAAATATGCATTCATAATTTTTGCATTAATCATTTTTCATTTGCATATCACATTTGCATTGTATATATTTTCTTTTACTTTTCATCAAAAATCCAAAAGAGTAAAAAAAAAAATAATAAAAACATGGTTTAACAAATTTAGACTTCTTTGACATATTAGGCCCGCCATGGATACTTTGACTCAACCCGAGTTTTCTTATCTAAGCTTACTCTAGCTAGTATCCTTAACCATGTAGTCCTTCATTGGTCTATTAGGCTAAGCATCCACCAATCTCATTATTTGAGATTTTAAATTTGTGGAGAATGGGAAATGATAGAGTTGAAGCAAGTATAAAAGGGCTAGATAAACTTCATGATAATTACTTGTGGCTAAACCCTTCTCTTCTTTACCTCTAATTTCTTCGCATGTATATATGTTAATAAATAATCAAGAACGGTTTTAATCGGTTTGTAATCTCTTATGCATTTTTGTCTAATCATTCACGGTTGGTATAAGTACGTCTTAAGATTCTAAGTTAGAACGTTTTATGTGTACTAGACTTATGTCATGCTTAATATTTAGCGGGTGTTTTTTCTTTTATTCTTTTCAACTTTCTTTGTGAGGAATAAAAAAATAAGAGCGGCTTACAAAAAATGAGTGGCTAGAAAAAAAAAGAAAAAGAAAAGGAAAAAAAGATAATTATACAAGACTCCCAAGAGGGGCAGTGAAGTGTTAATTATAGTAACTATTAGATTCCAATATTACCTTGACAGGTTGCGGGGATTTAATAGTTGCTCCAATCCAATATTACCTTGACGGGTTGCGGGATTGAAGATCCAAAGTCTTAAAAAGGCGGCGGATGTAAATTATTGCGTGAGTTTTATTTTTCTTTCCTTAGCGAGTGTGTAGCTACTTATTAATGCATGACATGAGGATTTTACACATAAGGTGAATGACTTATTACTCTTGAAACGGACTTATATTTATTGTGAGCGGTTTTTCAAGTAATGGGTGAGAGGATTACTTAGGATTAAAACCGTGCTTCCTTATTTTTGGATTTTGCATTTCTTATACTTCACACTTGTAATAATGACAAATTTGCCCAAAATCAATTCGCTCAATTAATAACAGGTTCCACATTTAATTGTCATGAATAAGTTAATGCACTTTTTACTTGTGAATACAATGATCCCATTTTTAAGCTTGGTATGGGGAAAGTGAAACTTGAGGGTGATAAGTGTCCATGGTACCCAAGCCCTAATCAAAGTCATTGGTTTGTTTATGAGTTATTTCCATCAAAACCATTTCAAGAAAATCCAAAAGTATATAAATAAGATTGCTTTCTTTGCATTGCATTGTATATATTTAAAATCATTCATCATATAGTGTAGCTTAGTTTATTAAATCATAAAATGGCCAAGGTGGGTTAATTATGAGAAAAGTGCACTCTAGAGCTTTAAAATGTTGCATTGCATGAGGTCATGGCAATGGTCAAGTGGAGGGGAGTTGATAAGTGTGAAAACACTCATCAATAATGATCTAAAAACCACTAAAAACACAGTCAAATACATAATATTTAACTGAAAATATCAGAATTACGTTGGTATTTGTGTTTCATGTGTTTTTAGGTAAACAAGATACATTTTGAAGCAAAGACGCATTTTCGAGGATTTATTTGACGAAAAGACAAAGAAAAGGACGAAAGAGCTTTCAAGGACCTTACTTGCCAATATTTTCAAAGATCGAGGGCTTAAGTTGTAATTTCTACAAAGATGAAGGATGGAAATAAGTTTTGTTTAAAAGCTTTAACTCTTTTATCACATTTTATAAAAGATAAAAGATGAGGGACCAAAATGAAAACAATGGAGAAAGTTTATTTAACTTGTATTCTTGGTCATTGACCAAGCTGGTCAAACACAAATCATACGTCTCTTCAAACGACAATCAAGAGAGAGAAAAAAACCCATTTCAGTCGTTCATCTCTCTTCTCACCACCAAACCTGCAAAGAAGGAAAAGTACTCCTTATCATCTTATCTTCAAGGAGATATCACTTAATTAGATTAAAAGTGGAAGATGAAGAAACCCCCAAAATGATGAAGAATGAAGAAGGTCAAGATCATCGTATTTTCCACGTGGCACGATTTAATTGGGTTGAACACGTCGAAGCTACATCAACATCTCTTGAAGAACTCTATAAATACCGAAGGAAGACTTCATTTTAGACGGTTAGCATAGGAGTAGTTCACATAGTTGTAGGTGTAGGAGTAGATAGATAATCATTCACCTAGTTGTATTCTTGTTAGATTTTAGTTAGACTATAACTGAATATAGTTAGTCTCTTTGTAACCGTTTTTCTTATTCACCATTAATGGAAGTTCTAAGCTTTCCAATCTTCTATCTTTTTAATCTTGTTAATCTTGTGTTCATTTAGATTACTGTCTTACTTAACTGTTACTGTTCACGTGATATCATTTGTTAATTGTCCTTGAGATGTTAATAGAAGTATTTTGATATTAGTTTCTGTTTAGTAGCTAAAAGTTAGTTTTTTAACTATTCAAGCATATGGAAATTGTAAAGTTCAAAGATTTTGGTAAAAAAATAGATAAAGAAATATCGTAGCAGTTAGTTATTCTTTAGTTTGTGTTAAGAGGTGCTCTTGTTTGATTTCATCATTAGTTAATGAAATTGAGTTCGAATTCAGTTTGGGAGTAACTTTTTAGTCTATCTAATTTTCTATATCAGCTTTTACCAGATTCAGCAGACTTGTTTGATTCAGAGGTAAGAATCAGATAGGACTTTGGAATTGTAGTAGCGTCTTCTCGATTGTTTTGCAGGTTTATTTCTGGCAGGTTTATGTTTTCGAGCTCCGGTTTTGAAAGCTGTAGATTAGTGGATGATAGCGGACATGTCTGGATAGCATTGCGAGTTCAGCAGTAGTTTCTTCAATAAGCGTGTAGATCAGAAGAGTGCAGGTGTGTTTGGTCTCAAGCCGGCTCAGCGCCGAGCTTCGTCATCAGCGGACTTAGTTTCAGATGAATAGGTTAAGCTCAATTTTAATTTTGCATCTTTTAGTGTAATCTTGTTAGTGCTCGTTGTAGTGTAAACTTACCTGTGATTTGCTCTGTTAGATAAGCATAATGATGATTGATATTCGCTTTTACTCTGCATTTTAATTCCAGTAAGTAGTTTACTTGAGTCCCATTCTTTCTACATAAACTAGTGTTTGGTACTGTGGATTCTAGTCAATCTTGTGGCTAGTTGTTAATAGTAGTGTGGAACCTTGTATAATCTGCTTGATTTGTTAGTTGTTGACATCTTTAAGTCTTGATTCTTTCTCAGTTCTTGAATTCAATATTTTTAGCTTAGTAAATTCTGAATTTTCCATCTTATCCAGTGTTTGGCATTGAGTTTAAGAAAATTTGTTCTTGGTTAATTCTTGTTAATGAAATGTGTAAGATTAGTTAGATATTGAGATTAAATATAGAAGTGTTAGTCCACATTTTGTTATAGAATTAAATAGTTCATTTTAGTAAAAAATAGTTAGTTGAATTGTTATAGAAACGAGCCAAAGGTCTGTGATCTGTTCATTTTATGAGTCTTTTTGCAAAGTTTAGTAGTTAACAGTTTTGGTCCCTAATTTTGAATATAGTCTTAACAGTTACGGTCCAATTTGTTATGTCGTTCGACCTTCAGTCAGATAAGTAGTTGCGAAGTTAGTCCTTCATACCAGAATTAGTAGTTGATAGTTAGTGGACTGTTATTAAGCTCCTGTTGGGCTGGATCACTAATTGGACCAAATTCAGTTTAGCTAGTGTGACTTAGTTTTGGGTGTTACTTCATTTAGTGATTGGATATTAATAGCATTTTTAGTGTATTTCATTTCATCTATTCTTAGACGAATCTTGGATTCATTATTTTCATTGTTAGATAAATTTGAATTTTGAGTTCATGAAATTTGTTTTAGTTTTATAAATTGAATTTTGAATTTTTCATTTTGCATTTGTAGTTTAAATGTTTAATTTTCATTTTATATTTTGTGCTTAATTGCTTGTAATTGCAACATGTTTTAGAATAGTACGTATATGTAGGTAATATAGTATATTTTTACCTTTTTACATGCTTTGTGCCAATTAGACATAAATACCATTCAATTTTTACCACCAAAAACAATTAAGCCTTACTTGAAAACGTTATATCAATTCGGATTGAGTCGAGAAAAACGAACTAAAAAACGAAATATTAGATGCACAACTTGTGGAACATGAAATGAAGAAGGTTGGTGAATCACCATTTATTGTCACTTCCGAGGAACAAGCAGGAAGTGATGAAGAAAGTTCAGATTCAAGTGTGATGATAATTGAACAACCAGAAAGACTTGAATATGGTGATGACTTGGCAAGAGAGAAGCTTAGAGAGTTGAAATTGCAAGTAGATTTTGATAAGCCAGAAGTAGTTCAGATGTACCATGCTTGGGAGAATAAGATTATGGAGAATCCAGATTTGACAATTTAAGACCAAATTTGGGGATTGGATATTCTTCTAAGAGTTCAAAGAGACTGCAAGGTAATTCTGAAACATAAGGCTAGCAATGTTTTCTCACTACTGAAGATGGATAGAAGAGAGCTTTACTACATGTTACTAATAAGTGTGAAAACACTTATCCTTTTGCCACTAAAATCAAGGAAAAACAAGACCTAATCATGTGTTTTATATCATAAAAGTCGGAATTACGCGTGGTTTTGTGTTTTGTGTGTTAAATAGGTACAAACGATCAAAAGAAGAGAAAACACGGGATTTCACGTCAAAAGTTGAAGAAAAGTCCAAAAAAAAGACGAAGACAAAGTCAAAAGACCAAAATGTGCCCAAGTTCACGAAAACCGGTTAAAATGACACGAGTCTAAAGAAATTATCAAGAAAGTCGAAATCGAGCTCGGTTCTTACGGATTTAATCATCTACGAAGATAATCGAGCTAAGTGGGACCCACGCTTAAGATTAATGGGCTTCAAGGCCCATTCATGGATTATTAAGCTTATCTTATTGGATCAAGGCCCATTGCAAGCCTAATTAATAAGTGGAGTGAACATGTTGGGCCAAAAGCCTTATGACAAACAAATGATGGACTTTAGGTCCATAAGCCTAGTTTGCAAAAAACGAATGAAGAAAGAAACGGGCCATGAGCCCATTTTGCCCAAATTTACACACATACTTGATTAAACATAAGATTATCTTATGGTCAACTCCACCACACACGTGTTTTACTCGGTCAAAATCCCACTTAACAAACGAATGGAATTTTTTGTTTGTTTTGCAATATTTGTCAAGACGTGTCAAATATACACGCATCAAATACAAACCCCACACATTTTACCCTATACCCTCCCCACACCTGATCCCCCCCTCACACCCATTCACCCACACGTATACACTTACACATTTAATATTTTTTTTACCCTACCCATTACCCACTTTCACTTCCCTTCTTTCTCTCCACCATTTTCTTACACAGTCAAACACAAACCCTAATTTAACCATCTCTAAAAAATAACCATCCACTTTTGGGGCTTTTTTGTTTTATTGTTTAATTCACACAAACACAAATTAAACCCCCCAAACAATTCGGATGCATCCACCACTGGTGGTCCTCAATCCTTACGTGGTTCAAATCAACCAATTAAATCATCCCACCTCAGCCTAAACAAACACAACAAACACACCCAATGCCATCCTGGCAATCCGTGTGATGCTTGATAATTTTCAGCCGTAGATTTGAAGAGTAGAAAGAGAAGAGCAGATTTAAAGGTCAAGATTTATTGCTTAATTGTTAAGCTATGAAGAGGGTTTCAGGGGTTTTGCCTATAAAAACCCCATTTCATGTGTAATTTTATATAGCTTTTCTTTATTTTTTTATTTTTTAGTTAAATTAGATTAGTTTTAATCTTGTAATTTTTTTTTCTTTCAGCAAATGTAATTTTTAATTTTAATTAATGAAAAGTTAGTTTTTGATTTATTCTTGTCTCATTTAATATTTCTGCCGAATTTACTTTCAATCTATTTTTTTATCACTGTTATTATTAATGTTCGTCGAGTAAATTTAATATTCTTCTTTAATCTTGATTTAATTACTGTTCGATATATATTATTAATATAAAAAAAAAATAAGTAAAGGAAAGTGATAAAGATTTCCCCCACTGGGAAATCATATAAAAGGGTACTGTACTGTTCGGATCTATTTTATTTGGTTCGGTTGTTTGGAATTTGTTTGGTTCGAAGAAAGATGTTTAATGGTGTGATGATTCGATGATGATGTTTGGTTAAAGGTGGTGTTCGTCTTCGATTATAAGGGGGCTCAGCGCCTCTCCTTCATCTCAACGGAATCATCAATAGGTTCTTTTTAATCTCTTTTAATTTTTGTAAGTTCTAGTTTAATTTTTTCTTTAATCTGTTTGTATTTTGATGATTATCTTCTTTATGAGTTTATTTGGTGTTTGCTTAAATATTGAATTTACCTTTAAGATCTGCTTATGTTTTTTAGTCTGGTAGTTTATAAAGTTTTTCTGCTTATTTAGTTTGTTTTGATAGGATTTTCTTATGTTTATTTATAGATTGGTCTTGTAGTTTACTTCTTTAGTTTGGATTATTGCTTATTTGAGACTGCTTATTAAGGTATTTTATCTGCTTATTGACTACATCAAGATATGGACTCTTTCAGTCTGCTGTTTTTGTAATCTGTCCAAAATAATTCCAAAAAAAAAATAAAAAAATATTAATAGCAAATTTTGGTCTGGGTGGGAATCGAACCCCAGACCACTCGTTTAATAGCCAACACGCATAACCATCTGTTCTTGTCTCTCTTTTGTGTATCCATACGCAAAGTCTAATTAATATAGGTTTAAATTTTAGTGGCAGTTTTTATTTGATTAAAATTAGTTTAATTAAGGTTTAGTTTTATTTATATTAATAAAAAAGGGTTTTATTTAAATTCATTTTTATAAAATATAAAAAGGATAAAAAAAAATTATATATTTTAATTTACTTTCTTAAATTTTAAAAGTTTAGTTTTCATATAATTAAGTTTTATTTTATTTAAAATAGTTTTTAATAGTTAAATTTTTACCTAGTTTTATATTTTCAAATTAGTTTACTTTGTTTCAAAAATAGTTTTATTTTTAATTAGATTTCAATTTAGTTTTATTTAAAATAGTTTTCATCTAAAATTTTAAAAATTAGTTTTATTATAGTTTTTATAAAAGTTTTAAAATTAGTTGTTGACTTTAGTTTTAAATATCTTTTTCCTTTAAAGTTTTTTAAAAGGTTTTAGTTTTATTTTCAAAATAGTTTTTATATCAAAGTCTTTAGATTAATTAGATTTAAATTTTAAATAGATTTTATTTTTAATAGTTTTTAAAATTAGTTCAAAAATACCAAAAATACTTGTCACCAAAAACAAATATAGTCTAACGTTAATTGGAGGTCAAATTCGAGTGAGTCGAGGAAAAACGAACTTAATTTAAAAGGACTAAAAATTCTGCGTTTCAAAATGGCGCCGCTGCCGCTTCGCTCGTACGATTGACGATTTTTCGTGAAGACGTTTGGATTTTGGGATCCGTTCTTTTTGAACGTTACGTTTCTTGCAACAAAAAAATCAAAAACACAAAAAAATCAAAAGCTTAAAAATACAAAAAAAAAATTAAAAAAATCACAAAAGCAATTTCTTTCCTAAGAATTGCACCAAAAAAATTAAAAAAATCCAAAAGTAACACTTTTTCCTAAAAGTATTACACCAAAAATATTACGTATTAGTGTTAATTTTTTTAGTTCGATTTCTTTCGATTTTTCTTGCATATATATTTTTTTCTAAAAAATAAAAAAAATATTCTTCTTTATCCTCTATTGTGTTTAATTCTTTTTCTCAACCCCTCTTATTTATAATTCTTCATGGATTTGTCTTGCGTTCGGTGTGGGGGACCATGGCTCGGTTTTCCAATATGTCCATGGTGTACTTGTGCGAAGTGTGGTTCTGATATCGACAATACACAATTTGGATTTTGTCCATTGTGCAATTCTAGAAATTCGTACTTCTCCTCTTACAAAAATTTCTCCCCTCCTCCCGTCTATGACAATCCCTATCCGCAACATTCACCGGGTATTTCTCAATACCCGTGTTGCAATCATTGTGGGGGCCCTCACGATACTTTTTATTGTCAACCGATGAATTATGAGCCACATCCGTGCTATAATTCCGGTTTTCAAAATTTTGAACCCCCACAACACTCCGTCGTTCATCAACCTTCTTTTAAGGAACAAAGCACTAGTTTTGATGAAATTCTCGAAAGCTTAAGACAAATCAAAAATAGCTTGCATGACGAAAGACAACAAGAGCAAGCATCTACTCTTAGTGTTTCTACTCCTCCTCTTGTGCGTTCTTACTATTTTGATGACGATGAGACTACTATTTCTTGGAGTGATCTTTGTGCTCTATGTCCTAGTGCAATTGTAATCCCTTCTCTCAATATCCCAAATGCATCTAAGGATCTTGATACATCGAGTGAGATTAGCGATTTTGGGCTCGACAAATTCTTTGATGAAGTTTGTGACGTGCCGACTTTTGCTGAGCTTACGGACACGGTCGTTCCGCTAGTCCATGATCACATACTCACAAATCCAAATGCGATAATTGATTCTTCCAATAAGAGTTCTATATGTGGTGAGTATGATGATTTCATCTTCGAGCCCGAGATTAAGGAAATTATCGACCGAGAGATAGCTCTTTTACCTCCACTTCCACCTACAAGTGAGGTCGATTTTTCCAATATCGAGGCCGAACTTGATGAGTTAGAACGTCTTATTTTTAATAATGACGAACCAACTCACATGACCACGCATCCTATTCTCGAGGAGTTACCTAATAAACACTCCTCTAATGAGAATTACGTTTACCACATTCGTGAGGATTTAACTTATCAACAAATCCCACAAATGAATGATGGTTTCGTACTTGATCGTGATCTCTTCGAGAGAATTTCTAAAATCCTAAATGAGGGGAACGACAAACTTTTGTTTGACGAGCCTATCTATGATGAAGAAATCGAAGAGATTCACGTTCATGAGGATGATTACTTTGACCCGGGAGGTGACATTGACCATTCTTTGATTAATACCTTTACCGCTTTGCCGAATAGTGACCATCCTATGTCTTTGGGGGATGACAATGTGTCTCCTTTACCCATCCCACCTCCCGTGGATCACGACCTCACATACTTCTCGTATGTTGAGCGGACTTTTCTCCCTTCTATGACTTATCCTCCTGCCTCTCATTTATTATGTTCCTCCGGGACCGAGGACAAGATCTTTGATCCTGGTATCACATTCGAGGCTTCCCCATGGACCATTTAATTCGGGGTCGATTCAGGCTCGTGACTCGGTTCACAAAAACAAGCGCTTCTCGAGAGGCAACCCGATGATCTATCTTTTATCTTTTATCTTTTATCTATTTTCTACAATAAGTGTAGGGGGAGCCGTGTAGGTTGTTTGTTTGGTGTGTTGTGATTGTGTAGGTACATGTGCTTTGATGATCCACTTTTGGTACTTTTGACGTGACCCGTGTTCCCGTGTTACCCGTGTACCCGGTTCCTTCGATAAGTTTTTGCTATTGTGATTTTGTCTTAAAACAAATAAATGTAATCACTTTAGTTGTCCCTTCCTTAGCTCTATTTTAAACAACGTACTCAATGTCCTCAGTGTAGGGGAGTTTATTCGCCCACATGCTTAAACATTGAGGACAATGTTTATATCAAGTGTAGGGGGGGCTTCTATCGAATTTTAGTGGCCTTTTCCATGAATTTGACCCCATTTTACCGGAAAATTTTAAAATTTTTTCAACGTTTTTCAAATTTTTGATCTATTTTGGCCTTGTAGTATTTTTCTTTTATTTTCTATTCTTTTGTCATCGCATCTTATTTTTATTTTCCATTTCTAGAATAAAGTTAAAAATTAAATAAATAAATAAAATGGTTTTAACAAGTTTAGATATCTTTGATATATTAGGCCCGTCGTGAATATTTTGACTCAACCCGAGTTTACTTATCCAAGTTTACTCTAGCTAGTATCCTTAACCATATGGACCTTAATTGGTTTATTAGGCTAAGCATCCACGAGTCTCATTCCTTGAGATTTTAAATTGTGGAGAACGAGAGATGATAGAGTTAATTATAAGTTCGGTATTCTTTCATTAACTTATGTGAGTTAGTTATGAGCTTTTTCTCCCATCACTTGTTAATAAATATATTTGCAATAAATAAGGTTGTACGATTTGAAAAGTTACTTAGCTTCTAGCATAAGATCGTTTAAAAGTTGCTCGGTATTAATTAGAGTTCATAGCCAAGGCATAACTTATTGAAGCGGGACGCGAATATTGGCTTATCCAAAAAGGCCCTAACAAGGCATGAGGATACCCGAGTCCAAAAAGGCCCTCACAAGGCATGAGGATTCACTTTTTGCTAAAAATCCTAAGATGATGTGAAGATCATTAATCCAAATCAATATGAAGGATCAAGACACACGATGAGAAGCAATTACTCCCCTAAAGATCATGGAGAAGTCTATCCAAAAAGACCCTAACAAGGTATGAGGATAAATAGATCCAAGTCCGAAAAGGAGGCAGATCGTTGTATATCGAAATCCTAAATAAAGAAGAGGATAAATGAAGAGGTCGTGGTCAACGTTTGAAGCATCTTTCACTCCTAATGAAGATGTAAACCAAAATGAAGAGAAGACCATAATTTCAAGATCGTCTATCAAGATTTGAAGTTTGAAGTACAAGCCAAATATCGGTCCGAGAGAGGTCTCAAATCGTGAAACGAGTTATGCCAAGATATGAACTTTATGAGGTTTCGAGAAGCCGTTTTAAAAGATTTTGTCCTTTAGCTAACTATTGATTAAATCGTCCCACTTTATTTTCGGCCTTAATAAATTATCGAAATAAGTCAAAAATGCATCCTTATGATCATTCAAGACAAAAATAAAATACAAGAGATACACCGTAGGAATAAGGGGGTCTAAGTGATTAACTAAACCACATGAGCAAGTGTTAGTTGTGCTAACTTGTAATAACAATGATCTCGTTTTAAAGCTTGGTATGTGGAACGTGAAACTTGAGGGTGATTAATATTCATGACATCAAAGCCCTATTTTAAGTCTTAGATTTCTTTACGAGTTTCTTCCATCTAATAACTTCCAAGTTAAATAAATTGTTATGACTTTTGTTTCCTTTAAAGTTTTTATCTTTTCGTCGTAGTAGTAATAGTAATAAAGGCCGAGATGGATTAATTATGAGAAAAATGTAACTTTATGCTTTGAAATAATGCATTGCATGGGGTCATTGCAATGGTCAAGTGTAGGGGATTTAATAAGTGTGAAAACACTTATCCTTTTGCCACTAAAATCAAGGAAAAACAAGACCTAATCATGTGTTTTATATCATAAAAGTCGGAATTACGCGTGGTTTTGTGTTTTGTGTGTTAAATAGGTACAAACGATCAAAAGAAGAGAAAACACGGGATTTCACGGTCAAAAGTTGAAGAAAAGTCCAAAAAAAAGACGAAGACAAAATCAAAAGACCAAAATGTGCCCAATTTCACGAAAACCGGTTAAAATGACAAGAGTCTGAAGAAATTATCAAGAAAGTCGAAATCGAGCTCGGTTCTTACGGATTTAATCATCTACGAAGATAATCGAGCTAAGTGGGACCCACACTTAAGATTAATGGGCTTCAAGGCCCATTCATGGATTATTAAGCTTATCTTATTGGATCAAGGCCCATTGCAAGCCTAATTAATAAGTGGAGTGAACATGTTGGGCCAAAAGCCTTATGAAAAACAAATGATGGACTTTAGGTCAATAATCCCAGTTTGCAAAAAACGAATGAAGAAAGAAACGGACCATGAGCCCATTTTGCCCAAATTTACACACATACTTGATTAAACACAAGATTATCTTATGGTCAACTCCACCACACACGTGTTTTACTCGGTCAAAATCCCACTTAACAAACGAATGGAAATTTTTTGTTTGTTTTGTAATATTTTTCAAGACGTGTCAAATATACACGCATCAAATACAAACCCTACACATTTTACCCTATACCCTCCCCACACCTGATCCCCCCCTCACACCCATTCACCCACACGTATACACTTACACATTTAATATTTTTTTTTACCCTACCCATTACCCACTTTCACTTCCCTTCTTTCTCTCCACCATTTTCTTACACAGTCAAACACAAACCCTAATTTAACCATCTCTAAAAAATAACCATCCACTTTTGGGGCTTTTTTGTTTTATTGTTTAATTCACACAAACACAAATTAAATCCCCCAAAAAATTCGGATGCATCCACCACTGGTGGTCCTCAATCCTTACGTGGCTCAAATCAACCAATTAAATCATCCCACCTCAGCCTAAACAAACACAACAAACACACCCAATGCCATCCTGGCAATCCGTGTGATGCTTGATAATTTTCAGCCGTAGATTTGAAGAGTAGAAAGAGAAGAGCAGATTTAAAGGTCAAGATTTATTGCTTAATTGTTAAGCTATGAAGAGGGTTTCAGGGGTTTTGCCTATAAAAACCCCATTTCATGTGTAATTTTATATAGCTTTTCTTTATTTTTTTATTTTTTAGTTAAATTAGATTAGTTTTAATCTTGTAATTTTTTTTTCTTTCAGCAAATGTAATTTTTAATTTTAATTAATGAAAAGTTAGTTTTTGATTTATTCTTGTCTCAATTAATATTTCTGCCGAATTTACTTTCAATCTATTTTTTTATCACTGTTATTATTAATGTTCGTCGAGTAAATTTAATATTCTTCTTTAATCTTGATTTAATTACTGTTCGATATATATTATTAATATAAAAAAAAAATAAGTAAAGGAAAGTGATAAAGATTTCCCCCACTGGGAAATCATATAAAAGGGTACTGTACTGTTCGGATCTATTTTATTTGGTTCGGTTGTTTGGAATTTGTTTGGTTCGAAGAAAGATGTTTAATGGTGTGATGATTCGATGATGATGTTTGGTTAAAGGTGGTGTTCGTCTTCGATTATAAGGGGGCTCAGCGCCTCTCCTTCATCTCAACGGAATCATCAATAGGTTCTTTTTAATCTCTTTTAATTTTTGTAAGTTCTAGTTTAATTTTTTCTTTAATCTGTTTGTATTTTGATGATTATCTGCTTTATGAGTTTATTTGGTGTTTGCTTAAATATTGAATTTACCTTTAAGATCTGCTTATGTTTTTTAGTCTGGTAGTTTATAAAGTTTTTCTGCTTATTTAGTTTGTTTTGATAGGATTTTCTTATGTTTATTTATAGATTGGTCTTGTAGTTTACTTCTTTAGTTTGGATTATTGCTTATTTGAGACTTCTTATTAAGGTATTTTATCTGCTTATTGACTACATCAAGATATGGACTCTTTCAGTCTGCTGTTTTTGTAATCTGTCCAAAATAATTCCAAAAAAAAAAATAAAATAAATATTAATAGCAAATTTTGGTCTGGGTGGGAATCGAACCCCAGACCACTCGTTTAATAGCCAACACGCATAACCATCTGTTCTTGTCTCTCTTTTGTGTATCCATACGCAAAGTCTAATTAATATAGGTTTAAATTTTAGTGGCAGTTTTTATTTGATTAAAATTAGTTTAATTAAGGTTTAGTTTTATTTATATTAATAAAAAAGGGTTTTATTTAAATTCATTTTTATAAAATATAAAAAGGATAAAAAAAATTATATATTTTAATTTACTTTCTTAAATTTTAAAAGTTTAGTTTTCATATAATTAAGTTTTATTTTATTTAAAATAGTTTTTAATAGTTAAATTTTTACCTAGTTTTATATTTTCAAATTAGTTTACTTTGTTTCAAAAATAGTTTTATTTTTAATTAGATTTCAATTTAGTTTTATTTAAAATAGTTTTCATCTAAAATTTTAAAAATTAGTTTTATTATAGTTTTTATAAAAGTTTTAAAATTAGTTGTTGACTTTAGTTTTAAATATCTTTTTCCTTTAAAGTTTTTTAAAAGGTTTTAGTTTTATTTTCAAAATAGTTTTTATATCAAAGTCTTTAGATTAATTAGATTTAAATTTTAAGTAGCTTTTATTTTTAATAGTTTTTAAAATTAGTTCAAAAATACCAAAAATACTTGTCACCAAAAACAAATATAGTCTAACGTTAATTGGAGGTCAAATTCGAGTGAGTCGAGGAAAAACGAACTTAATTTAAAAGGACTAAAAATTCTGAGTTTTAGTTACTCAGATGTCATGAAACTGGATGGACCTTCAAGAAATTGCAAGGATTGTCCTTTCAAGAATTAGGGTACAAGGCTTATCCCATTTGGGCAAGAGTGCAGGAAATGAATACTCTTAGACTTCTTTCAGATGAAAGAAAAGAAGAACTTGTAGAAGAGATGGAGATTCAGAAGGCAATGATTGTTCCAAGGCCTTTGAAGAAGGGAGTTCCACTTGAGTTTCCTAAAGATCTAAATAAAGTGGTTCCCAGTGAAGCTGTTCTTAGAAGGAGCATTAAGCTCTCACCCATGGAAGCTTCAAATATGGTTCAAGTGTTACCTCTTGATGGCAGAAACCCTATCATTATCTATGAAGAAGATGCAAGTGGGTATTGGAAGATTGGCAAATATTAGAAAGAGGTACACACATTTATTACACTTATGTCTCTCTTTGTAAGTATGGATAGAGAAGACGTGGCAGACCTTTGGAGGTTGTTGATAGCCAAGTATGAGACTGAAGATCCTACTTCAGTCAATGGAATAAAAATTTGGTCAACATTCAAGAGAATGTGTGCACCAGAAGAAGAAGATCCTGTTTGGAAGGATATTGAGAATGATATCAGTAGTCTTCAATGGCGTTTGTATTCAGCTGCTAGTGTGTATTATTTGAGCTCTACAAAGTTTGTTGAGTATCTTCTTGTAGATGCTCAGTATCCCATATCCAAAGAAGTTTTGGACAAGATGAAGACAACACAGCTGGAGATTGACTATAAAAGTGACGTGGCCAAAGATTTGATTAGTCATGTTTATTACCAATATGATAAGATTTGTAAGATTCCTCCTAGTTCTTATTTTTTATTCAGAAACTTGATTACTATAGTAGATATCAAGTTTAGGGGAGGATTGTTAGGAATAAAATGTAGCCAGTCCACTTGAACGCTGACAAGTAGAAAAGAAGCGTTGATAGGAAGAGAACAAGCGCTGACAGATCAAGCGTTGACAGGAAGGAGTCAAGCGTTGATAGGTTGAAGACAAGCACTGATAGAAAGATATGGTCTATGCGTATTTTCTTTCTAGTTTGTTTCTAGTAAATATAGGATCAACAATGTATTTTATATAATTATCTTTACCTAGAATAGCTGATACGTAGACTCTTGTACAAGGCTTCTTATGTCTATAAAAGAAGACCTTTAGGTTATGTTTCATATAAGTTTTTCATACGTTTAACACTTTCATTGTAAGCAAGTTTGTCATTATCAGTCAAGTGAAAGTTTGTTTTACAACTGTTTGTGTGTTCTTGTTTAAGTATTAATTCCGCATAATACTTGAATTGTTTTATACACAACAAAGTTTCTCTACGTGTATAACTTGATCTAATCTCGATTACACAAGCTAAATCGATCTAAGTTTAGGATCAACAGACCAGACATACAATTTTCCACATGTCTCTGTGCTAGGTACCAAGCTAACCCCAAGGAATCCCACCTTATAGCTGTCAAAAGAATTTTCAGGTATTTAAAAGGATCTCCCATAATGGGTCTCTAGTATCCAAATGGATCAGGCTTCGACCTTAAAGCCTACTCTGACTCAGACTATGCTGGGTGCTGCCTTGATAGAAAGAGAACCTTTGGGAGTTATCAAATCCTTAGAGGAAAGTTGGTATGCTGGAGTGCAAAGAAACAAAACTCAGTGGCCATGTCATCAGCTGAAGCTGAATATGTAGTTGTCGCTGGTTGCTGTGCTCAAGTTCTCTGGATGAAAAGTTAGCTGGCTGATTATGGGATCAATTATGAAAAGGTTCTTGTAACACCCCCAAATTTATACAATTCAATACAGCGGAGGACTCGTTGGTGTTACGGGATAGCACATTACTCACATCATAGACAACGCATAAAAATCGCGTCGTTTAATAATAAAAGCATTTCCATTCATAAATATCAAATTTACATATGTCCCAAGTCATTGTATTTCATACACGTTTTACAAAGCATTTGAATGGAAATTATAATTTAAGTGCGGTCCATGAATTCTTGTTGTCTTCCCGAGAATTACCTTCAAGTACCTGAGATAAAACATGTTAAAAGAAAAGGTCAGCGATAACGCCGAGTGAATTCATAGAGTTTAATAAAATCCATCAATATAACATTGGTATAAAATTATTACCCAAAATCATTTTGTACAAATCATTGTAATAGGCCATAAAATAGCCAAAGTCATTTTATACAAATCCTTATCAAAAATCATAATATAGGCTTTTGCCTTCAAAATCATTATATGAGCCATTGTCGTAAAAACATCATACAATACGTTTTATAACGTTGTATAGAGTTAAATAAAAACCGTTATATGAATATGGTTATGAAAAACCAAAACACGAACATAACATCAATAGTAAGACCCCGTATTGCTAGTCAGGCAATATATCGTAATTTAGTGCGTATAGCAGTATTTCGTTATTTTGGATTATTATAAGCCGCATGACATTGTTACCTTACTATAATAAACAACGGGTAGCTAACCCGACAATCATTTGCCCATCTAAATTAGCGTGTCGTCACAATAATCACGCTTGTGTAAATCTTCTCATACATAAATTTGCTTACCAATCAATGTGGCATGACGGGGATCAACCGTCAAGGCGCGAACTGGGGTGATCGTCCCCAAATAGTACTATTATATGCATAAGCGTCTACCAAATCCCGGTAGTTCACAATTCATGCTAATGGGACTTTTAGGGACATAACCTAACTTTAATAATCCATTTTATTTCATCTATCGGGTCATTTAATCATTCATCGGGTCATACAATCATTCAGGTCCAAATCAACAAACAAACAATTGGGACAACTAGTGTCCTATTTCATAAAACTAACATGTTATCTCCCTCGCGGGTTTATAAAACATTTCATAAAATCATTTAAAAGAGTGTGAGGCTATGAACTCACGTTGATGTGGGAAGGCGATTATCGGCAATTCGGATGTATGGTACGTGCTTCAATCACGGAAACCTAGACAAATAATACTCGTCTTAGACTCTTGTCCAATGACTTTATCAAAATAACAATTATGTATATATGATGAATTTATATATATGATGATGATCAAGTGGATTTATACATTTTTACTCATTTTAGTGTTTATGTGTTGGTAACTTCTTACTAGTTTTACCTATTTACATATTTTAAGTCCAATAAGCTTATTATAAGTTCTTTAACTTGTATTAATCCATTTTATACTTGTATTATCAGTATTTATACTTTACAAGTTGGGCCCAAATGGGTTAAGCCCAATAAGTAATTTTTTATAAGTGTTTAACTTATTTAGTTAAATTATTACTCCAATATGATAACTTAGCTCGTTAATGTCCGTATGTCATATAGTTCGGGTTTTATCGGTTTTTACTTGTATTAGGTACTTATATATCAGTATATGACATTTAAAAACTTTACATTAGACGGGTTTGATCGTCTAAGTTTTAACTGGCGAAAAACGTTAATTTTACGGTAATAGCCGAAAAAGTCGTAAAAATCATGTTTATAGTTTTTATAACTTATAAATCTTATTCAACTACCATTTTTATAAAGTGTCCATTTATTTAACCTTATACATGTTTATATAAATGAAATTTATAAGTTAGTGGGTTTTAATTCACATTTTATACTATATTAGTTTGAGTGCTTATATAATACTATTAAACATTAATTCTTCAAAATCTGATTTTGAGTTTCATCTTCATCATTTTTATCATATCTTGAGTTATATAAGGAGATAGAAGCTAATTTTTGGATGGCATAAACTTCATATTATGTGCTACAAATAAGTTAGATATAGCTACTGCTCATTACATGTCTAACTATCCTTAACAGTCCCTACAAAACAGACTATTCAGATTGGTACACTCATCTTGTTTTGATCATATCTCACTCATTTTGATGATTCCATTTCATGGCCAACTCTCACATGTGTATGAAATCTAACACTTATTGTAAATGGATTATACCATGCAATTTTATCTGTTAATAACTTGGTTACTTACTGTTTTTATACAGCCAACAATTAAGCAAGATTTTAGCCTTGTTTCTTATGGTTTTTCATCTTTTTAATCATATTTATCAACACTTGATCCCCACACAACATTTTTATCATCATATATTCATCATATACATATACAATAAGAAAGAAAATACATGATTACATAATCAAAATAACAAGAGGATGGGGAGAACAATCTTTATACCACCAAGATTATGTAGGTATTCATTAAGGCTTGGATTTTTGATGGAGAAACTTGTGATAGATCAACACCAATATTCAAGACCACCAATACTTGTAAAATTCTTGTAGAAATAAGCCCTTGAACATCACCAAATCACCTCCTTGGATGTTAGAATCACCTCCAATATTCAAGGCTTCAAAGGTTCTTCATCTTATGCATGAATAACATAAGATTTTATGGTTGAATTTGATCAAATGAGGGTGATTAGGGGTGGTTATTGGACGAATTTTAGAGAGAGAGGAGAGTGTTTATGGTGGTTTGCATGAGCTGAATGTGAGAAATGGTTTGTTGCAAGTGGTTTTGTGGTGTATAGCTTACAAGTTAAGCTTTAAGCAACAAGTGTGCAAGCTTCCTTGTGAAGTTTTGACACCTAATGGTGTGGTAGCTTACATGTTGCTATCCCATATTAGTGGGGTGGGGAAAAACTTGTTTTGTCTTATCCCACTAATTTACGGGTATTCCTCGATTCTAGTTTCCTCGATTTGCGTGCCCTCGGGTCGTTTTACGAAAAACGTTTTTATAAATTATGTATCAACGGCACAAAACGAATCTAATAAAAATTGTCTCATAAAAAACGGAGTTCAAAAACGTAAATACGTAATCCTAATGTTTCCGGTTAAGTCGTAAAGGACGTTAAATTATTCACGTAAGTCATAATCTCTTCTCGTAAATTTATGAGTTTATGAACCAACACAAATTTAAAATCTCAAAATAATATTCACGGATAAATTTATTTTCTGAAATGTCGGACTGTCACCAAAACGGTGTATGTAAACGTAAGCACGTAACGTAGAATCCTCCGGTTTAGACGTAGTCGATGCTACTTCAATACGTAAATCCAAATTTCTTCCCAAAAATAAGTGAGTTCATATTATAACATTAAAACAATGTTTTCAATTAAATATTGAGAATAAAATATAAACCATAAATTGACGGATTGTCACAACATTTACCCCTAAACAGGATCTTTGTCCTTAAAGATCATCTTATTTTACTATTCGCTTCTTATAGAGTTAAAGCCATGTGGGTATTTCCTCCACATTCGGTCTTTTCTCACAAGTGTAATTCATTACAATACGCGAGTTTCATCAAACATAACTACGGGAATAAGATCAGGCTTAATGTTGACTTACTTTCTCTATCCATGATGTTCACCGGGTTTTTGATGAATGCAACTTTTCGCCGATCTAAACATTACTAAGAAACAATTAGATTTTCATTTGAAAGATATTTCGTCAAGTTCGATTTACGAAACATATTTCATGCAGCCCTTGAAGTCATAGGGTAGATCCAGCTTATATGTCTTTCAAACCAATTTTTCCATCATCTCAATGGTCCCATACAACGGGGACTTTATTCCCATGATCTTTCAGATCTTCAATTCATCTTTCTATGGTGAAAATTTTTGGCATAACTTCGCTACCCATCCTGCACTTCAAGATCTACATTTCATATTCACATTACCTCATGTCCACTATCGGTAGTCAATAATCAGATCCTAATTTCAACAATCATTTCAGGTCTCGCGGGTCGGGTATTTTGTAAGGTTAGGTTCGCCATCATAGGAAACCTTAAACCTAAAAGACATGTCCAACTCACAATGGGTGTATGTCGGGTGTCTTCATCCCAACTCCTGCTTACAGATACTCTCATATTAGATTCTCACAAGATTTGATCTCGATCCTAATATGATAATTATCAATGATAATCTCTCCAAAGGAAAATGATTATACGGTTCATTATCAAAGGTCAATCATTCAAACATGAAACAAGACTTCTAGTGTTTTGTATCGTTACTTTACCTCGTCCCTTCGATTTGGGGTGGTAAACAGTACTCTCATCAAGGTTCGTTCCCAATGACTTCTGAGCAAATTTCTAGAAATTCGATGCGAAGCGAGGTTCTTGATAGTGATGATCGATACAGGCACACTGTGCTTACGCAATTCCTTTAAATACAAAGAGTCAATTTCTTCATCGAGAATCTATCATTAATAGGAATGATATTAGAAGATTTGGTCAGTCTGTCGACGATGACCCAAATCGAATCAAATCCAGATGATGACCTTTGCAATAGCTAGACGTTTACTAATGTATGAGGCGATGTCTGCCTTCATAATTTTCCATCGGTACAACTTCTTCAGATAAAGATACTTTAAGTCAGAAATGACAGGAATAGAATACTTATACTTATGAGATTCCAACATGACTAAATTTCACAAACCTCCATATTTAGGCAACCATAAGTGACCTTTAAAACATTTAACGTCATCGGCTTCTCAATTCTAATGGTTCACATTAGCCGCGAACCCCTTTTTATTATCTATATTATCCTTCTTACAAGCATCGACTATATTTTAAATTACTCGGTAATTTATCTGCACAGTCATTACTAAGGAACTCATCCTAATTGATTCTTTATCCTTTCTATATTATGCGTCAGTAATTACTTTTACCTCCAATGATGAAATAGATATCATGACTGTATTCATTTAAAATTTCTTTCTTCATATTTTTCTTAGTTTTAGTCTCATCTCAACTATTATTTTTATCAGTTTTGCTCAATCCGACGTTTAAAGCGTCGATAGTTATTACAATTAATTAAATAATAAATATTTAATTTTTTATGAAACGTAAATGCAAAAAGTTTTTAAATTTTCTCAGTTTGTCCAAATATATAAAAATGTTCAAAATAAATTTGAATTTAATTAACACAATTTTTGTTGATTTACCAAAAATAGTTAGTGAGATTCGTAAATTTTCGAAAAATCTTTGGTTACACTTTGATCAAAATTTTCTTAGTTGAAAAGCAAAATTTTTCGCTTCAAATTTCAAATCATGGTTTAAGTGTTTTCCTCAATCCCTCTTAGGTTGTCTTGAGGTATACACGAACATTTACCCCTAAACAGGAGTTTAGTTAAATGTTCTGGGTATAAGGGAATAATCCCTCAAAATTTCTTTTTGATAAAACATTTGTCAAAACACATTTGCACTTTCTTTTTGGTAAAACCCAAAGTCTTAAAAGGGCTCTATATTCTTAAAGAGTCAATATATTCCATTATCTATTAATCACACGGTCAATTAATATAAAAGATTAAGTCTTAAATCAGATATTAATTATTCAAGGTACAGGTTTTCATTGTTCGGCCAATTCAGGGCAATTTATAAATGATTATTAACTCCTTCCTATTCTTACAAACAAACAGATGGTCCTTAATGATCACAAGCATGAATTTATCAAATTTCAGCCTACACACGTGATTCACCAAATTTATGAATGCTACATGTGTATTAGTCAATCCAAACAACATCACGTGAAACTTATAATGTTCATTACAAGTTCTGGATGTAGTGATTGGAATAGATCATCTTTTTCGCGGATGCGAAGTTGATGATAACCATGTCGTGGATCAAAATTTCCTGAATATACGCTAGAACCTTGTAAATGATCGAACAATCTATCATCTTGGGTAGTGGATATAGATTTTAATCGTCAATTTGCTTAGTTGACAACTCTCTCAGTTATACGGTAATTCCTCTAATTCAGATGGTGCTGACGTAAAGTGCACATGCCACAGGTGCAGCACCGGGAATATAATCAATACCAATTTCAACTTGCCTTAATGGGGAAAGTCTAGGTAATTCATTAATAAATACCTCCTAAAGTTTCAGATAACAGAATCATCTTTTAATAAATTCATATTAGGTTCTTTCTAGATTATAATATCTATGACTAATTCACAACCATTCATGGTAAAATTTCAAGTCTAAATGCAGGATATGGTCATTCATCAAGATTTATTTTGATTACTTTTGATAATCAACATCTTATTATTTAGGAGAATTCTATTCTAGTTCCCATCAATTAAGACAATGTCGTCATGTCAGAATCAGTCAATCCATTCTACTGGAATTATCAACTTTCCAGTTTCATTACCGTTGATAAGATGTGAACTTCTCAAAAGACTAATAATAACCCATAATCCTTCACAGATTCAAGGATATTAGGATACATAACTAACCTTAAAAGAGTAAGGTTAACGCATAATCTATGCGAGAGAATTTCAAATCAGATACAGACGAAAACATTTAACAAATATGAATATATCCCATGTTTTCATAATTTGAGTACGCATTCGAAAGATCCTCGGATCGTTACCCACGTCATTCAAATTAAATCTAATCAAAAGAAATGATAGGAACGTCGATACATCCAGTCGGGTATCAACACTCGGTAATCAGATACTTTTCCAAAGAATCTCACTACGAGAGAATTGGACAAGAAAGAATTGTCAATTGTCAAATAAGACAATTACCACAGATGAGTAAATTCGGCTCAAAAGAATAAATAATACGGGCACATATGTAGGTGTCCCTATCAATATGTCCCTATTTTTCACTTCTTGCAGATCTCATAAAGTTTAATCCTTTCTCAATCTTTAAGGAAAATGTAGTGTTTATTAATCAGGTTTTACGGTGACTACTAATCAGCCTTGCATGGTCCATTCCAAATTGTATGTAGGCGCGCAACTATATGTTAGGGATTATTTTAAAAGATACCACAATGAATACTAATCTACAAGAGTCATTAGGTGTCCCACCTGTCCCGGAAGATCCATCGGTCCCAATATAGAAGAAGATTTCTTCAATTTATTTCCTGGACACTGGGCATCCTCATTATTAGACAATGGCCTAGGAACAACCCTTAACACGAATCAACAATCATTTAAAACCTTATAATTCAATCACAGGACTTAATGACTTCCTCTTAACAATTTCTTATTCCATGCAAGTTAAATTTTACTTTATTCAAATCTCAACCAACTTATTCTCAATTCGATATCCTACCTCATTCTCCAATACTTTTCAATCTTATTTTTAGACCTTAATAGGGCAATAAAAGCTCGATATGAACAACACTTAATTTCCAATCCTATAGCTCTTTCAACAATAGTTATCATATGAGTCACTAGTATGAAACGACTCACACATTCGATTAGACTTCTTGGAAAGGTACTAGTGGCATGAGGCTTTTGGGTAATGGTTCCAATTACAGCCTCAAGTTCAACATTCACCCCTTTCGATTTCAATTTAAGAATTGGATGACAACGAATCAGATGACATCTTTCTAGGTAGTAACGTTTTGTCAAACTCCACTCTATAAGGAAATATCGTCATGACATCGATATCAGATTTAATCTCGCCAATTCTTCTTCAATATCACAATCAACTACTATCAACACTTCTACGAATATCAACCATTTTGTTGGGATCATAAATATCCACAACTTGGTTTAGATCTAGGATAGCTAGAATTCCTACGAGAATAGCTTCGATTAATTTACTAGGGGATTTAGGGTTCCTTGTGACAATCTACGTCGTATAAATACCTCGTATAAATATCAAAATAATCATCAAACAATCATGTAATAAAATTACATCATATATATATATATATATATATATATATATATATATATATATATATATATATATATATATAATCCAAGTTATATATATATATATTAAAATAACACTTCTTATTCTGGCCTTGTCGGTAAAATTACATCATATATATATATATAATCCAAGTTATATATATATAGTTAAAAGATTTTGAAATGTTTTATTCAAAACCTTAGTTTTAAAAATCTTTCGTTCTCTATAACGAGAGCTCTGGTACCGAACTGTAACACCCCCAAATTTATACAATTCAATACAGCGGAAGACTCGTTGGTGTTACGGGATAGCACATTACTCACATCATATACAACGCATAAAAATCACGTCGTTTAATAATAAAAGCATTTCCATTCATAAATATCAAATTTACATAGGTCCCAAGTCATTGTATTTCATACACGTTTTACAAAGCATTTGAATGGAAATTATAATTTAAGTGCGGGCCATGAATTCTTGTTGTCTTCCCGAGAATTACCTTCAAGTACCAGAGATAAAACATGTTAAAAGAAAAGGTCAGCGATAACGCCGAGTGAATGCATAGAGTTTAATAAAATCCATCAATATAACATTGGTATAAAATTATTACCCAAAATCATTTTGTACAAATCATTGTAATAGGCCATAAAATAGCCAAAGTCATTTTATACAAATCCTTATCAAAAATCATAATATAGGCTTTTGCCTTCAAAATCATTATATGAGCCATTTTCGTAAAAACATCATACAATACGTTTTATAACGTTGTAAAGAGTTAAATAAAAACCGTTATATGAATATGGTTATGAAAAACCAAAACACGAACATAATATCAATAGTAAGACCCCGTATTGCTAGTCAGGCAATATATCATAATTTAGTGCGTATAGCAGTATTTCGTTATTTTGGATTATTATAAGCCGCATGACATTGTTACCTTACTATAATAAACAACGGGTAGCTAACCCGACAATCATTTGCCCATCTAAATTAGCGTGTCGTTACAATAATCACGCTTGTGTAAATCTTCTCATACATGAATTCGCTTACCAATCAATGTGGCACGACGGGGATCAACCGTCAAGGCGCGAACTGGGGTGATCGTCCCCAAATAGTACTATTATATGCATAAGCGTCTACCAAATCCCGGTAGTTCACAATTCATGCTAATGGGACTTTTAGTGACATAACCTAACTTTAATAATCCATTTTATTTCATCTATCGGGTCATTTAATCATTCATCGGGTCATACAATCATTCAGGTCCAAATCAACAAACAAACAATCGAGAAATCTAGTGTCCTATTTCATAAAACTAACATGTTATCTCCCTCGCGGGTTTATAAAACATTTCATAAAATCATTTAAAAGAGCGTGAGGCTATGAACTCACGTTGATGTGGGAAGGCGATTATCGGCAATTCGGATGTACGGTACGTGCTTCAATCACGGAAACCTAGACAAATAATACTCGTCTTAGACTCTTGTCCAATGACTTTATCAAAATAACAATTATGTATATATATGATGACTTTATATATATGATGATGATCAAGTGGATTTTTACATTTTTAGTCATTTTAGTGTTTATGTGTTGGTAACTTCTCACTAGTTTTACCTATTTACATATTTTAAGTCCAATAAGCTTATTATAAGTTCTTTAACTTGTATTAATCCATTTTATACTTGTATTATCAGTATTTATACTTTACAAGTTGGGCCCAAATGGGTTATGCCCAATAAGTATTTTTTATAAGTGTTTAACTTATTTAGTTAAATTATTACTCCAATATGCCAACTTAGCTCGTTAATGTCCGTATGTCATATAGTTCGGGTTTTATCGGTTTTTACTTGTATTAGGTACTTATATATCAGTATATGACTTTTAAAAACTTTACATAAGACTGGTTTGATCGTCTAAGTTTTAATTGGTGAAAAACGTTAATTTTACGGTAATAGCCGAAAAAGTCGTAAAAATCATGTTTATAGTTTTTATAACTTATAAATCTTATTCAACTACCATTTTTATAAAGTGTCCATTTATTTAACCTTATACATGTTTATATAAATGAAATTTATAAGTTAGTGGGTTTTAATTCACATTTTATACTATATTAGTTTGAGTGCTTATATAATACTATTAAACATTAATTCTTCAAAATCTGATTTTTAGTTTCATCTTCACCATTTTTATCATATCTTGAGTTATATAAGGAGATAGAAGCTCATTTTTGGATGGCATAAACTTAATATTATGTGCTACAAATAAGTTAGTTATAGATACGGCTCATTCCATGTCTAACTATCCTTAACAGTCCCTACAAAACAGACTATTCAGATTGGTACACTCATCTTGTTTTGATCATATCTCACTCATTTTGATGATTCTATTGCATGGCCAACCCTCACATGTGTATGACATCTAACACTTACTGTAAATGGATTCTACCATGCAATTTTATCAGTTTATAACTTGGTTACTTACTGTTTTTATACAGCCAACAATTTAAGCAAGATTCTAGCCTTGTTTCTTATGGTTTTTCATCTTTTTAATCATATTTATCAACACTTGATCCCCACACAACATTTTTATCATCATATATTCATCATATACATATACAATAAGAAAGAAAATACATGATTACATAATCAAAATAACAAGAGGATGGGGAGAACAATCTGTATACCACTAAGATTATGTAGGTATTCATCAAGGCTTGGATTTTTGATGGAGAAACTTGTGATAGATCAACACCAATCTTGAAGACCACCAATACTTGTAAACTTCTTGTAGAAATAAGACCTTGAACATCACCAAATCACCTCCTTAGATGTTAGAATCACCTCCAATCTTCAAGGCTTCAAAGGTTCTTCATCTTATGCATGAATAACATAAGATTTTATGGTTGAATTTGATCAAATAAGGGTGATCAGGGGTGGTTCTTGGACGAATTTTAGAGAGAGAGGAAAGTGTTTATGGTGGTTTGCATGAGTTGAATGTGAGAAATGGTTTGTTGCAAGTGGTTTTGTGGTGTATAGCTTACAAGTTAAGCTTTAAGCAACAAGTGTGCAAGCTTCCTTGTGAAGTTTTGACACCTAATGGTGTGGTAGCTTACATGTTGCCATCCCATATTAGTGGGGTGGGGCAAAAATTGTTTTGTATCATCCCACTAATTTACGGGTATTCCTCGATTCTAGTTTCCTCGATTTGCGTGCCCTCGGGTCGTTTTACGAAAAACGTTTTTATAAATTATGTATCAACGACACAAAATGAATCTAATAAAAATTGTCTCATCAAAAACGGAGTTAAAAAACGTAAATACGTAATCCTAAGGTTTCAAGTTTAGTCGTAAAGGACGTTAAATTATTCACGTAAGTCATAATCTCTTCTCGTAAATTTGTGAGTTTATGAACCAACACAAATTTAAAATCTCAAAATAATATTCATGGATAAATTTATTTTCTGAAATGTCGGATTGTCACCAAAACGGTGTATGTAAACATAAGCACGTAACGTAGAATCCTCCGGTTTAGACGTAGTCGATGCTACTTCAAGAGGTAAATCCAAATTTCTTCCCAAAAATAAGTGAGTTCATATTATAACATTAAAAGAATGTTTTCAATTAAATATTGAGAATAAAATATAAACCATAAATTGACGGATTGTCACAGTTCCCATATTCTGTGACAACACAAGTGCTATAGCCATCTCCAATAATTCGGTACCTCATTCCAGAACTAAGCATATTGACATCAGGTATCATTTTTTGAGAGACTATATTTTAAAAGGTGATATTGAGCTTCATTTTTTACCCACTGAATACCAGCTCACTGATATTTTCACCAAGCCTTTGGCTGAGCCAAGTTTTACTAGGTTGGTTGCTGAGTTGGGTATGCTCAATATTGGTAAACAAATCTGATAAGTGATCTCTGTCTCTGGGCATTTAAGGGAATTGAATGTAACGAGTTAGTTATATTCCAATGGGAGTTAATATATTCCCATATTTAATTCAAATGATTGTCCTTCAATGTCAACATCTTTCCCACTTTCCAAGGGGACAGAAAAATCACATGAAGGGTCAAGGGGTCTCACTTTTCCTAAAAGGTAAACATTTTCATTTAATGCTTTAATTGTAAGAAGGCAAAACCTTTTATCAAAACCATTGACTCATTTTCCTATATCACATTTCTCATAATTTTCACACACGCATACTATTCATCTTCTTCAAATCCTCCATTTCTTCCTTCAAACAACAATGGCGTCTTCATCAACAAACACCTCGTTCACCGTCTTGGCCGCCTCGAATGTAGACTTTGGGATAAACGATGGGAAGATCGCGCTTAACAACTGTGTAGCTCTCCTGGAACATAACAATCCTCTATAGCATCCTTTGTTATCCTTCCTCAAGAACTCCACCATTAATGAAGCTACAAATAGGGAACCCTCCACATGTTACCATCAATTCCTGAGGGAGTTTTGGTATAGTTCTGAAGTTGATCAAACATCTTCACACATCACCTTCAACCTTTATATACATCCACACACTCTCACCTTTTATTTCAACACCTTTGCCAAAGTCATTGGACTTCCTGTCAATGAAGGCATGTCCGTTGTGCCAGCTAGCGCCACAGTGAAGAAGGCTCTGGCTACCCTTCGTCCTCATGATGACGATGACAAACCCTTCACCTCTCAAGGCTTCCAGAACAAATCCCTGATTAAGGTGAATTACTTCTCACCCATATGGAGGACGATGATGCTTTACATAGTGAAATGTCTGGGAGGAAATCAGGGGTCACATGATCAACTAAATGGTGCTCAGCAAGCAATTGCTTACAGCTTGATTTGGGGGTAGGATATAGGGATCGCCCACATACTTTACACCGACCTCATTGCAAAGCTAGAAAACAAAGGGAAGAAGAATCGACTGGCCACCATCTGCTACACAAGATATCTCTCTCTCTCATCATAGAGGATATACTTGGTGAAACATATACCAATGATGAGCTTCACTCTTTCTCTTCCAATCATATCACACCAGTGATAGGTGTAGAAATACGTCTTTTAGGAAAAAGAGCGTAATTAGGGAAAGTATTAACAAGTGATTTAGGAAAACCACAAGTTATGACCCAAAGTGGGGATCGTTCTCAAGGAGGCTTGGTGTGTGTGTTAAGAAATGACTAACTTTGTGATTATATTTATGAGAAGAGAAAATAGAAATGAGATAAGAAGAGAATGACGGTTACGATGACGAACTAAACTAAGACGATAAAGTCGTACACGTAAAACCGTAAAAAGTAGCAAAATTAAAAATTTACCATAAAAATTCCTAGAAAATTGAAATAAATCGTGAATAATGTAATTAGAGTTTACAAAAACTCAAAAATTACCCAAACCTTTTATTTAAGTAAATAATAATTTTTTAATGCTAATTAAAGCCCAAAAAATCAATTTAATTAACAAAAAGCCGAAAATGAGATTTTTTCAATTGTAAACCTCTAAAATAACTTAACTAAATTTAAAACTATTTTTGAAAATTTTAAATTTAATAAAAACTATTTAAAAACAATTAAAAACTCTTTAAATTTAAAATAATTATAAAAATTAATCTAATGACAATAAAAATATTCTAAAAGATTAAAATTCCTAACTTAATGTATTTTACTTAAGAAAAATATAAAAACTTAAAAAATCAAAAATTTTAATTTTTAATAATAAAATAATAATAAAATAATATTACAAATCCAAAATTTATAAAAATTTCTAAAAAGTTGCAAACTAGCTTATTTTAACCTAATAAACACAGAAATGAAGTTGAAATTACCTATATACCCCTAATGGGCCTAGAATGGGCCAAAAGTCCAAACAGTTAGCTTAATGGGCTGATTAAGGCCCAATAAGAAAAATGTTGTCCAAATAAGCCCAAAAGCTCCTATCTGACTTAAAATTTGATTTTAAGAACAAAACTCTGAAGGCCCAAAAGCTGAAAATGTGTTTAAGCTAGCTTATTTCAAAGCAACTTATTCTTAATCGGCTTTTTGGCCCATTAAGCTATAAGTTGATGCAATAAGCTTAAATTAGACACACAAGCTTCTTTTGAGTTACTTAAGAGTTCTGTAAAAAGAAATTTGAAATAAGCACAAGGAATAAGCCTGAAAAAGCAATAAGTTATCTTCACAAAACGACAAAATAGTCGTTTTCGAGTTCTAGGCCACCCCAAGAGCTGGTTCAAGTTTCAAAAGCTTTTAAATGACTTAACTAAGCTTAATTAACAAAAAGTTTTCAAATAAGCCCACTCAATAAGCTGGAATAAGCAGATAAGCACTTAATTAAAAGTCAAACTTATGAGTTTTCTAGCAAAAAGTCAAAGTCAAGGTCTGATAAGCTCCAGTTCAATCAAATGGGTCAAATGATGAAGATCTATAAAAAAAACTAAGTTGTTGCACGTTTAAATAAGCCAATATGTCTTATTAATAAGCTGACTGCAAAATTACACTAGCAGGGGCTAGTTTTGGGTGTTGAGCAGTGGGAACTTTTCCCACTGCTTGACTTAATTGACTTTTTGTCTTAAATGACTTTTTTGAGGATTCAAGTTTCACAAAGGCACCCAAATGATCAGTTAATCATAAGGAGTCAATAACAATCACAAAAACACAATCACAATCAGCCAATTAGTACAGTTAATTCAAAACATCACCAGATCTAGCCCAGACATGAACAATAAGCAGTTATGAACTTATAAGTTGTTTAAGCAAATTTCAGCCAACCAAATTGCACCGAAAGCATACACAAACTATAATAAACTCAAATGAACAAGTTTAAACAGGTTTCATGCAATGGTACAAGGCCTAAATCAAGATTCAAGCACAATAAGGTTACTGATGAACACTAACAAGCAGGTTTTTACTTTTGCTGATATACTTGACCAACAAGCCAAATTCAAACACTCAAATCTTTCACATAAGTTGTATTAACAATGATTTAACAACTTTTAGCCCTAAGCATGCATATACTCTAGATATTTCTAAAATCTTAGGTCAAAATCAGTCAAATCCAATGAGATATAGCACAATGTTTGATTCAAGGGTTTAAGGCCAATAACTTGCAGGTTTTAGTTCTCAACCAAGTAAATAACATATAACAAGCATAAACAACAACTTTCAACAACACAATAGCAACTTATGATCTTAAACAGATAATCCCAAACACTCCTTATCTTTTTCAAATCAACTTTAAACAAGTATAAGTGTATTTCAAGACTACCCAAGCCAAATCAAACACACAAACATATTTAATATGCAGTATTGAACAAGATTAGATCATAAATTCCACAAGAACACAAGCAACACACAAAATCACCAATAATCAAGATTTTAAGCAGATTTTAGGTAGAATGGTGCAAACCTCATGGATGTACATCCATACCCACGAATTTTGAGCTTATGTGCTAGCAAGAACAAGCACAAGCTTCCACAAACAAGCCTGCTAAGATGGAACAATGTTAGAAGCACAAATATCAAAAACAGAAAAGTGAAAAATCCTTGATTAATGCAACCTTAGTTCCCCACACTTTATTATCCCCAAGTTATAAGCTTCACAACACCTTGATATCACAATATCAGGATGCTATGATCAGCTTATAGCCCAAAAATTCCAAGGTTTGAACAAGACTTAGCAAAATATCAAGATTTAAGGAAAATATGCAAACTTTTGCACACTCCTTTGAAAAAAAGTTTTAGGATTCAAGAACAGTTAACATCAAACAATAATAAACAGATAATAAGGTTGGCACTTGATTTTTCTTCAACAAATTCAAACACATTTCATTACTTTAAATATATGATTTACAGAATTGTGAACTTAGGAAAATTCAAGAGCAAAAGAAAAATGTAGTATCCTAAGGCCTTTAAATAGGCTTACAAGTGAAGTAGGAAAGCAGAAAAACGTAAAATCCTAGCTAATGAATTTCCAGTTATGCCCTTGAGGGTTTGAATACTTTCAAGATCATGTGACTTGTTCTTGGCGTTTTGTTGTAGCTGGCAAGGTTTAATTTCATCCAAGGGCTTATAACAAGCTTAAAATGTAAGCTGGAATGAGGATGGTTGGATTGCTGTCCAATTTTTGGCAGTTTGCACAAGAGTGTAGTAGGGGAATCTCATGTGGGGTTGATGGGTGATGTGGCAAGTTATTTGTGAGTTGGGTTATGATTAAGACAAGCTTAATCATAAATCTGGAGCATATTAGGGTTTAATTTCAAGTCATTAACAAAAACCCAATTTTGTTCTTGGAGTGAATAGTTGTAAGTTTAATCCGTTTTTGGTTTAAAACATGTTTAAAAACATGTTAAGGCGCCAGTTTTAACTAATCAGTTAGATTAGTTAAATAAAGGGGTAAGTGGAGTGTGACATGGCAGCAGGGTGAGTGGTGATTGGTGGAAAGGTGGTAGTGAGACAGGTGTCAAGTGGTGATTAGTCTAGGTAATTTTTGTTGTCTGCCCCATTTAGCCCTTCATCTTTCAAACTCCTTTAGTTTGCAAATAAACGAGCCAAATCCGGATTCCCTTTGTAATTGAAGTTTTGGTTTTCATACTTTTGCCCCAAATAGTTTTGTAAAGTATTTTAAAGGGTATTTCTTGCTATTTGTTGATTCTTGAAGGGCTATTTTGGCATTTTCTTCATTGATAATGGTCTTGACTTGTCTTGTTGACTTCTTGGAGGACTCATTTTGACAGATCATGATTTATGAGGGACCATTTTTGCCATTTCTTCAAAGTCAAGGGTCCTTTTGGTAATTTGACATTTTTTAAAGGACCAAACTTGTAATTTCTTGTAACTTGAAGTCCTTCATGGTATGTTTGACTTTTAGGAGGACTAATATTGACATTTTAGTTTTGTTGAGGGACTAAATTTGCCAATTCTTCATAGTGGAGGGCCCGTTTTGTAATTTTGACAAACTTTAGGGACCAATCTTGTAATTATGAAGATACAAGGGTTTAAAGTGTCAATTCTTCAATATTGTAGGACCCTTCTTTCATAATCTTCAAATCTTCGACGGTTTATGTAATACCCGTGAATGTGTCGTATGATGCGAAGTTATTGTCTCAAGAGTTGTTTAGTATGAGCATCTCTCTTAAGTTGTGGCTCACTTGTGGATGTGATATCCCAAGTCCAACGTCATTTATTTAATCCTATTTTATGAATAATTTTGAAATTTTTAAGAAATTTGTTTGCTTTAAATTTTACGGTTTAAGTTGAAACCAATGTTTACGGTCGTAATTTAACGTTTGACGATTTAAGAAGAACCGATAACGACTACGATACTGACGGATGCCCAAAACTTATATTTTATTATCGATTGATCGATATTTGAGTTTTTCGAGATTTTTATTTTTTATTACGTGTTAAGTCGAGTCGGAACCATATGTATATTCGTTTTGTGTGCGTTTGAACCATTTAAAGTATTTTGAGGTAGCCGGGACTAAACCCGACTCCCGTAAATTTTCAAAAACCGACTACTAGTCATAATCCCGCTCTTTAAAAGTGGATTTGCCACTAAGGCCAAAAGATAGCTACCTTGTCAAAATTAGTCCCTCTATTTTTTTACAAAAGAGAGAACTACACACACACACTTCATTTCCAACTTTCAAAAATTAGGGTTCATCCCCTTTTTCTCTCCATGGCCGCCGGCCACCACATCACCACCACCAACCATCATCAAAAATTTTATTTTGACAAATCATAAATTTTTTTTAAAGATTTCATGGATGCATGTTTGATTTTATTGGATAATAATACTTACAAAGATGAAATGAGAGATGGTCTTTGATTGGATTTTTCAAAATAAAATTTTTGCTGATGGTTGGTGGTGGTGATGTGGTGGCCGGCGGCCATGGAGAGAAAAAGGAGATGAACCCTAATTTTTTAAAGTTGGAAATGAAGTGTGTGTGTGTGTAGTTCTCTCTTTTGTAAAAAAATAGAGGGACTAATTTTGACAAGGTAGCTATATTTTGGCCTTAGTGGCAAATCCACTTTTAAAGAGCGGGATTATGACTAGTAGTCGGTTTTTGAAAATTTACGGGAGTCGGGTTTAGTCCCGGCTACCTCAAATACTTTTAAATGGTTCAAACGCACACAAAACGAATATACATATGGTTCCGACTCGACTTAACACGTAATAAAAAATAAAAATCTCGAAAAACTCAAATATCGATCAATCGATAATAAAATATAAGTTTTGGGCATCCGTCGGTATCGTAGTCGTTATCGGTTCTTCTTAAATCGTCAAACGTTAAATTACGACTGTAAACGTTGGTTTCAACTTAAACCATCAAATCTAAGGCAAACAAAATTTCTTAAAAATTTCAAAAATATTCATAAAATAGGATTAAATAAATGGCATTGGGCTCGGGATATCACATCCACAAGTGAGCCACAACTTAAGAGAGATGCTCATACTGAACAACTCTTGAGACAATAACTTAGCATCATACGACACATTCACAGGTATTACATCCTCCCCTCCTTAAGGGAGCGACATCCCGGCGCTCTCCGGTTCTTATGGTCGCATTTCGTACTACTAGAAAGATGAGGGTACTACTTCCTAAAGAGGTCTTCACATTCCGATGTGGACTTCGGTTCACGTCTATGATTCCATCACACCTTCACGACGAGTATTATACCTTGCTTCAATCTCTTAACATCTCGATCCGTGATCTCCACTTCAATTTCCCAAATTCTTCCTACAGTTATCAACACATCTCTTCTCGCAGCTTCTCGCGGTCAACAAGTGAGTCTTAATCTACACCATCTCTTCCGTAGCCCCTCGATTCATTTCAAGTCCATTCAGCTGACTTTTTGCTACTTCATTCTATCCAACTGGCGATCTACATTTTCATCAACATATTTCTTCAAATGCTGCAGCTTCAATGCTAATCATGGTACTACCAACGACAAGTGTCAATCTCAACTACTACTAAAATCAACCACACACGCTCGGAGCATGTTTTCCAACTTTCGAATCGTCCTTTCACTTGGTTCATCGTCTCATAAAAACAATTAATCATAAAGAAAATCACACGGATCGCACATAACCCCATCGAAAACGTTCAGAATATACAAGACGAAGTAATTAATAATAGTCGTACAAAATCACCTTATTGCAATATTATGTACATACAAACCTATTTCATCAAAAATGAATTCTTCGATACGAAATCATCCGACGTATACATAACTCTCTCGAAAACATTACAATCCAATCAAACACAAAAGCCATAATAAAACACATACAACCACATTACGACATGTTTGCAACATAGCCAAACCATGCCAAGTCAATTAGTTCAATCAAGTTAACTCATGCTTGCTAATCAGCCAAGCAATGATAAAATAAGAATATTTGACATGATTTCGGATGTGTCCAGTTAAAAGATGTGGATTTGCTATTATAGATCCGGTGGTCTAACATGGTGGAATATGGTGGTGGTAGCCATTGTTAAAAGAGAGAGAGAGAGAAGAGAGGTTGTGTTTGAAGAATAGAAAATGAATAAAAGTGAAAATAGAACACAAGCAACACCCCTCCTTGGAAGCTAAGGAGGGGTATATATAGTCACACACACAACATAAACTATACAACAAACCTAGTCTGGTCTAAACGTGTGTGACTATGATAACTAATGGGAATTCGTAAATGTTGTCACATAAAGTGAGTTTCCAACAATCTTCCCCCATGGGACGACGTGTAGAATTCCTTACAATATTTTTCCTAACAAGTACATAATGATAAGAACAAGAGCTTTCATGAAGCGTCCAATGCTGATGATGTCTTCTAAGGCCTTTGACTTCAAAACGACTCATCTTTAACTTGTAGTAGAAATATTGTAACGGCATGAGCTAAGTAACCCATACACTTCTGGTTAAGGAGAAGCTTTTGAATTAGCTTCCCCCTAATTCATGCCACATAAACTTGATGTAGAAGCTTTTAAATAGCTTCCCCCTAATCCGACAATCCTCGTAAGAAACTTCAAAGCTTTCAATAAAGCTTAGAATGATTAAGCGCACAGCGGAATCTAACAAGCAAATCCCATCATATAACATGATAACGTTGCTAAGAGGGATTGAAAGTAAGGGGTACACCAAGTAGATCAACAACTTCTCTTCTCACGCTTGAATAATTCTTCTAAATTTTTCTTCCCCCTAAGAGTTCAAGTTATGCATACCAGAAAGAATCAAGACATTTCTTCCCCCACAAAGTTGAAGAAAGTAAATCAATCCCATTTATGAAGCTCAAATACTGAAGTGGACACTTTATCCCATTCATGAAGTTGACATCGTAACACCAGAGTCAATTAAGTCCCGGAAATGCACATATCTTCTTCTGAAGATGCACCAGAGTCAATTAAGTCCCGGGAATGCATATAGGATAATGATGATGTTTAATTGTAACAATCAAACAATTAAACCTCGAATCAGTAGTGTACCGTTTAGAGATTGATAACGACACGAGTTAAAACACTGATTTTCTCTACGGTTATGACAAATGTCATCCCAAAATGTCTTCAAATCAAAAGAAGGTATGAAGTTCATCACGTGTACTCGTTGTGCGTTCAATGTGTCTTCTTCTTCCCCCTTGATGGTTTCGAAACTCGGAACCATCAATAAATTGTACGCACATGAACCTGAAATCTCGTGAGAATAATAAATAAGTTGAATTATATATTTTGTGAGAATCAGCTGTTGATCGAAAATCTCTTCTCATAAACTCTCCATGGCCACCTTTACCAACCCACGTGAAAGCAATTTGAAGTGACCACTGAAAGAATGAACCAGATACATCAAACGTGAAGCTGAATAAAAATCCTTCGATCTTGTGACTTAAGCTTGCACTATTGGTGAATGAAGAACGGTGGAGAAATCTCTAAGTACTCAATGCATCACTGAAGAAGTCTATAAGGACAACACCTCTTGAAATTATCCACGTCGACTAAGCGCGTGACACTGAGTACAACAATGTAACCCCTTTAAGTGATAGTTATCCGAGTCATCAACCATCCACCACGAACCCGGAAACCAGATAACCAAGTCTTCATTCTAGGATTAAGCACGAGCAAGTTATCTTTTAAAAGATAAAATAAATACACGCCTTCGAAAAATCCGTCTTCAACGTCACGTAATTAATACCCGCTCAAACGAATCCGTAGCTACTAAAAAAATCGCCAAATTTCTTGGTCTCGTCAAATAAATTTGTCACGTTGTCTCGATACTTGTCTTTAAATCTTGTCACTTTTCATTGTCACGTCATATTATCATCCCGGAGTACAAAAATGACTAAATATAACAAACATTGAATAAATTTAATCTTTTAACACAAAATTTATAAAAAAAAACTTGTGCAAAATTAAATAATATTTATCAAGTTTGTTATATTAAATAAAATTTAGCACCAAAAATGCACCAGCCCATCACTTTTAAACATAGCCCAGCCCAGCCCAAATTAAACATAGCCCGACCCATTTTGCAATATGTAGAACCCGGTCCATCCAACTCAGTAGGGTATATTAAGTTCAAACCCTAATCATTCTCACATTTAACCCTAATCTCCTCTCATACCAAATCCTCCGCCCCCATCTCCTTCTCTCTCATCTAAATAATCTCAAAATCATCTAATCTCCATTTTCTCCCAGCCACCATCTCAACTAATCTCATCTCCTTATCAAAGATAATGATCTCAACCAAGAAATCCATCGCAACATCATCGCAACATCTCAACATCATCTTGTTTAATCTGTCACAAGAACTTCATTTGACTTTGTTTACTCCGTCCCCTTCTTCTCATCTAACTTCAAGGTCTTAGATGGATCTCGGGTAAGTGATAATTTGATGCATGTTTGATTTCGTTTGATAAATCGAAACAAAGAAAAGATAATAACAACCTTGTTATAAATCTTTCTTTATTTTCGAAGATGGATAGTTTTATGATGCATGTTCGGTTTTACACTCGAAAAAAAATGAGAGATTGTAACAATAAATGTTACGTATCTTCTATAATTTTCGTATATTAAAAGATGGGTTATACCCAAAAAAGATCTATGATGAGATAAATTCGTGGTAATAGATCTTAAAAGATCTCGGTTTACATGACCAATCACGAAAAGTAATCTGAGATTGTATTGATTTCTGTTAAGTTCGAGTCTTAGATGGGGATTTAGGTGCCTATGGGTATTAGGTTTAGATCATGGTGTTGAGGTGATAAAAGGCTAGATTGGATTGGATTTGTTGTTTCTGGTCTCGGGCTAAGTTTAAACAGCATGGTCAAGTCTTTTAGGTCTTAAAACTGGTCAAGTCAATAAGATTCGTCGCAATGATTTCTAAAAAATCATCTCAATGTGGCCTGTTAGCCATCGGAATATTTTATAAAAACCCATCGCAAAGTCTACTCTACATCCCATTGGAATGTCTTCAAATTTGATTTCCATCGCAATGTATTCATCTGTTTTTCCATCTCAATATTTCCATCGGAATGCGTTCCATCGGAATGCGTTCCATCAGAATGCGTTCCATCGGAATGCGTTCCATCGGAATGCACCGAAAGTGTTCCATCGGAATATTCGATCGCAATGTAGAAACCAATGGTTTTTGAGATCGCAATATTCCGATCTGAAAATCTGAAAACATATCTGTACTTTTTCCTGATATTCAGGAAAAAGTATTCTGGGCATATCCTTATCTCCATCTTCAAAAAAATTATGTAATCCAGAAAAGATGATAAAAAACAGATGATATAACAGAAAGAAACCATGCACAAAATCATTAGCAGATTAAAAATGGCAGGTTTTGATTTGACTTTTGACCAGGAACAAAATAGTTTGGACCAGTGGGTTAAGAAAACCATATGTGGGCTGTGACAAAACCAGTAGCCGAAGACAGATATATGACTGTTTAGATACCAAACCAAATAAGAGACAATAAAGTATGACTGTTTGGACACGAATAATGAGACGTGACAAATTTTGACAGATTTTGGACCAAATAAGAACAAGACGTGACAAAAAGGTATATTCGGACCGAAGAAAAAATTTTAAGACCACCAAAATCGAAACGAAAAAAACATGATCCAAGGAATAAACCAAGGCTCTGATACCAATTGTAGATTTGCTATTATAGATCCGGTGGTCTAACATGGTGGAATATGGTGGTGGTAGCCATTGTTAAAAGAGATAGAGAAGAAAGGTTGTGTGTGAAGAATAGAAAAGGAATAAAAGTGAAAATAGAACACAAGCAACACCCCTCCTTGGAAGCTAAGGAGGGGTATATATAGTCACACACACAACATAAACTATACAACGAACCTAGTCTAGTCTAAACGTGTGTGACTATGATAACTAATGGGAATTCTTAAATGTCGTCACATAATTTCAAGTTAAAGAAAGTTCACTAGCTTGCTAGCTACGGATGCATATCCAAAAAGAAAAAAAATACATACATATGTCATCGCAGGGTGCTCACACACGGATCCATACCAAAAAATAAATATATATATAATACAAGAACACCATCTCACTTTTGTCCCACACGTGGTCAAAATCTCAATAAGTATCATCGTTCACAGTCAAAAAGGTACTACATGGCACGTGCTCTCCATGATCGGACGTCATTGGACAATGTCTTCTCAAGTTCTCACAACTTTCCATCACTCGACTAGATCACATACAACATAAACACATAAAAGACAAGGGTTCACCAGAAAAACATCAACTATGTTTGTCTATCGTTTAACCTTCGATGATTAAAGAAGATCGAGTCAGGCAAAGAGGATTCCTCACTTGAATAAAGGAAGAAGGCAAATGGAATTGTCTTCCAACTATCGATGCACAGTTGGTAAACTTCAACAGTTTATCGCGTGTCGTTTGAAATATCAAAAGAACAAGAAAAGATAATAATTAAGTTACGATGTATTTGATGTAAGAGAAGTCTTTGTTATTTCCCTCGGAGTTACTCTAAATCAGATTTCCTTTACTTCGGCACTCTTCTATTTTGTTTGAATTTCTTCTTAGTGTCGGTACGATCTTCTTGGGTATTTCATCAACATCCTAGTGACTCCGCTGGAATTCGCACGTTAAATATAACACATAAAAAAAGATTTTTCCAAAATTACTCGGTCAAGGTGACTTACTATGTCAATACAAAACGAAAGAAAAGATTCCAAGGAACACAAGAAAATTCAAAAATTTCTTTAGGAATCAAAGAGAATGTGATTACTTGCATAAGGATCCACCGTTTTAAAAGCGTTCTCATCCAAACATTTATCAAAACACTATAAGTTTTAAAGATGACCAATTGATTTGAAACGATCGTACTCTTCCTAAACTATGCATAATTAGCTAGATCATGCATACTTAAGGACCAAGCAACGACAACCAACAAAATAGGACTCTTCCCGAATTATGCATAGTTAGCTAAGCTGTGCATAATTGAGGATCGAGTGACGACACAAACATTATTATTACGTACCAAATATGACTATGAAAGTTTTCGACCTAATCTTCAAAATAATTAAATTATTTGAAATGAAATTTGAAATGGGAAAATATTGTTACTATCGTTTTAAGAAACACATCAAATATTTTTCATCTACTTTGGAAACATACATTACTTTGCCTATTTATGAGAAAAATGAATAAATAATTAAGTAAATAAATCGACACCATTTACATTTGGTTAAACGAAACATTTCACATACTCATACATATTTTCAAAATAGACTATTCACAAAATAACGGTAAGGTGATTCATGATTAAAGATCATTGCAAGCACACAAAGTAATAAAATCAAAAATCAATGAGATCGAACGAGGTAAACGAGCAATACAATTGCCAACTAAAATTAACTATATTAGAAATGAAAATACTTCAAACATATGACAAAAGTCTTGGGATAATAACAGCGATCTACGAATACATGGAGTAAAAACTGAATATCAATACAAGCGTCAAAAATAAAACAACGATCATAATTCCCATCGTCTCGAGTTGCACACACATTCCACCAAGGGTATACGGGGAGAGGAGAAGAATCACCTGGTTGAATATAAACAATTTCACCAGGAAGATCGAGTTCTTTCACCTCTACTATTCGGTAAAGCGGCATCGCCTCCTCGTTTTTGTTCAATATAAATAAATAACCACTTTAATGAAGATTTATAGCCTCATTCAAGTAAATACATAATTTTAGGTTCCATTAACCGAAAGGAGAAAGATTACGGGGTCCATGAAGAGGACAAAAATACACCGGGTGACATACCCTCATCATCAAGTACTAGCGAAGTAGCAACCCAAAAATAAATATAATAATAATGGTTTCATACCATAGACAATATTAAAATGAACAATCCCATTACTACTCAAGTTCAGATATAGACTCGCAAAATCAAAGAAGGGATGTCGTACGATCGAACCATCGTGACTCAAAACATTATACATACATCTTAAGAAAATAATACAAGTATGCGTTTGTTGGGTAATCCATTTGCATTTTCTAATTAGTGTTAAACACCCATAGAATTTTTGATCTAGCTTGAATCCAAGAAAACTAAATTAAGACCCATCTTAATCTTGAGCTACCCGTCATATTGGTATGATTTTTATACACATGCATTAACTTTTTCAAATTTTTATTTTTTCTTGATGAACTAGTAGTGTTTGATCCATTTTTATGTTGTAGATAAGTGTTAATATTATTATATTCAAGTTTTAATTGGTTGCATGTTTGAATTTTTGAGTGGGTAAATTTTTAAATGATTATTCAAGGGTGATTGAGGTTAGATGAGTTGTTTAAAATGATATTAGGATGATATTAGAGGTATAAAAGTGGTGAAAATGGGTCAAAATATTTATTTGACATGATTTCTAAAAATGTATTTTGAGACAGCAGCTTATAACATATTATTTCGTGGGTTTAAGTTCTGCCATAAGCTTATATTTATTGATATTGTTGTATTAATCTTCAAGACGCTCGTTTTGCCGCTTGAATGTGCTTCTAACTCATTACGAGCGAAAAGTTATGCTAGTTTTAGTATTTGTGTACCGGGAGACGAGTATCGGCACAATCCGAAAATTGTTGTCGATATTTGGATTGAATCTCGGGGACTATAGAATGAGTTTTAAAAAATTTCAAGGACTGATGTTGGAGTCTAAACCTCAGGTCATGAGTGTATTTTCAAACCCGAGTGTCGGTTTTATAAATGGAGTTGTTTAGATATGTCAAAATGGTTTTACGAGTTGAAGACGTAAATCTGTCCGATTTTCACAACACGAAGATGTGTCGGACAGAAGGTCTTAGGAGTAATATTTTTGAATGAAACTTAAACTGAGTCTTCTTCATATTATATGTGAGTTTGTGACCAAGTTTCGTCGAAAACGGACAAGTGTAGATAGGGTAGATTGGTGTGTACATTTGGAGTGTACATGTTGATTGGTATTTTGGACATGTAGTTCAATAATCATGTGGCGTGAGTTGAGTATTCGCCATTGGACATGGGGATTTACTCAAGTGTTAAGTCATTATATAAGTGACTTAGTTACTGGTCCGAGGGAAGTAAAATGATAAGTTGACTTGCGTTGACTTGGCGTCTTATGACGGGTCAATGTCAAGAGTAAAAATGTTGAAAAGAATAGTGTTGAATAAAAGGGTATGGACTAACACTTGTATTATAAATTTTTTTGGGATTGTCTTGGTTTTGTAATTTTGATTTTTATATTATTTAAGTATGATTTATACTTAAGTCGATTTTTTTAACGAACGCGCCTTATTTGGTAGGTTGCGGTTTTCGTGTTTAAACGGGCATCACTAATCGTCGGCGATCGTCTCATTACCACTATTGGCTAAGGTGAGTCTATAGCCTCGCTTTAAACATGTTTACTTGTTTTATAAAACCCGGAAGGGGGATAACATGCTTGTTTTATTAAAATAAAGGGGTACAACGAGAAGTTGTAGAAACCCTATTATTGGGTACAACGAGAAGTTGTGGGAACCCTAATTACTTGAAATGTAATTATTGAAATTGAAATGTACAACTATAAGTTGTGATAAACTCATGATTGTTTTTAAAATTGAACACAAGGAACTTAATTGTATGTTTAGATGGAAGTTATTACATAAGTTTGTTTAGCCTTAAAAGACCCATGAATCGTGAATTGTTAATCGAGATAACGCTAATGCTATGGATAGATCTATCGGGGTAACGCCCAGTCCAATCGCGACTAGTTCTCGCATGGTGTTGTGATGCACTAGTAATGAAACATCGGATGCATTGTATAAGAGAAATATACGCACTTGGCTAGGTGTGTTGGGCTGAAATAATATATGTTAACGTTCAATGTCACGAGACTTATGTAATGACACGATAATTATGTCCGTACAACATAATTGTCTTTGATAAATTATTAACCATGGAAGGTTATTTTTCAATACTTGTGTTCTCTTTGTTTAAATTAAACTCTATAGATTCACTCGGTAAATTTTGTTGACTTTTTAACATGTTTTATCTCAGGTCCATATAGAAGGCCCTCGAGGAAGGCGGTTTCGTGAAGCTTGCTTATTGAAATGTTTTGGCCCCCTTTTAAAATTTATATCCATTCAAAGAATCTTTTATCATTTATTATGTTGTAAACATGGAATTATCTGGGACCGTGTGAAAAGTTTTATTGTTAAATGAAAATGAATGGATGTTTATTAAAACGACTTGTTTTGAGCCGTTTTCTATGATTATGAGATTGAACCATGATAGTAACACCTAATGACCCTTCCGCTGCTATGACCGAAATTGGGGGTGTTACAGATAACACCCCCAAATCAAATGCGCAGCGGAACTATAACATTTGGGTGTTAGGCAGTTATCATCACACATAAGCTATTTCGAACGACCAAAAGAGACGTAGAAATTTAAACATAAATTAAAGATTGTTTAGATCAACAAAGTCTATTGTTTTCCAAACCCCAAAGATAATACAAAACAGAGTCGCGTTTTGGTCCCCATTGAATCTTAACTCAAAAGTACATTTTCGTTCACATGACATAATATAAAATATTTAAGTGCTAAAAAGGAGGAAAAACAAAGTAGACCGCCAAGCCACAACAACTTCCATCCTCTCATGCTCCGCTGCTATCAATCTTGGTTACCTGAAACACATGCTTAAAACCGTCAACACAAAGGTTGAGCGAATCTATAGGTTTATCAAATCATAGGTTGAACATAAGTATTAAAACCAATCATGACCATTCAATAGCATTGTCGTACTCACAATCTATTATTCAAGGATATTATCTTTAGCAATAGCTAATAATTTTGTTTAAGCTCGTGACACTAATCCGTTAACTCAATCACCCGCGTACATTTACCGGCATGATTAAAATGAAACCAGTGCCCCTTCTAAAGCCATCAGTTGCAATTATACCTTATTTCTTATCACAAGTTATCCATCCGCAGAGGGTACTCAACGTACTAGCTCTCGTCTCGGATAGGGTCGTCAACCCGATAGTACTATCAATTGTATAAGCGGTTATCTCCAACCCACACAAAGGGCAAGACTTTTGCAACTAGGTACTCAACACAATTCAAGGCAACATTCGGGTCCAACAATCATTCATGACTTATGTTCATTTTCATTTAAATTAGCATGTATCCCCCTCGCGGGTAAAAACATTTGAAATAAGTAAAGAGCGAGGCTATAGACTCACCTTGCATAGTAGTAGTGGTTCTAGCGAAGACGTAACGAAATTATCACCGACGATTTGGATGCCCCCGGGAAATCAAATACAACACCTAACGAATAAACTCTTAATGAATAAACTCCTTCAAGTAATTTCAAGTACTGTATGTATATAATTAAAGTCACTAAAAGTTTGTATAAACTCACGGCAAAATTCCATACAAGTGATTATTACTAGACTTATACCATTTATCTACGTACTTAAAGTTGATTCCCATTTTATAAGTTTGCCGGTACTTACCAAAAGTACGGGCTGTCTGCTATGACTTAAGCACCTATATAAATTAAAAGAAAATTCACAAAAATGCCACATGATCTGTATAAAACCCATATTTAATCCCATGAAAAGTTTTCACTTTTATGACCCGTTACATATCACATTACTAAACATAAGTTTTTAGGACTGATTTTGCACTCCTAACATGTAAGACTTGTTTGACCCATTTAAAAGACACCATTAGTCAATTTGACTCTTAAGTCCAAAAATAGACTCAAAAATACAGGTTTGAAACCAAAAATCAACTTTTAATCATTTACCAAACTCTATCTATGGTCCCCGGGATTTGACCCAAAACCAAACACAAATTCGGATTGTGTTAGTTCTCATCTCCCGGTACACGAACTTTCAAAATATCATAACTTTTGACTCGTTTGGAGTCGTAAGCTCTACCTTATACCAAAACGAAGCTAAGACAAAGTTCTATAACTCTATCCAATGTTTATGACCTGCTTACAAAGTTAAACCCACGAAAAACATGCTTGAACAATCTGGTCTAAAATCACCCTTCCAAAATCACCCTAACACTTGATTCCAATCCAATCTAACATCACCTAGACCAATTTTAACCACTTATGATCATTCCTAACACCTTAATCAGTCCCTTACACCTAGGATATCAAATCCACTCTAAAACCCATTTACCAAATCAAGCATGCAATAACTTGATTTTTCCAAGAATCAAAGATTTTTTAAAAATGTGTTTTGATGTAATTAAATCATTAATTTGTTTAATTGGTGATTCGGTAATGTTAATTAATCTATAAAACAAGATGGGATTTATGATGTTGGTGTTCTACAGCCCCCAAAACCCACGAAATGTCGGGGTGTTTGGTGGGTTCATGGTGTTTGATGATTTTGCTTGTGGGTTTGTGTTTAGATTGATGTTTTAGGTGTGTTTGAATGAGTTAAACATGTTTGCATCCATGAAATCTTTCAAAAAAGTTTATGATGTTTCAAAAACATGTTTTAATCTAATTAAACCCGTTTATTGTTTAATTCATGTGTTTATAATGATAATTGATCCATAAAACAAGATGGGGATTATGTTTTGGGTGTTCTACAGCCCCAAAAACCCACGAAATTATGGGGGTGTTTGGGTGTTCATGGTGTTTGATGAAATGTGTTGTGGGGTTGTGTTTAGAATGATGTTTCTAGTGTTTTTAAATGATTAAAACCTATTGCATGTATGATTTAGGATTAGGTTTTGATTAATATTTGATGTTCTTAGTGTTATAGGCTGTTTGGGATAATTGGGTATGATCATAAGTGGTTAAAATTGGTCTAGGTGATGTTAGATTGGATTGGAATCAAGTGTTAGGGTGATTTTGAAAGGGTGATTTTAGACCAGATTGTTCAAGCATGTTTTTCGTGGGTTTAACTTTGTAAGCATGTCATAAACATAGGATAGAGTTGTAGAGCTTTGTCTTAGCTTCGTTTTGGTATAAGCTAGAGCTTACGACTCCAAACGAGTCAAAAGTTATGATATTTTGAAAGTTCATGTACCGGGAGATGAGAACCAACACAATCCGAAATTATGTTTGGTTTTAGGTCAAATCCCGGGGACCATAGATAGAGTTTGGTAAATGATTGAAAGTTAATTTTTGGTTTCAAACCTGCATTTGTGAGTCTATTTTTAGACTTATGTGTTGGATTGGTCAATGGTGTATTTTAAATGGGTCAAACAAGTCCAACATGGTCAAAGTGCAAAATCAGTCCTAAATGTGTACGTCTAGTAATGTGATGTGTAACGAGTCATAGAAGTGAAAACTTTTCATGAGATTAAATATGGGTTTTATACAGGTCATGAGGTATTTTTTGAATTTTCTTGAAATTTATATAGGTTCTTAAGTCATAGCAAACAGGTACTTTTGGTAAGTACCGGCAAATCTATAAAATGGGAATCAACTTTAATTACGTAGGTAAATGGTATAAGTATAGTAACAACTACTTGTTTGATTTTCGCGTGAGTTTTCATAAGCATTGAGTGTGTTTTCATATCCGTGTGTTTAGTACAATAATGTACGCGGAGTATTGATTTGGTTTTCATACCTTGATTTTTAGGTCAAGTGTTAGATATTCCCGGGCATCCACGTCGTCGGTGACATTTCTCGTTACGTCTTCGCTAGAACCACTACTACTACGCCATGTGAGTCTATAGCCTCGCTCTTTACTTATTTCAAACGTTTTTACCCGCGAGGGGGATACATGCTATTTAAATGAAAAAGAACATAAGTCATGAATGATTGTTGGACCCGAATGTTGCCTTGAATTGTGTTGAGTCCCTAGTTGTAAAAGTCCCTAAATTCATGAACTATTAACTATTGTCTTGCCCTTGTGTGAGTTGGAGATAGCCGCTTATACAATTGATAGTACTATGGGGTTGACGACCCTATCCGAGACGAGAGCTAGTACGTTGAGTACCCTCTGCGGACGGATAGCTTGTGATAAGAAATAAGGTATAATTACAACTAATGCCTTTAGAAGGGGTACTGGTTTCACTTAAATCATGCCGGTCTATGTACGCGGGTGATTGAGTTAACGGATTAGTGTCACGAGCTTAAACATAATTATTAGCTATTGCTAAAGATAATATCCTTGAATAATAGATTGTGTATACGACAATGTTATTGAATGGTCATGATTGGTTTTAATACTTATGTTCAACCTATGATTTGATAAACCTATAGATTCGCTCAAGCTTTGTGTTGACGATTTTAAGCATGTGTTTCAGGTAACCAAGATTGATTGCAGCGGAGCATGCGAGGATGGAAGTTGGCGTGGCTTGGCAGTCTACTTTGTTTTTCCTCCCTTTTAGCATTTAAATATTTTATATTATGTCATGTGAACGAAAATGTACTTTTGGGTTGAGATTCAATGGGGACCAAAACGCGGCTCTGTTTTGTATTATCTTTGGGGTTTGGAAAACAGTAGACTTTGATGTTTTAATCAATCTTTAACTTATGTTTATATTTCTACGTCTCTTTGAGTCGTTCAAAATAGCTTATGTGTGTTGATAACTGCCTAGCACCCAAATGTTGTTGTTCCGCTACGCATAGCATTTGTTGGGGGTGTTATAGTTTATCTTGGAAAATCTTCATTAGGGCTTGGTTCAATGTGCGGCTTCGTTTCCCGTGTTCATTTTTGTATGATTCTTGTGATCTTTTGTCATTTTCTCAATATCCGTACCTAAAATACACAAGCAACCAACACAAGCATATATTTGGTCAATTTCATGATATTTTATGCATTTAAAGCCCTTTTTGGATGATGAGACTATGTAAAAAAGCAGTCTCATCAACCAGCTTCACTGAAGACTCCCTTAGAGGATGAAGTGCCTCTTAGTAGGCATATGATGAGAGTTGCTGGGTTACTCTCTGATGATGAAGAGCCCTTGATCCCTCACAATAAGGTGAATGCTGAAAGACAAACTGATAAGTCTTTGTCCAAGACCTCTGTGCAGTCTACTTCTCAGCCCAAGGCGCTCAAGGAAAAGAAGAATAAGAGGAAAGACATCCCCCTTTCCTCTGAAACCCCTTCTGTTAATCCTACAAAGAAGAAGAAGACCAAGAAGAACCTATCCCCTTATCTGGAGGATGTGGTTAAAGAGCCTACAACTGACAAACAACCAGAGTCTAGCGTCTCCTTGTCAGTAGAGACGACTAAGAACCCTCTCTACGCTGATATCTCTTAGGTATTAGTTCGTCTCTTTTTTTCTTAATGGAGGTTCACATACAATCACTCTCAAATTTATGTAGGATAGGGTGATGAAGTTCTAGGGTTTGCATTAACACATAGAGTGTCTGTGTCAGCATCTAGATCTCTTAGGATTATCTGTACACTCTGTCTTGACACTAGAATGTGATTCATTTGTGCTCTTAACGCACCCCGATGATCCTTCACCCTCTGGACTATGCTCTTGTCCATAACAACTTGAGCATGCTATTGGTCTCGACCCAGAGTCTCTGCACCTCACGTGGTCTCTGGGTCCCCTCAGATGAAAAAGAGTCCCAAAGAATTTATTCTTTTGGGGGGACTGAATAATCACCCTAGTCTTCCTAGGGCAGCGATCAAAGATGACATTTACCTTCAAATATGTCACAAATAAAAGAGTCCCAAATAATTATTCTTTTTGGGGACTCAATAATCACCCTCAATCTTCCTAGGAGAAGCGATAAAAGGCGACCTTTAACTTCCATTACTTCATAATTAAAAGAGTCCCAATGAGCAATCCTTCAGGGGGAGATGGATGATCACACCCAGCTATCCTAGGGGCAGCGAACGGCGACCATTCACCACATAGTTTCACACTAAAAGAGTCCCAAGGATAAATCCGTAGGGGGGATGGATAATCACACCCAGCTTTCCCAGTGGCAGCGAATGGCGATCTATAACTTCATATTTATTTCACACTGGTTAATTACAAATGTCATAACAGGCTCACAATCTTCATGAAGAACAACAGAATGATGAGGCTTACTCCATCGATGATGAAAAAAATGTTGAAGCCTCACTCATTGATCTAAATGCTATGTCAGACATTGACTCCATGCCTTAAGATGAAGTATTTATCATTGAAGATGACCTTACCATTTCAGACTATGCTGATATGGATGCTGATGATGACCAAGTCACATCTGAATTGAAGCCCATTTCCTTCACATCGATGGTAAATGTTTAAGAACTAGCTGCCAAGCAGCTATGGGACTAGAGGCTCTATACACCAACCCCAGATCCCTTCCCAACTTTGCCAAATGTCATGGAACTGGGGGCAATGAAACACTTAGAACATTTGAAGAACATCAAGCTTATACCTGTTCCTAGGATGAAAGATGTTCAAGAACTAGCCGCTGAGGAACTCTGGGTTAATAGGGTAGATATCAGCATCACCAAGCCAAAAGTCACAAATGATGTGATCCTCTCTGAAATACAAACACTCACCCATGCTGCTGAAGAAATCACCACCACCTTAGAGACTTCCCTAACCTCATCTGTGGAATGCTCTATGACTTCACTACTTCTGCAACTACTAGGAAATGCCTTGAAAGCTCAACTCCTAGTGGTTCTAAACCACAGTCTCTAGCAGTACATGCCATCAGTCCTCACAGCAGCTTTCAAAGCTAATGTTGCTGCTATTGCCAAGGCATCTGAGCCTTCCAAGCAACTTCTTCAGGAGCTATTACAAGAGGAACTTAAAGAAATATGTCTATTTTTCCATCAAGAATTTGTTAAGTTCCTCAAACCTGGATTAGGCACAGCTTCTGCTGGCACTATGCCTGAGGGGGAGAATTCTGATACCTCTACCTCTGAAGAATAAGAAGATACTACTCTACCTAAGGGGGAGCAATCACTTAAACAACCAACACCCTCAACAGAGATCCCAAAACAAAAACCCATCAGATCCTTCAACCCCATCACTGAGGTGGCATAGGACAAGGGAAAATGTATTGCCACTGAGGTGCCTAAAACAACCCTACACTCCCTCCAAGAAGAAGGTGGATCCACAGCCAAACACTCTGACTTGAACAAATTTAAAAGTGCTGATGAACCACCACTAACCCCAGAGCAGGCAAAGGCTCAAATCTTTGAACAAAAGAGGTTAGCTAACATTAGAGCTGCTGAAATCAAGAGTAAAGAAGCTCTGAACAAAGTACTCTCTCCATCTATAAAGGAAGCTCAGCTGAATAAGCTCAAAGAACTTGAAGTCAAAAGGAGCAACCTTCAAAAGGAATATGAGAGAATAGTGGACCAAAGAGCAGAGCCCAGTCAAATCAGCAAGTACACTTGTTACACTGACAAAGACAAAAGAGTATTGATGACCTTATACAGAGATAATCAAATAACCAACTACAAAGTCTTCAGTGACTTTAAACTCAGAGATCTGTGCCTCTCTGAATGGTTAGAAGTACTGTCTCTTGCCCAAAAGAAGGTGGCCAAGTATACTTAGAACCAGAGAAAGGAATGGTCTTTATGAATGGTAATTGTAAGTATTGCTTTCAGAGGACGAATGAACTTCATCTGGCCTCAACTATCCAACTCATCAGACTCAAACAGGGCATCCTAAGGAACTGCAAATTAGCTGATGATTTTGAGTTTGAAGTTGAGCTGATCATCAACTCCAAGAGTGATAAAGTTGAAGCTCATAGAATCTATGACCATGGCCTCGATCGCTGAAGAACCATTTATTTTGTTTCATTTCACACCATTGGGTGTCTTTGTAATAGACTAGGTTCTTTATGTTTAATAAAACTCTGAGGTATGTTTGTTAAAATTATGTGTAAGAAGATGCTGTGTACTCACTTACAATAATTCTAGACTTAGTATAATTTATAAACAAATAGGGGGAGATTGTTGGGCCAATGAAAGTTTTAACTATGGCCCAATATAGATTTGATTAAATTAGACTAAGTGTTACAGATCGCTAAGAGGACCAGCGATAGAGACCAGACCAGCGGAAGGCAAAGCCTCAGCTGGCACACCAGGAACATTCAAGTCAAAGACAACATCAGAGAAGTCGAAGATAATCTGAATTCATACTTACCAGCGATTATGAATAGCTGGGATGTAGAAGGAATGTGCTGGTGTTCAAGGATCTCTGAGTTGACAATACTCAAAGATCACTTAAAAACCGTAGAAGTCTGATACAAGCAAAGCTTGTCCAATCCTTTATAGTTTAGGCGGGAGAATCTACAAAGTATTTTTAGCAGGACAAAACAAGAGATTCAAGATAAAGCCTAGTACGGCCTAGTGGGAAAAAAGGTGAACAGTTGGCAGAATTGTTCTCCTAAAGTTGTTTAAAGGTATGTCTCGATTTGAACATGCACTTAATACGATGTACTCTTCCATTAAGAAGATGGCACGTATCAACTACTCCCACTAAGGAAGCAACCTCGTACCACTATAAATAGGAGTGAGAAAGAAGAGTTAACACATCCCTTGTGCTCGGATAAATTATCTAAGTTCTTTCTCTCTTTGGAACCACTGATCCCTCGGCTGTCTACTAGCGACTCATAGGTTCCCTTGTAAACTTGAGTCTCGAATCAAGTTTACTTGTTTTAGGGTTCAATTCTTATTTTCATTCAACAGGTGTATTCATAGCACTTTGTAATACTTTGTTTATAATAGTTAATAAAGCATTACACGTTTGAAAAGTATTTCATTGTGTTTTTATGTTTATACGAGTTATAGTTTCGACAATTGTTATATTAAGGGAATTTCATCCATAAATATTAAGTTTCTAAAAATAGAAATTTTCCAAAAATAATAAGTTTCTATAATTAGGCATAAGCTGGTTTATAAATAATAATTAAAGTTTAGTTAGTAAATATAAGTCTTGGTTATAGTTCATTAATTAAAAAATTGGTTAATTAATTAAACTATACGTTATATGATTGTAATTAAAATACATGTTTTAATTAAATAACTAAGTATAAATACCTTAGGTTATACATGAATTAATAAAATAAATTAATTTAGCCTAAGGTTTAATATAACTTGACTTTAAAAATAGTTTTCATTAAAAACCCAAATCCCGAGCTCGTGTTCCATATAAGCCGAACCATATAAGGTATAAACAAGTCCCACCGAGACCTTGGAGCGTATGGGTTGACACTAAATAAACCAACCAAATAGGTACACATACCCCGACCTAATGTCGGGGTCCTTTGGTCTCGAATCCGAACAAACAAAAACCAACCGAGCCCCTTTGGGGTTTCGGTGGTGCCTCGGTTACACCAAACCGAACAACAAACACACCTCGACCTTCGGTCGGGGTTTCTTGCCTGTGTCCGAGCCCACAACCAACCAAGGTGAGCCCCTTTGGGTTCTTGGTGGTGGTGAAGAAAATAAACCGAGCCCCTTTGGGGTCTCGGGTGTCTCGACCGAACCACAACCTACACCAACCAAACCCAAAACCATGATTTAATTAACATAATACATGTTTTATTCTGGTTCTTAATGATTAATTAAATAAAAATGAAATTAAATAAGAATTAAATGAAAAAGAAAAGGGCTTGATTTATACCGAATGCGTGAAAAGAACAAAAGAATGATTACGAATACAAAACAAATAACAAAAATCGTCCGGTTCTTCCCTCTTGCTTGTTGTAGCCGGCGGCACCAAGAGAAAAAAAGGGAGAGAGCACAAAATTTTGTAAACCTAAAATAATGAATTTGTTATTCCCCTAGTGTTTTAATAAAAATTAGTTTTGGGCCAAAAGGCCCACATGGCCTCCCTTCTTGTCTTTGTCGCACCTATGGGGCCCACTAAGGGTAAACCCGAAGTTTTTCTGTGTTAAAATAATTATCGTGTATGTTCGTGATTTAGTATTCGTGAATTTGGTATTCGTGATCGTGTCACATTTATAATATTCATGATTGTTTGTTATTTATTTTCGTGACACTTGTATTAATATTATAAATGGAAAGTTTAAATTTATCGTGTTTTCTAGTTACTGTTTGTGTGTACTGTTCATAGATTTTTAATGCGGGTTTACAACTCTTCCCCTCTGAAAGAACAATTCTTCCTCGAATTGGAGAAACGTAAACTGAAAGAAAACATACCTGAATTAGAACTGGAAATGAGGGTAAGAAGTCCGTATAGACTCCTCCGTCTCCCAAGTGGCTTCCCGCTCAGGATGATCCCTCTAGAGGATTTTGACGAAAGTAATCGTCTTCCTCCGCATGACACGATCTTGTCGCTCAAGAACTTTCTTGGGTTCTTCAACATATGAAAGATCCTCTCGAATCTTATCAAGTGGATACTGGAAAACATGGACTGGATGATAGTTGTATCCTCTGAGTAAAGATACATGGAACACGTTGTGAACGTGTGATAGCTGAGGCGGGTAACGCTAAACGGTATGGCTCTTCACCAACACGTTCTATGATGTCGAACGGTCCGGTGAAGCGAGGACTGAGCTTCCCTCTAATTCCAAAACGTCTAACTCCTCGTGCAGGTGATTAATAACTAGCTTTTGGCCAGTATAAAGTTATCGTTCGTTGTGGTGGTCTAATCGAATTGATTACTGGATTAATGTGCGAATCAGTCGTCTTTTGGTGAAACAATGGTTTGGTCGTTGTAGTGTATTTAAATTGCAAAACGCTAAATTAAATGATGGTAATTTAAAACTAAATCTAATTAAAACTTAAATTGTGCAATATTAAAACTTTTAAAAGTAAAATGATTAAATGACTTAAAACTAAAGCGTGACGAAGTATTAAAAATGTAACTTAAAAACAAAACAAAGCAAAATATAATTTAAAATCTAAATCCCATCGGAATGTCTGATCGGAATGCTGTCACCATACCATCGGAATCCATATCGCAAAGGAGTTACGGAATGTATTAAAGCTAGGTCTATCGGAATATATACAAGCTATCGGAATGTCACTTCCATCGAAATACACCCATCGGAATGTGGCTCAGATCGGAATATTGCTATACAAATTTGGGCAGCACTTCGTTTTAATGAAGCCTTAAGAGCCGTCGCAATCCCGATCGAAATGTGTGATCGGAATCTTGATCGGAATAAGGGGAAGTTTCAGATCGGAAAGCACCGTCGCAATGTTCTGTCGTAATAAGCTGTCGAAATCCAATAACCCTATTCCAATGCTGTCACCATCGGAATGTGGGTGATGCTATCGCAATGTGGAAATTCCCTTCTTTTCGATGGAGAGCAAATTCGCAATAAGCACAAGAACCAAATAAGCTAATTCTAATAAGCAGTAACAAATACTAAAATGAAATGGAAACAAAACGAGACAATAAGCTAAAAAGTTAAAACCTTTCGAAATTTAAAAGACGAAACTTAATGAAATGGAATTTAAAAGGTAAAACTTTTTAAGAAAAACTTGAAAACACTTAAGCTAAATACCAAATAAGCACATAAGATTGTCAAACTTATGGCTTATTTCGTATGAAAACTTAAAGGGAAAAGAAAAGACAAAAATTTAAATCAAATGAGCAAAGGGATTAAGCAAACCTTGCTTAATCCGATTTTAAAACAAACCAAAAACAAGAGAAAAGTAGAAGGAGAATGATAAAAGAAAACTTGATTAAAAGTAAATAAAGATTAAAGCAACAAAATTAAGAACTTACTTGAATTAAAGGAAAGAAGTTTAAGGTGCGAAACAAGGTAATTAAAATGACAAGTATTTAAAATGACATGTAAAGTAAATTTTGCAAGAAATGTAAATGGAAGAACTAATTGTCACTATTATCCAACAAGATTAAAATGAAAGCCTAAGGATCCTATTTATAGTGGATTAGGGAGGTGCTTAGTGGAAGCTTCCTCCCCTCCTTCTTCTTTTCTTTACTTATCGTTTAGTCCTTATCTTCTTAATTCTTCGACTTTAACGACTTTGTCTCGGGATTTCTTTAAACTCGTCTTGAAATTTCTTCGTAAATAAGACTTGAGTTCTTCGGCTTTTAGTAAACTTCCGTCTTTTGACTTTTTCTTCGATAAATCTTCAGAATTGGTCTTGGACTTCCGTTCTTTTTGCACTCTTGATTTCTTGACTTCGTCTTTTGTCTTTTCTTTGATAAAAGCCCGTGAATGCCCGTGTTTTCTCCCCTTTTCACATTTTCGTCCTAAATCACAATAAAAACACAAACCACGTATAATTCCGATATTTACGACATAAAATACACGTTTTGGCCTGGTTATTATTGTAGTTAAGTGGTAAAAAGGATGGGTGTTTACACACCTATCAAATCCCCTACACTTGACCATTTCAATGTCCTCATGCAATGCATTAGTTACAAAGCACGTTTTACATTTTCTATCATAATCAATCCATATTGGCCTTTATTAAGAGATAGAAAATTATAAACATTCAAAGGAAGAAAGTAAAGAAATTAAAGACATGCCTTAGGGTTTTGAAAATGTCATGAATGATCATCATCCTCAAGTTTTCACTTTCTCCAAACCAAGATTAAAAACGAGATCATTGTTATTATAAGTTAGCAAACTAACACGAACTCATGTGGGCCAATTATTTACTTAGACTCCCTTATTCCTAGGTGTATCTCTTATATTTTATGATTGTCTTGAATGATCACGAGGATGCATTGTTGACTTATTTCGATAGTTATTAAGGCTGAAAATAAAGTGGGACGATTTAATCAATAGTTAGCTAAAGGACAAAATCTTTTATAACTGCTTCTCGGGACCTCATAAAGTTCATTACTTGGCATAACTCGCTTCGCGATTTGAGACCTTTCTCGGACCGATATTTGGCAGCGACTTCATACTTCAAACCTTGAGAAACGTTCATGAAATAATGGTCTTCTCTTCATAATAGGAATTTCTTCACTTGGAGTTTTGAGAGATTCTTCATACTTGGACCACGACTTCTTCATTTTTCTCCAATCATTACTTTGGACATTGATATACAACGATCCGCCTCCTTTTTGGACTTGGATCTATTTATCCTCATACCTTGTTAGGGCCTTTTTGGATAGATTTCTCCATGATCTTTACGGGAGTATTTGCTTTTCGTCGTGTGTCTTGATCCTTCATATTGATTTTTGATAAATGATTCTTCACATTACTTGGGATCTTTAGCAACAAAATGTAGCCCTCATGTCTTGTTAGGACCTTTTCGGACTCGCCAATCTTCGCATCCCGCTTCAATAAGTTATGCCTTGGCTATGAACTCTAATCATTACCGAGCAACTTTTAAACGATCTTGGGCTAGAATCTAAGTAACTTTTCAAATCCTACAACTTTATTTATTGCATATAAATTTATTAGCAAGCGATGGGAGAATAGGCGTATAATTAACTCACATAAATTCACGAAAAAATACCAAACTTATAATTGACTCTATCATCTCTCGTTCTCCACAGTTTAAAATATCAAGGAATGAGACTCGTGGATGCTTAGCCTATTAAATCAAAGTTTTGGGTTTTGGAGTCATCTATAGGATCTTGCAAACTCTTAGACTTTTTCAAGTTTAGAAATCGCATTTTAAAGTTCCCTTGATAAACAACTCTCTAGGATCAATTATAGGAACTTGTAAAAAGTTCTTGTTCTTAACCCGTGAGAGTTAAGACTTTCGCGTTTTATAGCTCCCTATATAAAAGCCTAGCAAAACTTGACTTAAACACGTTAAGGATACTAGCTAGAGTAAACTTAGATAAGTAAACTCGGGTTGAGTCAAAAGATTCCCAACGTTTGAAAATTAAAACCACTTTATTAAAATTTATTCTAGCAAGGAAAGAAAATAACTATAAAAAGGGAAAAACAAATAGGCCAAAATAGATCAAAAATTTTGAAAAATGTCGAAAAATCAATTTTTCGGTTAAAATGAGGACAAATACAAGGAAAAGGCCAAAGCGAGAGTGCGATTGGCTAGCTCAAGAGTCATTTTGGTGGGTGAAAGGTCGGGCAATGATAACTTTTTCCAAACACTTAAAGGCATCAAATTAATACTTTCCCCGAGATCGGCTAAGGCAGTAAATTTGTCGGTTTGGTTAAAAGTACAAGGTAGGACAAAACGACCGGGATCTCCAAGTTTCTCCGGAAGTTCTTTAAGAAGGACGGCAGAACAATTTTCATTCAAGCGAGTATTAACAAACTCGACCATCTTCTCCTTCTTACTAAGCAGTTCCTTAAACATCTTGACAAATTGTGGCATTTGGGCAAGAGCTTCAACAAGGGTAAAGGTGACGTTTATTCTTAGTCTTGATTCTAGCCTTGTTGAGTCGAGAAGGGTAAGGAATGCTGGGGTTGGGTGGTGGAGGTGTAGAAGGTGAAGGTTGAGATGTTGAAGGGTTAAAGGTGGAAGGTGGGGTTGGTGAAGGGTTCTTCTTGGGTACTTCGTCATGACGAGGCGGAGACGGTGATGGTGTACTAATACTAGGTGTGGGAGTAGTAGGGATAAATGGTGGTGGAGGAGGTGTAGATGGAATAACTGGGGGTGGGATAGATGGTCCTACTAAAATGACTCCACTATGGGTAGTAATAGCACTCACATTCGCTCTCGGATTGGTGACGGTGTTTGAAGGTAGAGATACCGAAGTAGAGGGTTGAGTTGTGGGTAAGAAACTAGCCAGCATATTCTTCAAATCATTCGTTTGATTGCTGAAGGAGGATTGTATATCATTTCGAAGCTCGGATCTAATGTCATTCCCTTGCTTGGTGATATCCCCTTTCAAATTGATAATTTGGCTCTACAGATTCTTAATTTGCTCTTCTTGGGTTCTCATTAAGGCTTCAACATCTTGATTTATGGGTGGGGCTTGTTGATCGGGTGGGTGATAAGGATTAGAAGCTCTAGGTGGGATTTGGTTGCTTCTATTGTAATTGTTGTTGGGGTTTTGGTTTTGAGGAGAAAAACCGGGTGAAAGGTAGTTGTTGGACCGGTAACTTAGCAAATTTCGATCCCCTTGAGGTCGGGCTTGGTAATTTTCCGGTGAATAATTACCATAAGCCGCATACACGTTTTCCGGATTTCCTTGAGTAGAAGGACAATCAGTGTATGAGTGAGGACCGCCGCATGTCTCACAAGGAATGGCTACCGCTTTAACTTGTTGTTGTTGGTTTGAAGCGATGAGCAAGATATTTTTGTTCATTTCGGCCAGCATGCGGGTGAATTCGGTCATATCGGGGTTTGCTGAAGTAGAAGAAACATTGACTCTCAGGTTGTTCCTTGAAGAAGCGGAGAAATCCCAGTTTTTGTGATGAGTAGTCATGTTCTCAATAAGCTCTCTACACTCCTCGGGTCTTCTTTTCATAATGTGCCACCGGCGGCTGCATTAATCGTATCACGATCACGAAAAGTCAAACCGTTGTAGAAAGTATCAATTAAGGTCACGGGGAGCATGTTGTGGTTTGGACAACGATCGATCAAAACATTATATCTTTCCCAAGCATCAAAGAGAGATTCATCGGGTTCTTGCATGAAACCGCTGATTTGATTTCGAAGGCTCGTGACCATGGATGGTGGAAAGTAGCGCGACAAAAAGCGTCGAGTCATGTCATCCCAAGTATGAATGGAATTCTTCGGGAGACGATCAAACCATTTCTCGGCGTGGTGTGATAAAGTATGTGGGAAGAGTTGAAGGCGAAGAACATCCATAGTAGCAACGGGCAACTTAATGCTGTGGGTAATAGTAATGAATTTGTCGAGGTGTTTGTTGGCATCATCATCAGGCAATCCGCAGAATGGATTAGTTTGCACTTGTTGTATCATGTGATGCCTCAACCAAAACTCCGGAGCCGTGATTTGCATCGGCGCAATCGGTCCTCCTCGTCCAAACATGGTAGGTTGACAAAGCTCCTCCATTGTCCGAAGATCGGGCTGTGGAAGAACATTGTTGTTGTTATTGTTGAGGTGCGATGGATTATTGTTATTGTTCACACCTTCCATAGCTAAATCTTCACGAGTCTCGGGCTCTTGATAAGTTGAAGATCTAGTACGCATACACCTGTGAAAGCAAAAGAAAACAATACCAAACACAAAGAGAGTATATATACACTATAAAGATAAAATCTTTTTGGATTTTTGAAAATTTTTAATTTTTATGGAGTTTTAACAATTTTTTAATTTTTATGCTTTTGTAAAATTTTTAAGCAAGAAAAATAAAGCTCACGAATGAACGGATCCCAAAAAGCAACGCGTCTCTCACAGAAAACCGTTAATCTTTACGAAAAGAGCCGGCAGCGGCGCCATTTAATAACTAGCTTTTGGCCAGTATAAAATTATCGTTCGTTGTGGTGGTCTAATCGAATTGATTACTGGATTAATGTGCGACCCAGTCGTCTTTTGGTGAAACAATGGTTTGGTCGTTGTAGTGTATTTAAATTGCAAAACGTTAAAGTAAATGATGGTAATTTAAAACTAAACCTAATTAAAACTTAAATTGTTGAATATTAAAACTTTTAAAAGTAAAATGATTAAATGACTTAAAACTAAAGCGTGACGAAGTATTAAAATGTAACTTAAAAAGAAAACAAAGCAAAATATAATTTAAAGTCCAAATCCCATCGGAATGTCTGATCGGAATGCTGTCACCATACCATCGGAATCCAGATCGCAAAGGAGTTATCGGAATGTATTAAAGCTAGGTCTATCGGAATATATACAAGCTATCGGAATGTCACTTCCATCGGAATACACCCATCGGAATACACCCATCGGAATGTGGCTCAGATCGGAATATTGTTATACAAATTGGGGCAACACTTCGTTTCAATGAAGCCTTAAGAGACGTCGCAATCCCGATCCCAATGTGTGATCGGAATCTTGATCGGAATAAGGGGAAGTTTCAGATCGGAAAGCACCGTCGCAATGTTCTGTCGCAATAAGCTGTCGAAATCCAATAACCCTATTCCAATGCTGTCACCATCGGAATGTGGGTGATGCTATCGCAATGTGGAAATTCCCTTCTTTTCGATGGAGAGCAAATTCGCAATAAGCACAAGAACCAAATAAGCTAATTCTAATAAGCAGTAACAAATACTAAAATGAAATGGAAACAAAACGAGACAATAAGCTAAAAAGTTAAAACCTTTCGAAATTTAAAAGACAAAACTTAATGAAATGGAATTTAAAAGGTAAAACTTTTTAAGAAAAACTTGAAAACACTTAAGTTAAATACCAAATAAGCACATAAGATTGTCAAATTTGTGGCTTATTTCGTATGAAAACTTAAAGGGAAAAGAAAAGACAAAACTTTTAATCAAATGAGCAAAGGGATTAAGCAAACCTTCCTTAATCCGATTTTATAACAAACCAAAAACAAGAGAAAAGTAGAAGGAGAATGATAAAAGAAAACTTGATTAAAAGTAAATAAAGATTAAAGCAACAAAATTAAGAACTTACTTGAATTAAAGGCAAGAAATTTAAGGTGCGAAACAAGGTAATTAAAATGACATGTATTTAAAATGACATGAAAAGTAAATTTTGCAAGAAATGTAAATGGAAGAACTAATTGTCACTATTAGCCAACAAGATTAAAATGAAAGCCTAAGGATCCTATTTATAGTGGATTAGGGAGGTGCTTAGTGGAAGCTTCCTCCCCTCCTTCTTCTTTTCTTTATTTATCGTTTAGTCCTTGTCTTCTTAATTCTTCGACTTTAACGACTTTGTCTCGGGATTTCTTTAAACTCGTCTTGAAATTTCTTCATAAATAAGACTTGAGTTCTTCCGCTTTTGGTAAACTTCCCTCTTTTGACTTTTTCTTCGATAAATCTTCAGAATTGGTCTTGGACTTCCGTTCTTTTTGCACTCTTGATTTCTTGACTTCGTCTTTTGTCTTTTCTTTGATAAAAGCCCGTGAATGCCCGTGTTTTCTCACCTTTTCACATTTTCGTCCTAAATCACAACAAAAACACAAACCACACATTTACGACATAAAATACACGTTTTGGCCTGGTTATTATTGTAGTTAAGTGGTAAAAAGGATCGGTTTTTACACACCTATCAGTGATACCTTGAGGAAAAAGTGATCACCTACGTTGAAAGACACATCTCTACGACGTTTATCATCATAGCTCTTCTGACGAGCACGAGCTTTCTGAAGTTTTGCCTTGGCGACAGCGACCTTCTCATTGGTTACTTCGATCATCTCTGGACTCTCAAGTAGTCGTTCGCCAACCTGATCCCAGCAGATTGGGGCGCGACACTTTCTGCCTACAACATCTCAAAGGGAGCACACTTGATGCTAGCGTGCCATCTGTTGTTGTATGCGAATTATACTAGGAATATATAATCATCCCAGCTTATTGTTTAAGTGTATTACTTATATTGTCATAACACTTCGGGAAGAAATGAAGAAGCAACTCATGCATGATTATGCTGTTTTCAAAGCTCAACCCAATGAGAAGCTTAGCAGTGTGAGAAGCAGATTGCTTGACATTACAAGCAAATTGTCCTTCATGGGGACACAACTTGGTGATGTTGACATTAATGCCACTTTTCTTAAAAGTCTTGGTGATGCGTGGAAGATTGAGGCAAGATCCATACTTGCCAACAACACTCACAAAAGTTCTACTTTTGATGACATCTACAACAAACTAAGGCTGTTGAAGAATGAAACCTTTTTAGAGCATGGAAGTAAGTCTACTAATAGTAATATGGCCTTCTTCTCACATAGTGAAGGTCAATTTAATTAGAAGGAATCTTACATGCATCCAGTTACTGGATCATCATGTGTCAACGCTGGAACATGTCCTGTTAACGCCTCCTATTCAGACGTTGACACATACATAAGTGACTCACCAAGAGTTAAACCTATTGGTTTGGATCTAGATACCGTATGTGCTTATATTGCTTCGTTTCCCAATGGTTCAGTGATTACATATGAGGACCTTGAGCAGATAAGTGATGATCACTTGGAGGAGATGGATATAAAGTGGAACATGGCTCTTGCTAGTATAAGAGCGAACAGATAGAACAGAAGGTTTAAGAAGAAGATGACCTTCAATGCAAAGGACACTGCTGGATTTGATAAATCCAAGGTTGAATGCTACAATTGTCATTGTATGGGGCACTTCATGAGGGAATGTAGATCTCCTAAAAGATCTGATGCTGGCAAACCCTCAAGCCAAATGGTTAAGGCTTAGGATCCTAAGGCCATGGTTGCAGTTCAAGAGATTGATGGTATGGGATGGGACTGGAGCTATTTGGCTAAGGATGTGGAAGAGGATAAAGCCTTGGTCGCTGAGATTGAAGAAGAAGTGCATGGTCAATATGCTCTCATGGCACACTCCTCCTCTTCATCAGATAATGAGGTATACAATGATGTTTTTTGTAGTAAAGGTTGTAGGTTAAATACTAAGAAACTTAACAAAGAGGTGGTAAGATTGTTAGATGATGTGAGTACTGAGAGATGCAAACTGTCTAACTATCAATTAGCTCTCACTCAAACTGAGAAAACAGTTTCTGAATACAAGAAAATGGAATTTGATTTAAAGGATAAAATAAATATCTTAAAACATGAATTAGATGCTAGTAATGATGTTATGAACATCATGGAGAGGGTTAATAGTGAATTACAGGCTAAGTTAGATGAGGCCATTAAGAATAAAGATAATGTTGGCCTTAAAATTCAGAGATTTGATAGGGCCACACAAACTCTAGGAGAATGTGTTAATAAACAAAGGGATCCTAAGGACATGACTGGGATTGGGATGAAAGACTACTCTGTGGTTCCACCACCAGCTGGTGACTTCTATGGTGTCCAACAAAAGGACCTATCTTAGATTGGTTTACCAGAACTCCAAGAGGAGGAATTCATTCCTCCACCAAGAGTTGTTACCCCAGTTGAAGAGTATCAACAAAAGTTGACTGACTTGAATGAATGGAAGAAAGTCAATCCTACCTTATTTGTTAAGGGTGGCTTATTATGTGAAAGTCCTAATGAGTCAACCCCTATTAAGGTTACAAACCCAATCACTGGTAAGGCTATTGACCTTGGCTCAAACACTGTTAGAAAACCTAGTGTCAAGTATGCAGAAATGTATAGGAATACTAGGTCACCTAAAAGCCAAGTTAGTAATTATGGAACAGGCTTCTTCTCTTCTAGACCTAGGGCTGTGTCTAGAAAAGCCTGTTACACTTGTGGTAGCTTTTCACACTTAGCATATAAATGTGTCAATGCTTCTAAGGTCAACGTTGTTAGAAAGTCAAACGTTGTCAGACCCAAACCTTGTGTGCAGCAAAGTCCACAAGTTGTTAGACCTACCCCATTCTTCACTAGAGGATCTAACACTCATGGACAAAGACCATTTCAAAAGACAAATACTTGGTCTAACAGGCAATGGGTTTCTGTAGCAAACCCTAGGTTCAACGCTGACAAGGGTAATTTCAGCGTTGACAAGACCAAATCCAACGCTGACAGAAACGTGACCAGACCTAAATATTTGCAACCACAGGGTAAGGGGTCTAAAGCTTCTTCAAGATTGACATGGAGACCAAAGAAAGATCAAAACCCTAATGATAATAGGATTTTAATGACCTGCAACAAATTTAATTACATTTCAAAGGTCATTACAAAACCTATTGGGGTTAACTGGGTATTACATCCAAAGAAGGATGAACAAGGGGTTGTTATGAGAACTAGGTCTTTTCTTGTTGAACAACCAGATGAATCCAAGTCTGCTAAGGCTTGGGTTCCCAAAGAAAACTAACTTGTTTTCTTTATGTGCAGGGCATTCAAAAACAGGTCAATGATTATGGATATTTGGACAGTGGATGTTCAAGGCACATAACAGGGAAGGAAGATTACTTAACTAACTTCACTCCTATTAAGGATGGTGATAAGGTTTACTTTGGAGGAGGACATGGCACTATCACAGGAAAAGGAACACTTCTCACCAAGAACTTGCGTTTTGAAAACGTATTTTTGGTAAAGGAACTTGATTACAATCTTTTTAGTGTATCACAAGTTTGTGATAACAAAAATAAAGTTCTGTTTACTGATACTGAATGCTTGGTGTTAAGCAAGGATTATAAGATCCCTGATGAGAAATATATTGACTATAGAACACCTAGACATAAAGACATATATAATGTGAATTTGAATGGGATTAGAATGAATAATAATATGTCATGTTTTTATGCTAAAGCTTCAGTAGATGAGAGTAATCTATGGCACAGGAGACTAGGGCACATAAACTTAAAAATATAAACAGGCTTGTGAGACATGGCTTGGTTGATGGCTTGCCTGAAAAGGCTTTCCACAATGACCACTCCTGTGTTGCATGTCTTAAAGGCAAGCAGCACAAGGTCTCATTCAAGTCTAAACAGGTGCACTCTAGTACTAGACCTCTTCACTTGCTTCATATGGACCTATTTGGTCCAACCAATATAGAGAGTCTGAATGGTAAATCATAATGGTTTGTCATCATAGATGACTTTTCAAGGTTTACTTGGACTTTCTTTTTTGCTATGAAGAGTGACACAGCTGACACTTTAATTGACTTTATCACTCAAATTGAGAAGAAGACTGGTAATTGATAGGTGTGTAAACACCCATCCTTTTTACCACTGAATTACAATAATAACCGAGCCAAAACGTGTATTTTATGTCATTTATGTCGGAATTATGCGTGGTTTGTGTTTTTGTTGTGATTTAGGACGAAAAGGTGAAAAGTGGAGAAAACACGGGCATTCACGGGCTTTTATCGAAGAAAAAGACGAAAGACGAAGTCAAGAAATCAAGAGTGCAAAAAGAACGGAAGTCCAAGACCAATTCGGAAGATTTATCGAAGAAAAAGTCAAAAGACGGAAGTTTACTAAAAGCCGAAGAACTCAAGTCTAATTTATTGAAGAATTACAAGACGAGTTTGAAAAAATCCCGAGACAAAGTAATTAAAGTCAAAATATTAAGAAGATTAAGGACTTAATGACGCAATTAAAGAAAGAAGAAAGAGGGAGGAAGCTTCCACTAAGCACCTCCCTAATCCACTATAAATAGTGTCCTTAGGCTTTCATTATTTGTTGTTGGGTGGATTGACAACCCACCTCTTCCACCATTTTCATAGCTTGCACAATTTAATTTCTTGCACTTTAATTTCTTGTATTGCACCTTTTAATTCCAAGTAAGTTACTTTTATTTTTATTGAATCTTTACTTTTCTTGTTTAATCTCTCATCTACCTTTCTTATTCGTGTTTAATCTTTGTGTTCATGTTCTTGAGTGTTATGGTTTTTTATCAAGTGGGTTTTGATTGATTTGGTCATATTTGTTAGTTTTATCGATTTGATTTGATTTATTATTGTTAGTAGATCATTTGTGGTTTTGATTTAATTAGTTTTGGTTAAATTCTTCCTTGTTCTTCATTCCCTGTTCATCGTTCTGTTTATGTGCCCAGATTCCGGATCAGTCGTTTTTTCTGAAGCACGCTTAGTTCCATTTATTCCGGATCAGGTCTTTCATTCGAAATATATAATATTCCGGATCAAGTCTTCCATTCGGAATACTTTAATATTCCGGATCAATCACTTCATTCGGAATATCTTTTATTCCGGATCAATCTCTTTATTCGGAAAGTTTGTTATTCCGGATCAATCACTTCATTCGGAATACTTTATTATTCCGGATCAAGTCTTTCATCCGGAATATTGATTATTCCGCATCAAGTATTTCATCCGGATAAATATTCCGGATCACCAATTTTATTCCGAATCAACCATATTCTCTTTTCATTCCGGATCAAGAACTTTATTCCGGATCAACTGGTTTATTCCGGATAAGTGACATATTCCGGATGAGCTTTGTTATTCCGGATGAGGGTGATATTCCGAATGAGTTTTTCAGTTTTTTTTGTAGTTTTATATTTTTAATTCTTAAGCTTTACTTTTCCCACCTTTTTCATTATTTTCATTTTACTTGCCTTCCTTTTAGTTTAAGTTTAAGTTCGCGTCATTTACTTTATTTCCCTTTTAATTTCTCGCCATTTACTTTTCGTCAAGTTTAAATCTTTCAGTATTTCTTTTTACCGTTTTTACTTTATTTTTATTTGTTTCAAGTCTTTATTTTAATTAGTGTAGACAACGACAACCATTCTATTTCTTTTCCACCAAGAACAACTGAGTCGAACATTTAACTGGAGATCAATTCGAGAAGATACCGAGAAACGAACTTTTCAACCTAGCAAAATCTAACATTAAAATGGAGATCTTGATTTCACATACTTTTCGTATGTTGAAAGGACCTTTCTCCCATTCAAGACTTATCCCCCCGCCTCTCCTTTGTTGATGTCAACCGGGAACGAGGACAAGGTCTTTGATCCCGGTATTACATTCGAGGCTTCCTCATGGACCATTTAATTCGGGGATAAGTCAGGCTCGTGACTCGGTTAACAAAAACAAGCGCTTTTTGGGAGGCAACCCAATTATTTATCTATCTTTACCTGTTTTTCACCATAAGTGTAGGGGGAGCCCCATTGGTGTTTCTTGTTTTCTTTCTTATCATGTGCAGGGATTAGAGCTTCAAAGACACACTCTTGATGACTTTTGACGACCCGTGATCCCGTGTTCCCATCTTCCCGGTTCTATCCTAAACTCTTTTCGATTCACTATTTTATATTTCTCAATATTAGAATAGGGATCTCGTTGGTTGTCTTTTCCTTAGCAAGATTTAAACAAGGTGCACAATGTCCTAAGTGTAGGGGAGTTTACTCCCACATGCTTAAACATTGAGCACAATGTTTATCTCAAGTGTAGGGGGACTTCTATCGAAGTTAAGTGGCCTTTTCCTTGTATTTGTCCTCATTTTAACCGGAAAATCAATTTTTCGTCATTTTTCCAAATTTTTGATCTATTTTGGCCTATTAGTTTTTACCTTTTTATAGTTATTTTATTTCCTTATTAGAATAAATTTTAATAAAGTGGTTTTAATTTTCAAACATTGTGAATCTTTTGACTCAACCCGGGTTTACTTATCTAAGTTTACTCTAGCTAGTATCCTTAACGTGTTTAAGTCAAGTTTTGCTAAGCTTTTATATAGGGAGCTATAAAACACGAAAGTCTTAACTCTCGCGGGTTAAGAACAAGAACTTTTCGCAAGTTCCTATAATTAATCCTAGAGAGTTGTTTATCAAGGGAACTTTAAAATGCGATTTCTAAACTTGAAAGAGTCTAAGAGTTTGCAAGATCCTATAGATGACTCGAAAACCCAAAACTGTGATTTAATAGGCTAAGCATCCACGAGTCTCATTCCTTGAGATTTTAAATTGTGGAGAGCGAGAGATGATAGAGTCAATTATAAGTTTGGTATTCTTTCGTGAATTCATGTGAGTTAATTATAAGCCTATTCTCCCATCGCTTGCTAATAAATGTATCTACGATAAATAAGGTTGTACGATTTGAAAAGTTACTTAGCTTCTAGCCCAAGATCGTTTAAAAGTTGCTTGGTATGGATTAGAGTTCATAGCCAAGGCATATTGAAGCGGGATGTGAAGATTGGCGAGTCCAAAAAGGTCCTAACAAGGCATGAGGACTACATTTTGTTGCTAAAGATCTCAAGTGATGTGAAGAATCATTTATCAAAAATCAATATGAAGGATCGAGACACACGACGAAAAGCAAATACTCCCCAAAAGATCATGGAGAAGTCTATCCAAAAAGGCCATAACAAGGTATGAGGATAAATAAATCCAAGTCCAAAAAGGAGGCGGATCGTTGTATATCAAAATCCCAAATAAAGATTGGAGAAAAATGAAGAAGACGTGGTCTAAATATGAAGAATCTCTCAAAACTTCAAGTTAAGAAATTCCTATTATGAAGAGAAGGCCATTAATTCATGAACGTCTCTCAAGATTTGAAGTATGAAGTCGCTGCCAAATATCGGTCCCAGAAAGGTCTCAAATCGCGAAGCGAGTTATGCCAAGATATGAACTTTTTAAGGTCCCGAGAAGCAGTTTTAAAAGATTTTGTCCTTTAGCTAACTATTGATTAAATCATCCCACTTTATTTTCAGCCTAAATAACTATCGTAATAAGCCAACAATGCATCCTCGTGATCATTTAAGACAACAATAAAATATAAGAGATACACCTAGGAATAAGGGAGTCTAAGTGAATAATTGGCCCACATGAGTTCGTGTTAGTTGGCTAACTTATAATAACAATGATCTCGTTTTTAAGCTTGGTTTGGAGAAAGTGAAAACTTGAAGATGATGATCATTCATGACATTTTCAAAACCCTAAGGTATGTTTTTTATTTCTTTCTTACTTTGAATGTTTATAATTTTCTATCTCTTTAATAAAGGCCAACGTGGATTGATTATGATGAAAAATGTAAACGTGCTTTGTAACTAATGCATTGCATGAGGACATTGCAATGGTCAAGTGTAGGGGATTTGATAGGTGTGTAAACACCCATCATTTTTACCACTTAATTACAATAATAACCAAGCCAAAACATGTATTTTATGTCATTTATATCGGAATTATGTGTGGTTTGTGTTTTTGTTGTGATTTAGGACTAAAAGGTGAAAAGTGGAGAAAACACGGGCATTCACGGGCTTTTATCGAAGAAAAAGACGAAAGACGAAGTCAAGAAATCAAGAGTGCAAAAAGAACGGAAGTCCAAGACCAATTCGGAAGATTTATCGAAGAAAAAGTCAAAAGACGGAAGTTTACTAAAAGCCGAAGAACTCAAGTCTAATTTATTGAAGAATTACAAGACGAGTTTGAAGAAATCCTGAGACAAAGTCATTAAAGTCAAAAGATTAAGAATATTAAGGACTTAATGACGCAATTAAAGAAAGAAGAAACAGGGAGGAAGCTTCCACTAAGCACCTCCCTAATCCACTATAAATAGTGTCCTTAGGCTTTCATTATTTGTTGTTGGGTGGATTGACAACCCAGCTCTTCCACCATTTTCATACCTTGCACAATTTAATTTCGTGTACATTAATTTCTTGTATTGCACCTTTTAATTCCAAGTAAGTTACTTTTAATTTTATTGAATCTTTACTTTTCTTGTTTAATCTCTCATCTACCTTTCTTATTCGTGTTTAATCTTTGTGTTCATGTTCTTGAGTGTTATGGTTTTCAATCAAGTGGGTTTTGATTGATTTGGTCATATTTGTTAGTTTTATTGATTTGATTTGACTGATTATTGTTAGTAGATCATTTGTGGTTGTTTTGGTTTTATCGTTTGGTTTGATTTAATTAGTTTTGGTTAAATTCGTCCTTGTTCTTCATTCCCTGTTCATCGTTCTGTTTATGTGCCCAGATTCCGGATCACTCGTTTTTTCTGAACCACTCTTAGTTCCATTTATTACGGATCAGGTCTTTCATTCGGAATATATAATATTCCGGATCAAGTCTTCCATTCGAATACTCTAATATTCCGGATTAGTCACTTCATTCGGAATATCTTTTATTCCGGATCAATCACTTCATTCGGAATACTTTATTATTCCGGATCAAGTCTTTCATCCGGAATATTGATTATTCCGCATCAAGTCTTTCATCCGGAATAATATTCCGGATCACCAATTTTATTCCGAATCGACCATATTCTCTTTTCATTCCGGATCAAGAACTTTATTCCGGATCAACTGGTTTATTCCGGATAAGTGACATATTCCGGATGAGCTTTGTTATTCCGGATGAGGGTGATATTCCGAATGAGTTTTTTAGTTTTTTTTGTAGTTTTATATTTTTGATTCTTAAGCTTTTATTTTACCGCCTTTTTCCTTATTTGCATTTTACTTGCCTTCCTTTTAGTTTAAGTTTAAGTTCGCGTCATTTACTTTATTTCCCTTTTAATTTCTCGCCATTTACTTTTCGTCAAGTTTAAATCTTTCAGTATTTCTTTTTACCTTCTTTACTTTATTTTTATTTGTTTCAAGTCTTTATTTTAATTAGTGTAGACAACGACAACCATTCTATTTCTTTTCCACCAAGAACAACTGAGTCGCACATTTAACTAGAGATCAATTCGAGAAGATACCGAGAAACAAACTTTTCAACCTAGCAAAATCTAACATTAGTAATGAAGTTAAAATGCTTAGGAGTGATAATGGTGGTGAATTTAGGAATAAAGTGTTAGATGATTTTTGTGCCAGGAAAGGGATTACTAGGCAATTTAGTGTTGCCAGAACCCCTCAGCAAAATGGGGTTATAGAAAGAAAGAATAGAACCCTAATTGAAGCAGTTAGAACTATGTTGGCTGATGCTCATTTCCCTATAGCTTTTTTGGCTGAGGCTGTTAATACAGATTGCTATGTTCAAAATAGAGCATTGGTCAACAAGATACAGAACAAAACACCTTATGAGTTACTTTGGGGAAGAAAACCTAATATTGGTTTTCTTAGACCTTTTGGTTGTCATGTAGTTGTTCTTGACACTAGTGATGCCTTAGGTAAATTTAGTGCAAAAGGTGATGAAGGCTATCTCATGGGGTATTCAGTGCAGAGCAAGGGATATAGGGTTTACCTTAAGAAGGAAAAATGTATTCTTGAGAGAGTACATGTTAGGTTTTTAGAGAGTAAACCTAGTGATCCTGAAAGTGGTCCAAATTTGTTGTTTGACTTGGAACCTTTATCTAGGACTTTAAATTATACGTCTGTCACTAATCCAGACATTGTGAAGGTAACTTCAAATGTTGTGGAAGAACAAGTTGTTGATGTTTCAGGTACACAGATTAATGATGAGGTTGGATCACAAGCAGAAAAGTCATCTCCTATACTAGAGTATGTCACAATTCCCATATGGACAGATGCTTTTGCTGTTGCTACTGTTGCTGGAAAGGATAATGGTGGTCCCCAAGTATCACCAGTTATCAACATGCATGGTCCTTCAGGCGCTGACAAAGGCAAATCTAGCGTTGATAGGACAAATTCAGACGTTGATGGCTCAAACGTTGACAACACCAATTCAGGCATTGACAACCCAAACGCTGACAACCAAGGTTCAGGCGTTGACAACACTTTTGCGCATCTTTTCTCTTCTACTTTTGGAAAGGGTGAACCTTCCAATTTATATGAAGAGGTTCATCCTCATGTTGATGAAAGAGAGTCTGAAGAAGAAGATATTGGCAACTTGGAGAATGAGATTGAAGACACAAGACTTTTTGAAGGAGGAGTTCTCACTTCTACTATGAAGAATCACCCTACTTCTCAAATCATTGGTGATATTATGACTCCTGTTCGGACTAGAAGATCTCATCAAGGTCTTGGTGGATTTATTGCCAATATTCACAAGAAGGTTGATACCCCTCTTGTGCAAGCATGTTTGTTTGTGATATTATGGTTTTCATAGGATGGGGTTCAGGTATTGTCTCTCGGTATCTTCTCGAATTGATCACAGCTCAAAGTGGAATGATTGTTCTTGGTGACAAATAGGGGGTTTGGTTTTCTATTCTACTAAAAAGGTAAATGAATGAAGTAAATAAAGATTAAAACCAAAAACAGTTAATGAAATAAAACTTGAATTGAAATTAAACAATTAAACGATAAAGCAGTCAAATAACCTCACTGAAAATTTGCTTGATTCAGAATAATGCTCTATTCGGAATAAAGGTCATGCGGAATAAATGGTGCTATTCGGAATAAATGTTCTACCCGGAATAACACTCTATTCGGAATAAAAAGGCTACTCAGAATAAACATGCTACTCGGAATAACTGATGATCCGGAATATTGGTGCTACTCGGAATAAATGCTACTCGGAATAAATGCTACTCGGAATAAAAGGTTCTATCCGGAATAAATTTCCATCCGGAATATATGGCTACTCAGAATATATGTCTACTCGGAATATATGGCTACTCAGAATATTAGGCTACTCGGAATATTAGGCTACTCGGAATATTAGGCTACTCGGAATATTTCACTACTCGGAATAAATTGCCATTCGGAATGAAGTTGCTGCTCGGAATATATGGGCTATCCGGAATAATAAATATTCCGGATGGAGAAACTCTATGCGGAATAACAATGAACACTACTCTATTCGGAATGCTGGGAAGAAGAACAGTAAGCAGAAACCAAAACAGGGGAAAACGATTTTATAAAAAATCAACCAAGTTTTTAACCAAATCTTAAACAAAACTAATCACACATCATCTACTAACCATAAACATAAAATACCAATCATAAAAACACAAAACCCACTAACTTTTGAAGATCAAAATCAATCAAACAAGAACTTTAAAACATTGAATCAAAGAACTAGATGAACAAGATGAAATGGAAAGTTTATATTGATGATTAAGGTTTAAACAATCAAAGGAAAAAGATTAAACTACAAGATTGGTAAAAACAAGAATCAAAATCACCAAACACCCTAATGGTGTTGGTGATGCCTACGAACAAAAAGGAAAGAAAAGGGAAAAATATAAACTGGGTAAAAAGTGTGAAGGGGAATTCTTTATATAGTCCTAGTGGTTGGTTGGTGAGTGGGCTTTCTCCCTTTCTTCTTGTCTTCTCGTCTTTTCAGAAAAGTTGACGTTTTCAATTCTGATTTGGGATTTGTCGACGATTAAATTCAACTCGTCTTTTAATTTCTTCGTTTAATAGACTTGAGTTTCTTCGACATATGTAAATCTTCCATCTTTGGTCCTTTTCTTCGATAAATCTTCAAACAGGCCCATTGAATTCAAATCTTTTGCATCTCTTGGACAATAGACTTCGTCTTGAGTCTTTTTCCTCGATAAAACCCGTGCAATCCCATGTTTTCTTCAATATTCATCTGGTTGACTCTGAAAACACAATAAACACAAAAACCACGCATAATTCCAAACAAATGATATTAAACACGCGTTTCGGTCTTGTTTTAGTAAGAAATAAGTGGTAAAAGGATGGGTGTTTTCACACCTATCAAATCCCCTACACTTAACCATTGTCATGCCCTCATGCAATGCTTAGTGATAAAGCAAGTTAACACTTTTCTCATAATCAATCAACCTTGGCCTTATTAACATACTAAACAAAAATTAAAATACTAAGAGAAATTAAAATCTTTAAAGTAAACAAAAGGATAGAAAACCATTTTCACTTGAAAATAGCTATATGGAAATAACTTGCAAAGAGATAAAGGACTTACATTAGGGCTTTGGTGCTGCGAAGATTTATCACCCTCAAGTTTCACGTTCCCTAAACTAAGCTTAAAAACGAGATCATTGTTATTATAAGTTAGCTAATCAAACACTTACACAAATGGCTTAATTAAATGCTTAAACTCCCTTATTCCTAAGTGTATCTATTCTATTTTATTTTTGTCTTAGAATGATCATGAAGATGCATTTTTGGACTTATTGCGATAGTTTATTTAGGATGAAAGCAAAGTAGGACGATTTGATCAATAGTTAGCTAAAGGACAAAATCTCTTAAAACTGCTTCTCGGGATATCAAAAAGTTCATATCTTGGCATAACTCGGTTCACGATTTGAGACCTTTCTCGGGCCGATATTTGGCATGTACTTCATACTTCATATCTTGAGAGACGTGCTTGAGATAATGGTCTTCTCATCGTTAATAGAGTTTCTTCACTTGGAGACTTTTGAGGGGTACTCCAACTTTGTGACCACGACTTCATGATTATTTCTTCAATCTCTAATTGGGATTTTGAGATACAACGATCCGCCTCCTTTTCAGACTTGGATCTATTTATCCTCATAGCTTGTTAGGGTCTTGTCGGATAGACTTCTCCATGATCTTTATGGGAGTTGATTGCTTTTCGTCGTGAGTCTTGATCCTTCTTACTGATTTTGGGAATAATGCTTTTCACATCACCTTGGATCTTTAGCAATAAGATTGAATCCTCATGCCTTGTTAGGGCCTTTTCGGACTCGCCAATCTTCGCGCCCCGCTTCATAAGTTATGCCTTGGCTATGAACTCCTATCATTACCGAGCAACTTTTAAACGATCTTGGGCTAGAAGCAAAGTAACTTTTCAAATCGTACGACCTTACTTATTGCAGATAAATTATTAGCAAGTGATGGGAGAATAGGCAAATAATTACACCAAGTGAGCTTCTGCAAGAATACCATTATAATTGACTCTATCATTTCTCGTTCTCCACAATTATAATTGACTCTATCATTTCTCGTTCTCCACAATTTAAAATCTCAAGTAATGAGACTCGTGGATGCTTAGCCTAATAAACCAATTAAGGTCTACATGGTTAAGGATACTAGCTAGAATAAACTTGGATAAGTCTATTCGGGTTGAGTCAAAATAATCGCAACAGGCCTAATATGTCAAAGATTTCAAAACTAGCTACACCACTTTTTTATTGCGGGATATATACATATGAAAGCAACGAGAAAAATTTAAAAATTACGACTACATGGTCAAAGTTAATTAAAAATTTGAAAAATGTTGAAAAAGATGATTTTCTGGTTAAATGAAGGCATTTTCATGGAAAAGTCCACTTAAAACTTCGATAGAAGTCCCCCCTACACTTAAGATAAACATTGTCCTTAATGTTTAAGCATGTGGGAAAAGTCTCCCCTACACTTATGACATTGTGCACGTTGGTTAAATCAAGTTAAGGAAGAGACGACTAACGTGATCAATTTCAAATGTGAGTATGAAGAAAATTGAATCATGATAGTTGAGAGATAGAACGGGATGTCGGATAACACGGGAGCACGGTTCTTCAAAGGTTCCAAAAGTGCATTCATCCGTGTAATCACATCACCACACAAACACAAAAAACCTATAGAGGTCCCCCCCTACACTTAGGAGGTTAAAACGGAAAAGGATAGATACTCGGGCTACCTCCCGAGGAGCGCTTGTTTTTTATAACCGAGTCACGAGCCTGAATCGACCCAAAATTAGTTCATGGGAAACATGGTGAGGGATGGAATCATCTCATGAGAGATGTCCTCACCAAAGTACAACTTCACTCGTTGGCCATTCACCTTAAAATTAGGTCCATTAGGTTGAGCGAGCTCGAGAGTACCATATGGAAAAATTTGGGCAATGGTGAATGGGCCGGACCAACGAGATTTCAGCTTGCCCGAAAAGATTTTCAACCGAGAGTTGAAGAGTAAAACTTTGTCTCCAACTTGAAACTCTCGGTTCTTAATCTTAGAGTCGTGAATGAGCTTAGTATTCTCCTTATAGATCAAAGAATTTTCATAAGCCTCATTCCGGAGTTCATTCAGCTCATTGAGTTGGATCTTGCGTAGGTCACCGGCTTTGTTGATATCAAAGTTAGCCCACTTCAAGGCCCAGTAAGCCTTGTGCTCCAACTCAATGGGGAGGTGGCATGCTTTCCCGTACACGAGACGATATGGTGTACAACCAATCGGAGTCTTGTATGCGGTATGAAAAGCCCACAAAGCATCATCAAGTTTATCAGCCCATGAGGCACGATGCTCTCCCACGGTTCTTTCAAGAATTCGCTTTAATCCTCGGTTAGATATTTCAGCCTGGCCATTAGTTTGTGGGTGGTATGCGGTGGAAAGACGATGATTTACACCATACTTAGCCATGACTCGTGCGAATTGGTCATTGCAAAAATGAGTCCCGCGATCACTAATAATGACACGAGGCACACCGAATCTAGCGAATAGCGATTTCAAAAAGTTACAAACCACCCTTGCGTCATTAGTGGGTAAAGCTTTAGCTTCAACCCACTTAGAAACATAGTCAACGGCTACAAGGATGTATTTGTTTCCTTTAGATGAAGGGAATGGCCCCATAAAGTCGATACCCCAAACATCAAAGATTTCACATTCTTGAATGAAATTCTGAGGCATCTCATCTTTATGTGCGATCTTGCCTTGTTTTTGGCAAGCATCACAACATTTAACCATCTCGTGAGAATCACGATAAATGGTGGGCCAATAAAATCCCGAGTCAAACACTTTTTTGGCGGTGTAGTTGGAACCAAAGTGACCACCGGTGGGTCCTTTGTGGCAAGCGTCAAGGATTTCTAAAGCTGCCGGTCCATCAACACATCGACGAATAATCAAATCAGCACATTGCTTGAATAGATACGGGTCATCCCAAAAGTAAGTCTTAATATCTTTGAAGAACTTCTTCTTTTGTTGGGATGTTAACCCGTCGACGAGAATTCCACCCGCCAAGCAGTTTGCAATGTCAACCACGGGGTTTCATCAGAAGTCGAGTTGATAGACATTAAGGTCTCCAGGGGAAAAGAGTCATTCATCTCTTTGTTCGGATGTTCCCCTTGATAAGGATCCTCAAGTCTACTGAGATGATCTGCGGCTAGGTTTTCAGCTCCTATCTTATCGCGAATATCGATTTTAAATTCTTGGAGTAGCAAAGCCCAGCGAAGAAGTCTTGGTTTGGAATCTTGCTTAGTCAACAAGTACTTCAACGCGGAATGATCGGTATAAACGATTGTGGTGGAAAGTACAAGATAGGGGCGGAACTTTTCAAAGGCATAGACAATAGCTAAAAGCTCTTTTTCGGTTGTCGTGTAATGCAATTGAGCCCCCGTCATTGTCTTGCTAGCGTAGTGGATCGGTTGGAAGTGTTTGTTCACTCTTTGGGCCAAAACCGCTCCATTAGCAAAGTCGCTAGCATCGCACATCAACTCGAAAGGCAGCTCCCAATTAGGGGAAACCAAGACCGGTGCCTTAGTTAATTTATCCTTAAGAAGGTTGAAGGCTTCGATACACTCGTTGGAAAAGATAAAAGGAGTATCTTTTTCCAAGAGGTGGGTCATCGGGCGAGCGATTTTAGAAAAATCTTTGATGAAACGACGGTAAAAGCCCGCATGACCGAGGAAACTTCTCACACCCTTCACGGTTGAAGGTGGAGGCAACTTAGAAATAACATCGACTTTAGCACGGTCCACTTCAAGACCGGATTTGGAGATCTTGTGTCCTAGCACGATGCCCTCTTTTACCATGAAATGGCATTTTTCCCAATTAAGAACAAGGCGAGTATCTTCACACCGCTTAAGCATACGTTCTAAATTGGCAAGGCAAGCAGAGAATGAATCGCCATAAACCGAGAAATCATCCATGAAGACTTCCATAGTTTCTTCAACCATGTCATGGAAGATAGCCATCATACATCTTTGGAACGTCCCAGGAGCATTGCATAAACCAAAAGGCATACGTTTGTAAGCAAATGTTCCATAGGGACAAGTGAATGTGGTCTTTTCTTGGTCTTTGGGATCGATGGGAATTTAAAAATACTCGGAGAAACCGTCTAAGAAGCAGTAATAGTCATTACCAGCTAGACGCTCGAGCATTTGATCCATGAAAGGAAGAGGAAAGTGATATTTTCTCGTGGCATCATTGAGCTTGCGGTAGTCGATACAAGCTCTCCACCCAGTAACGAGACGAGTGGGAATCAACTCGTTGTGTTCATTGGGAACAACGGTTATTCCGCCCTTCTTGGGCACACAATGGACAGGACTTACCCATGGCGAATCCGAAATAGGGTAAATCAAGCCGGCATCTAGAAGTTTGATAACCTCTTGTTTGATGACGTTATGAATGCGAGGATTAACCCTTCTTTAGCTCTGGATTGCAGGTTTAAAGTCATCTTCCATGAGAATCTTGTGAGTGCAAAAGTTCAGATCAATTCCGCGGATATCGGAAATTTTCCAAGCAATTGCTTTCTTATGATCTTTAAGCACGGCGATGAGGCGAGATTTCTCTTCTTCGTTCAAGTCCTTAGCGATGATGACGGGCGACTTCTTCTTATCTTCAAGGAACACATACTCGAGATGGGGCGGCAACTCCTTAAGTTCTAAATACGGAGGATTTTCGATGGTAGGCGTATTTAAAGTCGGTTCATCGATAGCAATATCCTTGGGAGACGGTGGAGAAATATTGTCTTCTTTAAGAAGGTTCTCAATGAGGCGAATATCTTCATCCCAATCGGTGGGAGAATCGTCATTTTCTAAGTGCACATCTCCCATGGTGGCTTCCAAATCTTTCCAAAGGAAATCACTTTCTCCAAATAGAGATAGTGATGAGTCAATAGAGGAAATGGTCTCAACATTGGGAAGAGAGGTAGGAATACTTTTACAAGCATCTTTGAAGTGTTCTTCACAAGCCTCATCAAGAACGTCAATACAATTAACACTCTCGTATGAATAAGGCTGTTTAGAAAGGTTTCCCATGTTGAAGATGATTTTATCGTCACCCACTCTCATGATAAGCTCACCCGCTTCAACATCGATGAGAGTGCGACCGGTCCTCAAGAATGGATGACCAACGATCAATGGCACACGAGGGTCCATGTCGTAGTCAACGACAACGAAATCGGCAGGAAAAGTGAATTTGTCGACTCCTACAAATACGTCTTCGGCTATCCCCACTAGATAAGCAACCGTACGGTTAGCTAATTCCAAAGTCATTTTGGTGGGGACTAGCTCAGGGAGAGATAATTGCTTCCACACACTTAAAGGCATTAAGTTAATACTGGCACCTAGATCGGCTAGGGCCATGCAATTCTCTACTCCCGGGAAGTTGCAAGGGATTAAGAAACGACCCGGATCACCAAGCTTGGTTGGCAATTTCCTTAAGAGCACTGCAGAGCAATTCTCATTAAGTTGGGTGTTAGCAATATCAAGAAGCTTCTCCTTGTCGCTAAGAAGATCTTTGAACATTTTCGCATACTTGGGCATGTGAGCGAGAGCCTCATCGAAGGAGATGTTGAAATTCAATTGTTTAAACATTTTAAGAAAGTTCGAAACTTGAATATCGTCCTTGCTTTTGAGCTTCTCTTTCCTCAACCTTGAGGGATAAGGTATATCGGAAGAAGAGGAAGGCTTTGGGAGAGTAGGATCACTCACATCCTTGGGTGGAGGAGGGGTAGAAGTAAGAGGTGGAGAAATTGGGGAAGTAGAAGGATGAGGAATAGGAGCATGTGACTCGTTTTCCTTAGTCACAATCACCGGTGGAGGTAGAGGAAGCTCGGGTTCCTTGGTACCTTTGCCACTGCGAGTGGTGATTGCTTTCATCTCCCCTCTTGGATTCGCAACGGTGTTACTCGGAAGAGTACCCGAAGAAGAGGATTGATTACCTTGGAAGAAACTAGCCATCATGTTCCTTAAGTCATTCGTTTGACTTGCCAAAGTGTTTCTCATATCAGCTCGCAGATCGTTCCCTTGTTTCACCATATCTGCTTTCAAGTTGAGCACTTCCCGCTGGAGATTGTCCACGATCACATCATTAGTCCTCATGTAGGTTCCAATATCTTGGTGTAATGCGGTGGGTTGGTTGGGAGGAGCATTGTAGGCGGGTGGTTGATAAGCAGGTTGTTGGTAAACTTGGTTGTTTCTTTGAGGTGGATATGGTTGTTTGTGAGGTGGTTGGTATGGTGCACGAGGTTGTTGTTGAGGGGGGCGATTAAGGTTTTGTTGTTGGTTTGGGTTGTTAGGAGGAAAACCGGGCAGGGAAATAAAGTTGTTTGAGCGGTAGCTAAGCAAGTTGCGGTCACCTTGAGGACGAGCTTGATAAGCGGCCGGAGGATAGGTACCGTATGCTGCATTAACATTCTCAGAAGGATAGTCTTGGGTGGCGGTACAAGTGGTGTAAGAGTGAGGACCCCCGCATATTTCACATGGTTGGCTAACAGCATTGACTTGAGCGTCTTGAGCGTTTTTAGCGTTGATGCTGTTGGTGTTGTTAGCGGTGTGGGTAACAAGTGATTCAAGAAGCGTAGTAATTTTGTCAAGTCGCTTGTCGCTGTCACTAGTACTAGCACTGGCGGCATTGGTCCGAACACTCTTGGTTTGCACACGAGACTTATTTTCAATAATATCCCAAGCGGCATTGGAAGTCTTAACCAAAATATTACCCCCCGAGGGACTATTTAGTGAATCTTGGTCATTCATGCTTAAACCATTATAAAAAGTGTTAATTTGGTGCACATTGGTAAAACCATGTTGTGGGCACTTTCTTAAAAGATCTTTAAAATGGTCCTAAGATTCACTAAATGACTCATCTTACTTTTGTTCAAAATTAATGATTTCATTCCGCAAAGCGGTAGTACGAGAGGGTGGGAAAAAGTAGTTGATAAATTTGGTCTCCAAATCCGTCCACGTTAGAATACTTTGTGGCGGTTCCTTTGCAAGCCAATTCCGGGCTTGTCCCTCTCAAGAAAAGGGAAAAAGTTGTAAACGGATTACCTCTTGTGGAACACCATTGAATTTGACCGTATTCGTGAGTTGCAGGAATCTCTTGATGTGGTCATGTGGATCATCAATGGTACGCCCCAAAAATGGTTGAGCAGAGACCATCTGGATAAAGCCGGATTTGAGCTCAAAGTTGTTGGCTGCAATCGCGGGTATGACAATTGGATCATTGTTGCCGTCTACATGTGCTTGCAGAAGTTCAATCATCGGGCGATTGTCCGGTAGAGGCTCATTGTTGTTGTTATTATTGTTGTTGAGAGGTGGATTGTTATTGTTGTTATTGTTTTGAGGTGGGTTATTGTTGTTGTTTTGTACACCGGCCATGTCTAAGTCTTCGAGAGGCTCGGGCTCTTGATAAGACGTTGATCGTGTACGCATGCACCTGCAAGAGAACTAACAAAGCAAAGAAGAAATATTTTTGTCTTTTTTTATGTTTTTTTACTTTTTAGGATTTTTTGAAAATTTTATATTTTTTAGGGTTTTTGAAAGTTTTCAGGAAAAAGTAACGTTCACGGTGAACGGATCCCAAAATCCAAGTTCTCACAAAAAATTGTTAATCTTAACGAGAAGAGCCGGCAGCGGCGCCATTTGATATTATGGTTTTCATAGGATGGGGTTCAGGTATTGTCTCTCGGTATCTTCTTGAATTGATCACAGCTCAAAGTGTAATGATTGTTCTTGGTGACAAATAGGGGGTTTGGTTTTCTATTCTACTAAAAAGGTAAATGAATGAAGTAAATAAAGATTAAAGCCAAAAACAGTTAATGAAATAAAACTTGAATTAAAATTAAACAATTAAACGATAAAGTAGTAAAATAACCTCACTGAAAATTTGCTTGATTCAGAATAATGCTCTATTCGGAATAAAGGTCATGCAGAATAAATGGTGCTATTCGAAATAAATGTTCTACCCGGAATAACACTCTATTCGGAATAAAAAGGCTACCCGGAATAAACGTGCTACTCGGAATAACTGATGATCCAGAATATTGGTGCTACTCGGAATAAATGCAACTCGGAATAAATGCTACTCGAAATAAAAGGTTCTATCTGGAATAAATTTCCATCTGGAATATATGGCTACTCGGAATATATGGCTACTCGGAATATATGGCTACTCGGAATATTAGGCTACTCGGAATATTAGGCTACTCGGAATATTAGGCTACTCGAAATATTTCACTACTCGGAATAAATTGCCATTCGGAATGAAGTTGCTGCTCGGAATATATGGGCTATCCGGAATAACAAATATTCCGGATGGAGAAACTCTATGCGGAATAACAATGAACACTACTCTATTCGGAATGCTGGGAAGAAGAACAGTAAGCAGAAACCAAAACAGGGGAAAACGATTTTATCAAAAATCAACAAAGTTTTTAACCAAATCTTAAACAAAACTAATCACACATCATCTACTAACCATAAACATCAAATCCCAATCATAAAAACATAAAACCCACTAACTTTTGAAGATCAAAATCAATCAAACAAGAACTTTAAAACTTTGAATCAAAGAACAAGATGAACAAGATGAAATGGAAAGTTTATATTGATGATTAAGGTTTAAACAATCAAAGGAAAAAGATTAAACTACAAGATTGGTAAAAACAAGAATCAAAATCACCAAACACCCTAATGGTGTTGGTGATGCCTACGAACAAAAAGGAAAGAAAAGGGAAAAATAAAAACTGGGTAAAAAGTGTGAAGGGGAATTCTTTATATAGTCCTAGTGGTTGGTTGGTGAGTGGGATTTCTCCCTTTCTTCTTGTCTTCTTGTCTTTTCAGAAAAGTTGACGTTTTCGATTCTGATTCGGGATTTGTCGATGATTAAATTCAACTCGTCTTTTAATTTATTCGTTTAATAGACTTGAGTTTCTTCGACATATGTAAATCTTCCATCTTTGGTCCTTTTCTTCGATAAATCTTCAAACAGGCCCATTGACTTCAAATCTTTTGCATCTCTTGGACAATAGACTTCGTCTTGAGTCTTTTTCCTCGATAAAACCCATGCAATCCCATGTTTTCTTCAATATTCATCCGGTTGACTCTGAAAACACAATAAACACAAAAACCACACATAATTCCAAACAAATGATATTAAACACGCGTTTTGGTCTTGTTTTAGTAAGAAATAAGTGGTAAAAGGATGGGTGTTTTCACACCTATCAGTTTGCCTATTTTCTGTCACAACAGGAACCCAAGAAGATATTTGATGCTCTCAAAGAACCAAGTTGGGTGGAAGCAATGCATGATGAGCTTCACCAATTTGCAATACAGGATGTTTGGGAGCTGGTTGATTGTCCCAGATATGTTAGACCTATTGGGACAAGATGGGTTCTAAGAAACAAGAGAGATGAAAGAGGTATTATGGTCAAAAACAAGGCAAGATTTTTGGCTCAGGGATATACACAAGAGGAGGTGATAGACTATGAGGAGGTCTTTGCACCAGTTGCAAGGATTGAAGCTATAAGGATCTTTCTAGCCTATTCATCTTGCATGGGCTTCACTGTCTATCAAATGGATGTCAAGAGTGCCTTCCTCTATGGAACAATTATTGAGGAGGTGTATGTTATGCAGCCTCCTGGTTTTGAGGATCTAGAGAATCCAGACAAGGTATATAGAGTCAAGAAGGCTATGTATGGACTTCATCAAGCCCCAAGAGCATGATATGGCACATTATCCACTTATTTGGTGGACAATGGATTCAAGAGGGGTACCATAGACCAGAATTTGTTTACAAAGAAGAAGGGTAAGGATGTTCTACTGTTTCAGGTCTATGTTGATGATATCATCTTTGGATCCACAGATCCAAAGATGAGTGAGGATTTCTCGAAGCTTATGACAGACAAATTCAAGATGAGTGCTATGGGGGAGATGAACTTCTTTCTAGGGTTACAAGTTCAGCAGAAAGAAGATGGTATCTTCATCTCCCAGGATAAGTATGTGGCTGAGATCTTGAAGAAGTTTGGCTTTTCTCCACATGAAAAGAGGGCTACTACTCCTATGGATAGAGAACACCCTTGGGGAAAGATTGGAGATGGGAAAGATGTCGATGTCAGGCACTATAGATCAATGATTGGATCATTGATGTATCTCACTGCCTCTAGACCTGACATCATGTTTGCTGTGTGTGCTTGTGCACGCCATCAAGTGACTCCTAAAGAGTGCCACCTTTATGTTGTCAAGAGGATCTTTAGGTACCTAAGATGTTATCCCAGTCTTGGCTTGTGGTACCCAAAAGATTCACCTTTGGAGCTTATTGCATATTCAGACAGTGACTATGGAGGTGATAAGTTTGATAGAAAATCCACAACTGGTGGATGTCAGTTTCTTGGGAGCAGGTTGATATCTTGGCAATGCAAGAAACAAACAATGGTGGCTAATTCTACAACTGAAGCAGAGTATGTGGCTGTAGCTGCTTGTTGTGGACAAGTTTTGTGGATTCAGAACCAGCTGTTGGATTATGGGTATAATTTCATGCATACCAAGATATTTGTTGACAATAACAGCACCTTATGCATTATTAAGAATCCTGTACATCATTCTAAAACTAAATACATAGAAATTAGACACCATTTTATAAGAGATTGTTTTGAAAAAGTTTTAATATAACCAGATAGGGTTGACACAGAAGAAAATGTGTCAGATTTACTAACTAAACCTTTTGATGCTGGAAGGTTTCAATACTTGGTAACAAGTATTGGAATGATAAATCTCAGATAATATGTGTTTTGGAGTCTTTTTGTAAAAGTATGTATAGGATAATGCATTGGTCTTATTGCGGATTTAGATTTTCCACTATCTTTTTCTAGCACTGACAAAGGTTACTTTAATGCTGATAAGTGTTATTGTGACGTTGTCAGCAATATATTTGTCTAACGCTGACAAGTGTTATCGGGGCGTTGTCAGCAACAATGTTAGTTTTGTGGTTTTTAATCTAAATGTGCAGGTGGTGTTAGCAGTATACCATTGGATACAGAGTTGCTTATGGATCCTTGGAGAAGCATTTGGACATGTTTTTATTTATGGATGATGGTTGAAATTTTCAATTCCTATCTTGACATAAATTTTTTATGTTTATGCATATTTTTGGCAACATTTGTATCACTGTTTAAGGGGAGGTTTTAGGAACCTTTAGGACTTTTGGGTATCCTTATGATACTCTTATCACAATTCTAGATTGTGTCCACAGGTGAGTATGAGTTAGTTTTACTAAATCATGAGGCACTGTAGCATGCAAAGTTGATATACTATGCATGCTGCCAAGACATTTTTGGCCTAGAATTGGTTGTGGTCTGTTGGGAGACTTGGGAATGATTTTATCATGTGTTTTACCTGGGAGTAACAAGGGATTTTATAAGGTAACTTAGTTGTTAAGAGTTTTGGTTAGCAAGGGACACTAGAGGACTGTTATGTCTATCTTGCATAAGCAAGTGTGCATAACTGGACAGTGCTTGCCGCCCTATAATAATTATCAACTTTTTGGTTATCTTCTCTAGGATAAATTAATTTGTTAAGGTCATTTTTCATTTTTATAAATTTTTATTTTTGGACGCTGACAAGTATTTTACCAAGCGTTGTTGTGACCAATTTAGACGCTGACATGGCGTTGGCAAACGTTGACAAGAATATAGTCGTTGGGCGTTGATAAGTTATTTTTGACCGTTGACACTCAATGGGACCTACCCAGTTGTTACTTTTTGACATATTTTTGGGCCGTAATTTTGGGAGCAGATAACTCTCATTTAATGCATGAGATAAAATTATTCTTTTTAATATTTTCATGATTACATTTTGAAAATACTTGCCTATTTTTGGGCCAATCACATGCATTTTCTTCTCCTATATACTTGGCTCCTATTTTTAAACAAGGTACCTATCATTCTTGTCTAACCATATTTTCTCCTATAACTTCATCTTTGTCAATCATTCAAACAACTTTCAACAATGGCACCAAAGTTTAAACCAAGTGATTTGGAATTGGGGTTCAGAAGTCAACACAACATGGTAGCATATCTTGAAGCTGATGATACTCTGTTTCCCCAATACACACAAATGGTGGCGTATTTGAACGCATCCCCTTTAGGTATGCTCTTTCTCATGCTCCACTCATTCCTATCACACATATTAAACAGTTTTGGAACAATGTCAGTTCCTCAACAGTTAATAGAGTGACTACATTATCTTCTATTGTTCATGGGCGCGCATGGGTGGTTACTGAAGCTTTGGTACGCCAAGCTTTGCATCTTGATGATGCTGATGGTATAACCACCCTCCCCATTAGTGAAATAGAACAAGGACTAAGGGCTTTGGGTTATCCTTTTCCTGCTGAAGGAACTTTAAATAAATATCATAACCATGAGTTTCCCCCAGCCTAGAAGTACCTAATACATGTCCTCTTGCAAAGTTTGAGTCCCAAGTGCACTGCACACAATGAGATCAATAGATCTATTGCTAGTGCTATTGTGTGCATTGCTATTGGGCAAAAGTTTAATTATTCCAAAATGATTTTTGAGGGCATGTGTAAAAATAAAGGGAACAAAATGACTTTAGCTTATCCCAGATTTTTACAAATGGTTTTTGATGTCCAAGGTTACTGTACAAGGGATCATGATTATTTTTATGAGATCCCTGTGCAAAAGAAAGCAATTTTTATGAAGATGAACTCACCCCCACATCATGACTTACCCCTCACTCCTGCTATGATTGCTGTCATTAAAGCAACACAACCCCAACCAGACCCCCAACCCCAACTTGATCCAATACCTGAACCTTTACCTTCACCACAACATATGCAAATTGACCAAGAACCCTTCGACGCTGACACGTTAAATGTTGGCGTTGATGTGCCTATTTTAAACGTTGACACAAATCCTTCACAGACCCAAACACCCCTTAACCAACCCACATCCACCCAATCCACGTCTTCTTCTCCCCCAACACAATATAGGTTACAAAAACGCCAAAGGACTACTGGAGTGTTCTCCTCTAGTGGTCCTAGCCATGTAGCAGAGAGAACCACCACCATAAGTGTGGTTGGTGCTATGGATGAGGCTGGGACTATTGGTTCTGGCTTAGAAGCTAGCCAAGTCAGTCCTACCATAATTAAGACCTCATCCATGCCCAATGAATCTAACTTGGGAGGTCAAATACCCATTTTAGAAGAGGGCAGATTGGAACCAATGACTTTGATGGAATTGACGGCAGTCTGCATTAGCTTGCAATAGCAAAATGCAGACTTGGTACAAGTTGTCAGCACACAAGGCCTTGAACTCAAGCAATTGAGGGAGAGGATTGTTATCTTGGAGAATGCTAGCACAAGGAGAGGGATGGAGGAATCTTCCAAAGGGGAGGATGAACAAATAAATGTGAGTGATAAGGGCTCTCATGATGGTCAATCTTTGGATGTTGCTGAGGCCCTAACGAGTTTGAAGAAACAGACAGGTTTTGATACGTCTCTAGTCTCTCCTACAAACTTAAATTTGTCATTTACAGCCATGTTGGAGGAAATTCATCTTTGTTCTTATTAACATCTTGTTACTAATCAATGTTCTATTCCGCTATGATTAACATCATATGAATGTTGATTATCCTAGATATAATGGTTCTTAACCATTGAGTCTAACGATCAATGGATTCCACAATTGGTATCAGAGCTTGTTGAGGAACTTTTGATCTTAAAGAACACAAGAACCCTAAAATCACTAAAATCCTAATTTTCTCAAAACCCTAAACAACATCATGTCAAATCCAGAAATAACCTTTTCCTCCTCACCTTTGCCAAACATCAAGATTCCCATGCTTGATGCAACCAACTTTGAATTGTGGAAATTTAAGTTTGAGCAATATCTGGGGATCTATGACTACACTCTTTGGGAGATCATTGAGTATGGAAACACATTCAATAGAGCTGAAAAGGTTGCTGCTACTATTGCTACAAGAACTGTTGTTGCTGGATGTCCAGAAGCAGATAAGAAAGAAAAACCTGGTGATGGTAGAGCTGTGTCTGCTGAAGACATAGCAAAGAGAAGGGTTGATATGAAAACCCTAAATATTCTGAAGGTCTCTTTGGGACAAGAGAACCAGCATAAATACAGAGGTTATGATTCTGCTAAAGACCTTTGGGCAGCTCTTGAAGTTGCATATGGTGGCAATGAAGATACTAGGGAGTTGTACTACATGCTACTTAGATGTCATGGAATAGGTTGGACTCATAAGAAATTGATAGGTTTAACATTTGAAGAGTTGGAGTGCAGAGCTTATCCCATTTGGGTTAGAGTGCAGGAAGAAAACACTCTAAGACGTCTTTCTGATGGAAGAAAAGAAGAACTTGCAGAGGAAATGGAGCGTAAGAAGGCAATGTTTGTTCCCAGACCAGTGAAAAAGGGAGTCCCTCTTGAGTTTCCCAAAGATATGGATCCATTACATCCAAGTAAAGCTGTTATAAGAAAGAGCCTCAAGCTCTCACCATTAGAAGCTTCAGATATGGTGCAAGTGTTACCACTTGATTCCAGAAACCCTATTGTAAGCTATGAAGAAGATGAATGTGGGTTTTGGCAAATTGGCCGGTATGGAAAAGAGGTTCACACTATTATCACCCTTATATCTTTTTTTGCAAGTTTTGATAGAGAAGAGTTGGTAGACCTATGGAGTTTGTTAGAAGCCAAATATGAGACTGAAGCTCCCACTTCAGTCAATGCAATAAAACTGTGGTCAACATTCAAAAGAATGTGTGGACCAATTGATGAAGATCCTGCTTTTTGGAAGGATCTTGAAGATGACCTCAGTGGTCTTCAATGGAGATTGTATTCAGCTGCTGGTGTTTATTATTTGAGTTCTACAAAGTTTGCTGAGTATCTACTTGTAGATGGACAGTATTTCATGTCCAAGGAAGTCTTGGAGAAGATGAAGAACACACAGCTGGAAATTGATTATTCAAGTGACGTGGCAAAAGATTTGATCAGATTTATTTATTACCAATATGAGAAGGTTTGTAAGATTCCTCCTAGTCCTTAATGTTTATTCAGAAACTTGATTACTAGGGTAGATATCAAGTTTAGGGGAGGATTATTGGGAATAAATTATAGCGAGTCTACTTGAGCGCTGACAAGAGTAAAACCAGCGTTGACAGAAGTAAAACAAACGCTGACAGATCAAGCGTTGACAAGAAGAAGTCAAGCGTTGACACATTGAAGACAAGCACTGATGGAAAGATATGATCCACACGTTTATTATATTCTAGATTATTTCTAGTAAAGATAGGACCAACAATGTATTTTCTATATTTATCTTTACCTAGAATAGTTGATACGTAGATTATTGTACAAGGCTTCTTATGTCTATAAAAGAAGACCTTTAGGTTAATGTTCAATATAAGTTTTCTTACGTTAAACATTTTCATTGTAAGCAAGTTTGATATCATTAATCAAAGTGAAAGTTTGTTTACATCTTGTGTGTTCTTGTTTAAGTGTTAATTCCGCATAACACTTAGATTGTCATATACATATACAAAGGTTTCTCTAAGTGTATTATTGTGGAAACCTTGGTTTCCGGATCTTTTAAGCTACTAGGAATGATCATTGTTCATATGATTAAATAATCAAAGTGGAATTAGAACAACAACCATTAACAAGGTGTTTAGAGACAATAACACATGAATAAAACAATTGGGTTGCTAATTATATTGATAATCAACAACCACTAGACGTGTATACATTTAATCCCATGTCTAGTGCACACACGCTTTTAGGTTTACATTGTGAATGAACTTATGAATAAAACCTAAGACCCTTGGTTCCTTTTATAGTGTAAGGATTAGGGTTTACAAGAGATAAAATCAAATAAACAAGTAAATCTTCTATTTAGATAAACATATACAGAATATATCCTGCATATATATCCAAATAGAAGCATCTAAAGGCTTCTTGTCTACGTTTCTAACAATGCTTACATTGTACATGACAATGCTTGGATTGTACATGACAATGCTTGCTTTGTCAACCTTGGATTTGCTCTTGTCAACGCTTAGATTGCCCTTGACAACGCTTAGACAAAATCTTCATGTTTTCTTTGTTTTTGAGTTTCTGCTACATCAACTTTTTGACCCAACAATCTTCCCCTAGTTGATGTCGACAAAACTCTATGTGTATCTCTTGTAAGTTGTACATGATCTTCAGATTGCTTCCCCTTAAGTGTAGCATGTATTTCTTCCCCTTTTTGTCACATCAACAGGGAAGTAAACAATGTATGCAATCTTGAAGATTCTCCAAATGTAGGCTCTGTATAATGATCTTGAAGAAAAATAAATAAAGTAATTTTGATGTAGAAGTAGAATAACCCAAACTTTGTATTTCTTTCACCCAATTGCTCACAAGTTGATAAACTCTTCCCCTAGTTGTCGAAACGACTAGAGAAAAATGCAACTCTTTCATTGCAAAAGGAGGCTCATTTTATTGGTACGAACGGGAACTAAAACCAACAAAAACCGCACAACTATAAGCCAGTTGTTAGCTATAACAATATATTTAGATCCAATGATCAAGGTGTATTGCTCACCCATCAGTTTTTATTACATGGGTACTGGTAACCTTCATGACTATGAGCCAATCGTATGCTATAACAATATATTTAGTCCAATGACTAGGTGTATTGCTCACCACAGTTTTTGTTACATGGGAACTGGTAACCTTCACGACTATGAGCCAGTCGTACGCTGTAACAATATATTTAGTACAGAGACAAGGTGTATTGCTCACCTAAATAAGAAAAACAAATTTGTGAAAACTAACTTCAACATCAAACTTACCATAGAACTCTTCCCCTTAATCATATACGACTTTAAATATCCGAGCCATAAATATCAATTTAATATTCTGTATAGAAACGGAGATCCCATGTACCTTCGTGTGTAAATACCTCCTTTTGTGTGCTAAAAACGTACCAATTTTCTCAAACAACAACTATTCCTTTTGTTGTCCAATATCCTTGTCCAAGATATCAACACTTTGTATTGTCCAATATCAAACAACACTTGTCAGTGTTTGAAAATGTATATATCGGACAACAAGTGTCAGCGCTTCCCAGCAGCGCTTAACTTATTCCTGTCAGCGCCAACTTTGTACCTGTCAGCGCCTGGCCATCAGCGTCTCATCCATGCCTTGTCAGCGTCACACCAACATTTATCAGCATCACACCAACATCTATCAGCGTCTAAATAACACATGTCAGCGGGTGATCTAGGGTTTTATAAACCCTAAATCATGATTTTATGTGAAAACCATAAACTGTAGTGAACTTTGACATTGAATATCTTCTCATTGAGAGCTCAGATCGAAGATCCCTTTGGTGAGATCCTAGATACAAGTGTCAAGAACCTACAGATTGAATTTCACGAAGATCCAACGGTTAACGAAGGAGAAATCGCGTTTTTACTTTACTGTTCACATAAAACAACATATGACCACTGCTGACTTTAACGCTTAATAACTTTTACTTGGGGATAGATCTCGACAATCACTCTAGTGGATATCTAGATATATGTGTGTAGAACACACACAAAGAATTTCGTGGCGATCCAACGGTTCAATAAAAAGTTATGGCCTTATGAATACTGCTGCGCACACAAAAACGTCCAGGAAAACCCTAGACGGATTTTTCTTTTCTTCACCATACACGAACACCTTGTTGGTCCTAGCATCACGAGCCACGAGGCTCTGATACCAATTGTGGAAACCTTGGTTTCCGGATCTTTTAAGCTACTAGGAATGATCATTGTTCATATGATTAAATAATCAAAGCAGAATTAGAACAACAACCATTAACAAGGTGTTTAGACACAATAAAACATGAATTAAACAATTGGGTTGCTAATTATATTGATAATCAACAACCACTAGACGTGTATACATTTAATCCCACGTCTAGTGCACACACGCTTTTAGGTTTACATTGTGAATGAACTTATGAATAAAACCCAAGACCCTTTGTTCCTTTTATAGTGTAAGGATTAGGGTTTACAAGAGATAAAATCAAATAAACAAGTAAATCTTCTATTTAGATAAACATATACATAATATATCCTGCATATATATCCAAATAGAAGCTTCTAAAGGCTTCTTGTCTACGTTTCTAACAATGCTTACATTGTACATGACAATGCTTGGATTGTACATGACAATGCTTGCTTTGTCAACCTTGGATTTGCTCTTGTCAACGCTTAGATTGCTCTTGACAACACTTAGACAAAATCTTCATGTTTTCTTCATTTTTGAGTTTTTGCCACATCAAATTTTTGACCCAACAATCACAGCATGTCCTCCAATGTCTGAATGGTACGTTCTCACTGTCCTTCGGTCTGAGGATGAAAGGCAGTGTTGAGCTTAAGTCTGGTGGCCCAAGCTTTCTACAGACTCTGCCAGAAATGTGATGTGAAATATGGATCTCTGTCAGAGATGATTTCTGATGGAGTACCATGTAGTCTTATGATCTCCTTCTGGAATGTGCCTGCTAATTTGCTGACCGGATGCTCCTTGCGAATCGGCAGAAAATGAGCAGATTTAGTCAACCTATCCTCAATAACCCAAATAGAGTCGTTCTTCATCTGAGTAACCGGAAGACCAGTAACAAAATCCATGGAGATTTTGTCCCACTTCCATGTTGGAATATCTAATGGTTGTAGTAAACCACTAGCTCGCTGGTGTTCGATCTTCACCTGTTGACAGATCATACATTTAGAAACGAAGATGGCAACATCCTGCTTCATACCACTCAACCAAAAGTGTTGCTTGATGTAATGGTACATCTTTGTAGAACCAGGATGTATGGTAAATGGAGAACTGTGAGCTTTAGTCAGCACAATTTCTCTGAGAGTAGAGTCATCAGGAACCACTAGTCTAGTGCCCTGCCATAAGATACCGTCGTCGTCAACATAAAACTCCGTCTGCTGATCAAGGTTCTGAATGATAGTCCAAATCTCACCATCGTCCTTCTAAGCTTCCTGGATCCTAGAATGTAAGTCTGGTTCCATTCTAAGATTAGCCTAGTAACCGTGTTGTCCTCGTACACAAAACTTAATATTAGTCATCTCTAGGTCACGAATGATCTCCTTTGCAATCCAGATGCCAGCAATCATACCCGAACTTCTGCTTAGAGTATCTGCCACCACATTCGCCTTACCATGATGGTACTGAATGTTGGTGTCGTAGTAATTCAATAGCTCTAACCATCTCCTCTGTCTCATGTTCAGTACCTTCTGGGTGAAGATGTACTTGAAACTCTCGTGGTCGGTGAATATGTCACATGATTCACCATACAAATAATGTCTCCATATATTCAACGCGAAAACAACTGCTACAAGCTCTAAATCGTGAATAGGATAGTTTTCTTCATAAGGTTTCAGTTGTCGTGATGGGTATGCAATAACATTCCCATGTTGCATGAGAATGCAGCCTAAACCCTTTCCTGAAGCGTCACTATAAATCTGAAATCCACCTGAGCCAGATGGGAGAGTAAGAATAGGTGTAGTCACTAACTTCTGCTTCAGATCTTCAAATCTCTTCTCTCGCTCTTCTGTATAGACGAATTTCTCTCCTTTCCTCATCAGCTTAGTCAAAGGTAAGGCTAACCGTGAAAAGTTCTCTACAAACCTGCAGTAGTATCCAGCTAAACCCAGAAAACTTCTAACTTCAGTTGTAGACGTACGTCTCGGCCATTTAGTGATAGTTTCAACCTTGGTAGGATCCATGGTGATCCCCTCTGCAGATACAATATGACCCAAAAATGCCACCTTGCTTAACCAGAACTCACACTTAGAGAACTTGGCATACAACTGCTTCTTATAAAGAATCTGTAAGACTGTACGAAGGTGTTCCTCATGTTCCTCCTTGGATTTGGAGAATATCAGGATATCATCAATGAACACGATAACAAACTTGTCTAGAAACTCATTTAAGACACGGTTCATTCAGATCCATCAAGACAGTGGGAGCATTAGTGAGTCCGAATAGCATGACTAGGAACTCGTAGTGCCCATAACGTGTACGGAAAGCAGTCTTGTAGATGTCCTGCTCTTTAACCCGTAATTGATGGTAGTTGGACCTCATATTGATCTTCAAGAAATGCTTGGTGCCCTGTAGTTGATCGAACAGGCCATCAATACGCGGCAAAGGGTAACGATTTCTGATCATGATCTTGTTCAGCTCACGATAGTCGATACATAAACGCATGTTGCCGTCTTTCTTCTTCACGAACAGTACCGGTGCACCCCATGACGATGCACTGGGACGGATGAAACCTCGTTCCAGAAGTTCCTGCAGCTGATCTTTTAGTTCCTTAAGCTCTATAAGAGCCACACGGTAAGGAGCTTTGGAAATCGGCTCTGCACCTAGTATGAGCTCGATTCCAAACTCGACTTCACGAACAGGTGGTATGCCCGGAAGTTCATTTGGAAATACGTCAGGAAACTCTGACACAATAGGCTGATCTTGGATCGATGGAGACTCGGCAGTAATGTCATGAATATTGGCTATGAAGCCCTGACAGCCGTGTGATAGCAATGCACGCGCCTCCATGAATGAAATAATTTGTACTGACCTCCCTGGCAAAAAACCATGGTGTACGTACTCTAGAGATTTAACATCACCAAAGATAACCTGATAAGTGTGGCGGTCAATTGTAGCCTGGTGTGTTTGGATAACCAGTCCATGCCCAAAATCAAGTCAAAGTCTCACATGTCCAAAGGAAGTGTGTCAACTCTGCAGATCTTATCATCAAATTCTAGGGGAAGATCTCTGTACACCTGAGTGGTTCGTACAGAGTCCCACAGTGGCATGGAAATGCATACGGCATTATCTAATGGCATCGGGGAAATCCTAACACGTATAACAAAAGTAGTGGACACGACTGAATGTGTCACTCTAGTATCAAACAGAACACATGCTGCCAAACCATTCATAAAGAGATTTCCGGTGATGGTACCTAAAGTATTATTCGCTTGATCTCTAGTAGTAGTGAACACGCGACCAGAAGTATGAGGTGGCTTCGTGTCGGTGTGCCCAGAGGTGCCTTCAATCTCACCCTGTAGACAGTCCTTCTGCTGATGGCCTTGTTGGACACACTTGAAACAACCACCAGTACCTTGGCAACAAATACCAGAGTATCTGCACGAACAAGTAGGACAGACAGGATGCGTGAATCCTACAGCATCGTCCTAGTTAGCTGAGAGCTTGTTAAGGATTACATGCATCAGGCATGATCGTGGAACATAAACATGATTACATAGAAGGTGCAAAATTTACCAGATGAGGTAGAACGGTCAGGCTGTAAACCCCTACGGTCCTGATCCCTGCCGTTACCATTTTTCCTGAATTGACAATTGTTGGAGTGTCAGAATATCATAACATAAGATAGTTTATCATGAAAGAAGGTTAATGAAGGGACCTTCTATTGTTCGAGTTATTAGCGTTGTTACGGTAACCATCGCTACCGCCACACCTCTCAGAACCAGAACGGTTGTTAGTCTGACCACTTCCTTTGGATGCTTGCTGCTAAGCGGCCGCAGGCTTACGGTCGTCAGTCTTCAGCCTCTTCACTGCTATGTCATCACCAAACTCTTCCCGCTCCTGAAGCATCTCGAGCTTACGGGCTGCATTGGCCACCTGTGCCACTATAGTGAAAGTAGAACATACCAAGTTGTTGGCAACCGAAGTGCGAAGTGCCCAGTGAAACTTCTCAGCCTGCTCCGCAGCAGTTCCTTCGGCTGGACCCAGAAATCCTACCAAACGGAGAAACCTTTGCATGAATTCGTTGTTGTTTTCACCAGCTACCTGCCTAATGTTTTAGTAGTCCCTCTTGAGCTTCTCTTGCTCAGCGTGTGGAAAGTACTGATTAAGGAAGAGCTCCTTAAACTGGTCCCATGTCAGTTGTGCAACCCAATTATCACCACCGTTGGACTGCTTGACCGATTTCCACCACTTCAGCGCATCACCTTCAAACTTATAGCAAGCCATTCTTGCCTTGAAAACACCATCACAACCCATTGCATCAAAAATCTTCTCGATGTGAGAAATCCAAGCTTCAACCTCGTTAGGGCTGTCAGTCTGCTTAAATGAACGGGGTCGCTATTTGTTGAATCTCTCCAACCAAGTCATAAGAGTAATAGGTGGAGGAGGAGGTGGAGGATTGCTATGATTGCCATGAGTCTGGAATTCCGCATGAACTTCATCTCTAATTTCATTGCGAAGTTGGGGAAGGAGGGCTTACAGAGCTGCATTGACAGCTGCTGTCAAATCTGGAGTATTGCGGTTGTTCACCATCTAATAGTTTAAAACAAAAAAATGCAACATAAATCATAAATCTGAAATGAGATAACATAAAAATGCATGAACAATGTATAAATCAATGAAGGAGTTTATAATGCATGAAACAATGTAAAAATACATGATGCAGTTTATAAAACTTTTATATGAATGGGAATGAACGCCTATGGTCAGATTACTCAAAACAAACGATATGACGCGGGGACGTCGATGGGTCGGTCCCAAAGTTAAAAGTTTCGATAAAATCACATGCGACTAAATAGGGCCAGTCCTGTACCAACCATTACTTAGTCATAAAATTGCTACAATGATATGAATGCATGAAATAAAATGAAAATTAATGAATGAATGAAAACCAACTGTCAGTTCTAGGAAGACACTTGGTGACTACCCGTAAGTCACAGGTCATGTTTTACAGAGCTACATGTCAAAACCTTGGCTCTGATACCATAATTGTAACACCCCATTTAATAGGATAGAATGCTACAGTAAATTATGGCGTGTTATCAAAGCATGCAAGGTAAATGTCTAAACATTCATGACCATAAACAGAAATACCGCAATCAAACATCGGTAGTCTAGTAATTCACACACAAGCAATACCAGTAATCTAAATGGAGAGGAATAAACAATGTCCAAAAGAAGTAAAGTATGATAAAGTAGGAATAAATGCATAGGGTAAAAGAGGCCGGATAGCTTCCAATCCGAATGCACATACTGTGGAGTTCCTACTTGCGTCCTTAGGTACCTGCCGTTTGGGTACATGGAAAAGTAGATGGCTGAGCATAACGCTCAATGCACGGATATACAATAAAGCATGGAAAACATATAATATGGAAGCATATAAAGAGTATAAAGCATGAATGGCAGCGAAAAAGAATAAGTCCTGGAAAACCTAGTTGTCTGTTATGTTAACTAGTTTTAGTTCTGAAAACATAGGTTATGTTACTTATGAAAATATGTATTAGTTAATGTACCATAATAGCCAATATAGGTCATGAGGTCAACAACGTGCATGAATACTTGGAGGGGTGACATCGTCATACAAATTAGAGAGGATGCCTCTAATTTAATTGTTAAGTGGGTAGGAGGGATCAGCTCCTTGTGAAGGATGCAAGGCACACACCACATTCACCATGAAATCCTGATTGAAACATGTAACTAGGATGAACCCATACGCCCCACATGATAATATAACAATATAATGGCCAAATATCTGAAAAGGGACGCCACGAGTTATTAGTCCGCCATGGTGAAGTCATAACACCAATGCCTCTAGTGTTATGGTTATGGTACCTCCATAATTAGGTGAAATTGGTCATGCATGTATATGGCTAAGGTAACTAATAAACATAAGCATTTAATTTGTAACTACTGGGGAAAACAGTTGGCTGCATACGAGAAATCCTAATAAAGGAAGAGGTTGTCCTTACTAAAGGGCGGGAAATCCGTACCTTATGTCCAGTAGAAGCTAATGAAAACGATGAAGACTAATCCGCCTCGACGGATAACACTGCATAAGAAATATTGACGTGTATAAGTTGTCTGAATTACATGTGTTTTACTGGTTTCCTGTGTTATTAGCTTGTTATACGTATTATGTCATGTTTTACGTTTTACTGTGTTAACTGTAGTTATTCTGATGTTTTGTTAAGTATTAATCATGTAATAGTGTATTATAATACTTGTATTGTAATAATAAGTAACTTTCTAAAAATAGCAGGTTTCCATAAATAATAAGTTTCTAAAAATAGAAAGTTTTCAAAAATAGTGTAACACCCCATTTTGGAAATGGAATCTTACGCATAATCATGGCGTGTCATCAAAGCATACAAGGATAAATGTCTAAGCATTATTTGACCATAAAAGGGAAATACCGGAATCAAACATCGGTAACCCCAAAGTAGAGCTCATCACACACAAACATAAATACTATAAAAGGAAAGGACGAAACAATGTCCATTGCAAGCTGTATTAAAGTAAAGGAAATGCATAAAGTAAAGAAAAACAGTAAAGCTTCCAGTCCATATGCACGTACGTTTGAGATCTACGAGCGTCCCCGAGTACCTGCCGTTTTGGGAACATGAAAAGGAAAACGGCTGAGCAAGACGCTCAGTGCACGGATGTACAATATAGCATGAAATAGGATAAGCATGTAACATATAACAGCGGAAGACTAAGTTCTGAGTAGACTGGTTAAGTATTGAGAAAACTGGTTTTATAGTTTGAAAAGCCTTATGTTTATCTTATGAAAACTGTTTTAACATATATATACCATAGCCCATATAGATCATGAAAAGGTCACGTGCATGAATACTTAGAGGGGTGACCTCATCATGCTGATTAGAGGGGATGCCTCTAATTAATATACTGGTCTGGGTAGGAGGGATCAACTCCTTGTGAAGGATGCAAGGCACACACCACATTCACCATGAAATACTGAATAAAACATGTAACTAGGATGCACCCATACGCCCCACATGATATAATAATATGGCCAAAACTGAAAGGGACGCCACGAGCAATCACTCCGCCGCGGGGAAGTCATAACATTGGTGCCTCCAATGTTATGGTTATGGTACCTCCATAACTAGGTGAAACTTGTCATGCTTGTATATGGCTATAGATTATGCTAATTAAACATAAGCAGTTCAAAACAATAAAACAAATACTGGGGAAAACAGTTGGCTGCATACGGGGAAATCCTAATAAGGAAAGAATGTCCATACTGAAAGGACGAGAATCCGTACCTCAAGTCCAGTGAATGAACGGAAGAAAGACTCCTACTTCTGGATCACTAACGCTACATGAATACACACGTGTATAAGTATCGAATCACTGATTACGTACTGGGTTTTATGTCTCATCTTAGCTTACTTTGTATGTTTTAGGTCATGGTTTACTGTTTAAAGCCCTATCTGTGTTTACCTTGTACTCTGATTAATCTGATAAAGTATTACTGGTAATTCATGTATTATTATACTTACTGTGTAATAATAAGTAACTTTCCAAAAATAGCAGGTTTCCAAAAATAGAAAGTTTCCAAAAATAGAAAGTTTCCAAAAATAGAAAGTTTCCAAAAATAGAAAGTTACCAAAAATAGAAAGTTTCCAAAAATAGAAAGTTTCCAAAAATAGAAAGTTTCCAAAAATAGAAAGTTTCCTAAAATAGAAAGTTTCCAAAAATAGAATTCACTGCTTACAATAGATCAGTTTCTAAAAATAGAAAGTTTCCAAAAATAGATCAACTGCCTTAATTAAATAAGTTTCCATATATAGAAGGTTTCCATGATTTGATTAGTTGCCTTATTTAATTAAGTTTCTATAAATAGAAGTTTCCATAATTAGAATTAAGCTGGTTGCATAAGCTAAAATATAAGTCTAAGTGTTTATAAGCTTATTTCTTAAGTCATATGATATAGTGTATAGTTTAATTATTATTTCATGCACGTTAATTAAACTATAGGTTAAGCATTTTAATTAAAGTATAACATGTTTTAATTAAAATGGAATAAATTACTTAGGTTAAAATGTATATTAATATGTATTAATAATATAACCTAAGTTATGTCTAAATTAATTAATTATAAGCATGTTTTAAATAATTAATTAATTATAACTTATAACATAAAAATACTTAGGTTAAATTAATATCATGCTAAATTAATAATTAAGAAATAACCTAAGTCATGGTTTAATTAATATCTCATGTTATTAATTAATTTATATCCTAAGTTCATAATTCATAATATTAACATGTAGCATAAATCATGATTTAACCAACGAACCATGAATCGGGCATGAACTCGACACCGTACCCCGAGCCAACTCGGGGTACTTGTGTCCCCTTGCTGCCGTGGGTCCCACACGCACCAACCAAGACCAAAATGTTCTTGGTGGTGGCGGCTAAAAGCAAACCGAACCCCCCTCGGGTTGGTTATACTAGGCGGCCAAAAACAAACACCCTCATATAACAACCTTTGATTTTAATTAACCCCAAAACATGTTAGATCTATGTTTAATTATCATGTTTTAATAAGAATAACAATAACATGTTCATGAAAATAATCAAAGATTTAAAAAGAATTAAAAAGAAAGGTTTAGAATGATATACCAATACGTAGCTTGGAAGAGGATGAACAAACACGGTTTATAGCAATGGTTTTCAAGATCAAAATCAACCAATCAACCACCTATGGTGGTCTTAGGGTGGCGGCACAAAGAGGACAAAAAGGAAGGAGAGAAAACCTTTTTAGGTTAAATGTTTATTTTGATTGAAATGTAAAATGAAATGAAAAGTTACCATAACCCCCCCCCCCCCCCTTTTCTTGTAAAAGTCCATGGGCTTATCCCACCTTGTTATGTGTGCCGTGGGTATGGGGCCCCACATGGGGTACCCGTACCTTTTCTCGTGTCCCGATGTTTCGTGTTCGTTCGTGGTTAAACGTGTTCGTGTTTAAAGTGTTTCTGTTTATTTTATCATGTAGTTTATCGTATTATTTACACTCGTAATTAAGTACTTACGTAATTATTTTAGTTCGTGTTTTAAAATGGTGATCATGATTTAATTATGTTCACGTGAAATATCTATTAACTGTTTATCATGAGTTTGTACGTAATCGATACTTATCATGTCATACACGTATGCACTTGCTTGATTATTAGCACATGAATGTGATCAATACTAAATAGGGTAAGTTTTAATCTAGGACGTACGATCTTAAGGGCACTATTCATGGTAAAAGCATGCGGGTTTTACAATTCTTCCCCCCTAAAAAGAATAATTCGTCCCTGAATTATAGATAAAGTAAACTGGAAAGAAGTAACATACCCGAACTCAAAATATGAAGTGAGGGTAAGAAGCCCGTATAGACTCCTCCATTTCCCAAGTGGCTTCCCGCTCGGTATGGTCCCTCCAAAGAATTTTGACGAATGGAATCGTCTTCCTTCTCATGACTCGTTCTTGCCTGTCAAGAACTCGTTCGGGTTCCTCTATAAAAGTGAGATCTTCACGTATCTGTTCCAGTGGATACTGAACCATGTGAAGGGGATGATACTTGTACCCTCTGAGTAAGGACACATGAAACACGTTATGCACGTGCGAAAGCTGAGGAGGTAACGCCAATCGGTAAGATACTTCACCGATTCGTTCAATGATATCAAACGGTCCGATGAAACGAGGACTGAGTTTCCCTTTGATCCCGAAGCGTTTAACACCACGCGCCGACGAAACCTTGAGGAAGACGTGGTCTCCCACATTAAAATGTATGTCCCTACGATGCTTATCAGCGTAACTCTTCTGACGTGACCGTGCTTCCTGCAGCTTCTGCTTAGCTACTTCGATCTTCTCATTGGTCATTTCTATAATTTCTGGTCCTTCGAGTGTTCGCTCTCCCACTTGATCCGAGCAGATTAGAGCGCGACACTTCCTGCCATACAACATTTCGAAAGGAGCACATTTGATACTTGCGTGCCAGCTGTTGTTGTATACAAACTCGACCAAACAGATGTAATCGTCCCAATCACCTGTCCATTCCAACGCACACGACCTTAACATATCTTCCAATGTCTGAATTGTTCGCTCCGACTGTCCGTCCGTTTGAGGATGAAAGGCCGTACTCAGCTTAAGTTGTGTACCCCAAGCGTTTTGCAGACCTTTCCAGAATCGCGACGTGAAACGAGGATCTCTGTCTGAGACGATGCTGGAGGGAGCACCGTGGAGTCTCATGATCTCCCTTCTGTAAGTATCTGCGAGTTTACTTACCGGATCTTCCTTGCGTATCGCTAAGAAATGAGCTGATTTGGTGAGTCGATCGACGATGACCCAAATGGCATCGTGCTTCTTCTTGGTAGGCGGAAGACCGGTAACAAAATCCATGGTGATTTTGTCCCACTTCCACTCTGGAATATCCAACGGTTGAAGGAGACCGCCCGATCGCTGATGCTCAATCTTAACCTGCTGGCAGGTAAGACATTTGGAGACATAAGTGGCTACATCATGTTTCATACCACTCCACCAAAAGTACTGTCTGATGTCATGGTACATTTTTGTCGACCCAGGATGTATAGAAAATGGGGAGCTGTGAGCTTCAGCTAACAATGCTTCCCAGAGTTCTTGATTGTCAGGAACACAAAGTCTCATGCCCTGCCAAACGATACCGTCTGCGTCCATTCTGAATTCTGTCTGCTTCTCCAAATTCTGAATTATCGGCCATATTTCTCCATCATCCTTCTGAGCTTCCTTGATCCTAGACAGTAACTCGGGTTCTACTCTAAGATTCGCCCAGTATCCGTGCTGCCCACGTACCATGATTTCGATGTCTACCGCTCCAAGTATCTTATGTTTTGTTCCTTGATTTCAATGTCGTTGATCATTCCGGACTTTCTGCTGAGTGCATCTGCTACTACATTAGCCTTTCCGGGATGATACTGTAGGTTAATATCATAATCCTTCAACAGTTCCAACCATCTCCTTTGTCTCATGTTCAATTCACGTTGAGTGAAGATATACTTCAAGCTCTTGTGATCCGTGAAAATGTCGCATGATTCTCCGTATAAGTAGTGCCTCCATATTTTCAATGCGAACACCACTGCAGCAAGTTCCAGGTCATGCGTAGGGTAGTTTTCTTCATAGGGCTTAAGCTGCCGTGAAGCATACGCGATCACTTTCCCATGTTGCATGAGAACACAGCCCAGTCCCTTCCCCGATGCATCGCTGTAGATCTGAAATCCACCTGTACCAGATGGGAGAGTAAGAATAGGTGCAGATACTAACTTCTGCTTTAGCTCTTCGAAGCTCTTCTCTCGTTCTTCCGTCTAGACGAATTTCTCTCCTTTTCGCATCAGTTTGGTGAGAGGTAGTGCTAAACGGGAAAAGTTCTCCACGAATCTGCGATAATATCCAGCTAAGCCCAAGAAACTGCGGACTTCTGTCGCTGACGTTGGTCTTGGCCATTTAGTGATAGCCTCAACCTTCGCTGGGTCCATAGTGATCCCTTCTACTGATACAATGTGACCTAAGAATGCCACTTTGTTTAACCAGAACTTACACTTGGAGAATTTCGCATACAACTGCTTCTGACGAAGAATCTGTAGTACCGTACGGAGATGTTCTTCGTGTTCCTCCGTGGACTTTGAGAAAATCAGGATGTCATCGATGAATACAATGACAAACTTATCAAGGAATTCATGGAAGATTCTGTTCATCAGATCCATGAATACTGCTGGAGCATTAGTCAGGCCGAATGGCATGACTACAAACTCATAATGGCCATAGCGGGTACGAAAAGCAGTCTTGGCAATATCCTGCTCTTTAACCCTTAGCTGATGGTAGCCTGACCTTAGATCGATCTTTGAGAAGTGTTTGGCTCCTTGAAGTTGGTCAAACAGATCATCTATACGTGGCAGTGGATATCTATTGCGGATGGTAATCTTATTAAGTTCACGATAGTCTATGCAAAGTCGCATGCTGTCGTCCTTCTTCTTAACGAACAAGACCGGTGCGCCCCATGGAGATGCGCTTGGTCTAATGAACCCTCGCTCAAGAAGTTCATGCAGTTGGTCCTTCAGTTCTTTTAGCTCTATGGGAGCCATACGATACGGAGCCTTAGAGATTGGTTCAGCTCCTGGAACAAGGTCGATGTTGAACTCTAATTGCAGGTGGTATGCCGGGGAGTTCAGCTGGGAAGACGTCTTGAAATTACGAAACTACTGGTTAATCCTGAATCGATGGGGATTCAGCATCCATGTCGTGAACCGTAGCTAGATAACCCTCACAGACATGTGACAGTAATGCACGTGCTTGCAAGGTAGATATGACTTGTACAGACCGTCCGGGTATGAACCCGTTATGAATGTACTCTGGTGCATTAATGTCGCCGAAGACCACCCGATATGAGTGGAAGTCTATGGTAGCATGGTGCTTGGATAGCCAGTCCATGCCGAGAATCATATCGAACTCAATCATGTCTAGGGGAAGTGCATCTACTACACGAGCTTTATCGTCAAACTCTAGAGGAAGACTCTTGTATACATGAGTTATTAATACAGAGTCCCTCAAAGGCGTGGAAATGGTAAGCCTATTTTCTAATGGCAAGGGAAGTGTCCTGATGTTCTTAGCATATGCAGTGGAAATAACTAAGTGAGTGGCACCCGTGTCGAAAAGAACACATGCAGCTTGGCCGTACATATACAAAATTCCAGTAATGGTACCTGTAGATTTGTTTTCCTGATCGCGAGATGTCGTGTAGACACGCCCAGTGGTAGGAGGCGGCTTATTATCAGTATGACCCGAGGTACCCTCCATCTCACCCTTACGACAATCTCTCATACGATGGCCAGGGAGACCGCACTTGAAGCACGCGTCAGAATCACGACGACATGGGCCAGGGTGTCTGCGATGGCAAGTATTGCAAAGAGGATGAGTGAATCCTCCAGCACGAGTCCTTGCTTGCTGAGGGCCTGCTGATGACAAAATGTGTTAAGATAAAGTATATGCACGAGTATAAGACATATGCATCATAAGATGTTCACCAGTGATAGCTGAACGGTTAGGCTGCGAACCCCTGTGGTTCTGGTCCTTCCCGTTACCGTGGTTCCTGGTAGAGGTTAATATAGTGTCAGCATGAGAGATATAACATGAAATCATAAGAAGATGCGTAAATAGTAGGACCTGCTGTTGTTGGAGTGTCCAACGTTGTTACGGTAATTATCATTACCGCTACGCCTTTCCACAACAGAACGGTCGTTAGTGTGACCGTTTCCTTTGGGCTGACGAGGCTGCTGCTGAGTAGCCGGCTGAGACCGGTCCCCAGTTTTCTGCCTGGAAGATACAGTTTAAGAGATGATTATTGAACATATAATGATAGGATGCGGTTTGGTTACCATTTGAATACGAAATGTTTACCTCTTGTCGGGTCTTTCAGCTTCCCCGAACTCATCTCGTTCCTGCAGCATCTCTAGCTTCCTTGCTGCGTAAGCCACCTGTGCCACAGTATCCAACGGGGAACCCGATAAATTATTGGCAATCCTTGGATTAAGGCCCCAACGAAAATGTAGTGCTTGTTCTTCAGTGGTGCCTGCGGATGCCCTCAGGACAGTTGTGTACCCGAGGAACCTCTGCATGAACTGACCACTATTCTCGTCGGTCTCTGTCTCATGGCGTAGTATTCCCTCATGAGTCGATTCCTTCCTTCCATGGGAAAAATGATAGGTGGGGGAGGATATTCGTCGTCATGAAGAATGGCGTCTTGCATTTCTGCCTCCATGTCTGCGAATAACTCCCAGAGTTTGTCTGTGTTTGCCATCTGACAGTATAACATAAATCATATGATTAACAATTCAAAACATAAAATTTATATATATTCATGAAAAAAAAAATTTATACCAAAAATTTCACGAGAAAAATTTTATGCAAGAAAATTTTTGTATGAATGCATGATGCAGTTTTATGAAAACTTTTGATGCTCGAGAGTGAACGCCTCTGGTCAGTTCACTCAAAACAAAAGACATATCGAGGGGACGCCTATGGGTCGGTCCCAAATCTAAAAGTTTCGATAAAACACATGCGACTAAATAGGGCCAGTCCTGTACCAACCATTACTTAGTCAAAAACCCTGTAACAATGACATGTATATGTATGCTTAAAAATGATGAATGCATGAAAACAATTGTCAGTACTAGGAAGACCGTAGTGACTACCCACTAATCACAGGTCATATTTGAGAGCCTACAGGTCGAAGCCTTGGCTCTGATACCATAATTGTAACACCCCATTTTGGAAATGGAATCTTACGCATAATCATGGCGTGTCATCAAAGCATACAAGGATAAATGTCTAAGCATTATTTGACCATAAAAGGGAAATACCGGAATCAAACATCGGTAACCCCAAAGTAGAGCTCATCACACACAAACATAAATACTGTAAAAGGAAAGGACGAAACAATGTCCATTGCAAGCTGTATTAAAGTAAAGAAAATGCATAAAGTAAAGAAAGACAGTAAAGCTTCCAGTCCATATGCACGTACGTTTGAGATCTACGAGCGTCCCTGAGTACCTGCCGTTTTAGGAACATGAAAAGGAAAACGGCTGAGCAAGACGCTCAGTGCACGGATGTACAATATAGCATGAAATAGGATAAGCATGTAACATATAACAGCGGAAGACTAAGTTCTGAGTAGACTGGTTAAGTATTGAGAAAACTGGTTTTATAGTTTGAAAAGCCTTATGTTTATCTTATGAAAACTGTTTTAACATATATATACCATAGCCCATATAGATCATGAAAAGGTCACGTGCATGAATGCTTAGAGGGGTGACCTCATCATGCTGATTAGAGGGGATGCCTCTAATTAATATACTGGTCTGGGTAGGAGGGATCAACTCCTTGTGAAGGATGCAAGGCACACACCACATTCACCATGAAATACTGAATAAACATGTAACTAGGATGCACCCATACGCCCCACATGATATAATAATATGGCCAAAACTGAAAGGGACGCCACGAGCAATCACTCCGCCGTAGGGAATTCATAACATTAGTGCCTCCAATGTTATGGTTATGGTACCTCCATAACTAGGTGAAACTGGTCATGCTTGTATATGGCTATAGATTATCCTAATTAAACATAAGCAGTTCAAAACAATAAAACAAATACTGGGGAAAACAGTTGGCTGCATACGGGGAAATCCTAATAAGGAAAGAATGTCCATACTGAAAGGACGGGAATCCGTACCTCAAGTCCAGTGAATGAACGGAAGAAAGACTCCTACTTCTGGATCACTAACGCTACATGAATACACACGTGTATAAGTATCGAATCACTGATTACGTACTGGGTTTTATGTCTCATCTTAGCTTACTTTGTATGTTTTAGGTCATGGTTTACTGTTTAAAGCCCTATCTGTGTTTACCTTGTACTCTGATTAATCTGATAAAGTATTACTGGTAATTCATGTATTATTATACTTACTGTGTAATAATAAGTAACTTTCCAAAAATAGCAGGTTTCCAAAAATAGAAAGTTTCCAAAAATAGAAAGTTTCCAAAAAAGAAAGTTTCCAAAAATAGAAAGTTACCAAAAATAGAAAGTTTCCAAAAATAGAAAGTTTCCAAAAATAGAAAGTTTCCAAAAATAGAAAGTTTCCTAAAATAGAAAGTTTCCAAAAATAGAATTCACTGCTTAAAATAGATCAATTTCTAAAAATAGAAAGTTTCCAAAAATAGATCAGCTGCCTTAATTAAATAAGTTTCCATATATAGAAGGTTTCCATGATTAGATTAGTTGCCTTATTTAATTAAGTTTCTATAAATAGAAGTTTCCATAATTAGAATTAAGCTTGTTGCATAAGCTAAAATATAAGTCTAAGTGTTTATAAGCTTATTTCTTAAGTCATATGATATAGTGTATAGTTTAATTATTATTTCATGCATTTTAATTAAACTATAGGTTAAGCATTTTAATTAAAGTATAACATGTTTTAATTAAAATGGAATAAATTACTTAGGTTAAAATGTATATTAATATGTATTAATAATATAACCTAAGTCATGTCTAAATTAATTAATTATAAGCATGTTTTAAATAATTAATTAATTATAACTTATAACATAAAAATACTTAGGTTAAATTAATATCATGCTAAATTAATAATTAAGAAATAACCTAAGTCATGGTTTAATTAATATCTCATGTTATTAATTAATTTATATCCTAAGTTCATAATTCATAATATTAACATGTAGCATAAATCTTGATTTAACCAACGAATCATGAATCGGGCATGAACTCGACACCGTACCCCGAGCCAACTCGGGGTACTTGTGTCCCCTTGCTGCCGTGGGTCCCACATGCACCAACCAAGACCAAAATGGTCTTGGTGGTAGCGGCTAAAAGCAAACCGAACCCCCCTCGGGTTGGTTATACTAGGCGGCCAAAAACAAACACCCTCATATAACAACCTTTGATTTTTATTAACCCCAAAACATGTTAGATCTATGTTTAATTATCATGTTTTAATAAGAATAACAATAACATGTTCATGAAAATAATCAAAGATTTAAAAAGAATTAAAAAGAAAGGTTTAGAATGATATACCAATACGTAGCTTGGAAGAGGATGAACAAACACGGTTTATAGCAATGGTTTTCAAGATCAAAATCAACCAATCAACCACCTATGGTGGTCTTAGGGTGGCGGCACAAAGAGGACAAAAAGGAAGGAGAGAAAACCTTTTTAGGTTAAATGTTTATTTTGCTTGAAATGTAAAATGAAATGAAAAGTTACCATAACCCCCCCCTTTTCTTGTAAAAGTCCAGGGGCTTAGCCCACCTTGTTATGTGTGTCGTGGGTATGGGGCCCCACATGGGGTACCCGTACCTTTTCTCGTGTCCCGATGTTTCGTGTTCGCTCGTGGTTAAACGTGTTCGTGTTTAAAGTGTTTCTGTTTATTTTACCATGTAGTTTATCGTATTATTACACTCGTAATTAAGTACTTACGTAAATATTTTAGTTCGTGTTTTAAAATGGTGATCATGATTTAATTATGTTCACGTGAAATATCTATTAACTGTTTATCATGAGTTTGTACGTAATCGATACTTATCATGTCATACACGTATGCACTTGCTTGATTATTAGCACATGAATGTGATCAATACTAAATAGGGTAAGTTTTAATCTAGGACGTACGATCTTAAGGGCACTATTCATGGTAAAAGCATGCGGGTTTTACAAATAGTAAGTTTCATAATTAGACATAAGCTGGATTATAAATAATAATTAAAGTTTAAATAGTACAATACAAGTCTTGGTTACATTTCATTAATTAAAAAAACTGGTTAATTAATTAAACTATACGTTATATGATTTTAATTAAAATACATGTTTAAATTAAATGACAAAGTATAAATACCTTAGGTTATACATGATTTAATTAAATAAATTGATTTAGCCTAAGGTTTAGTATAACGTGACTTTAAAAATAGTTTTTATGAAAACCCGAATCCCGAGCCCGTGTTCCATATAAGCCGAACCATATATACTATAAACAAGTCACATCTAGACGTTGAGGGTCTCGGTTGGCACTAAATAAACCAACCAAACATGTACACATACCTCGACCTAATGTCGGGGTCCATTGGTCTCGGGTCCGAACAAACAAAAATAAACCGAGCCCCTTTGGGGTCTCGGTGGTGCCTCGGTTACACCCAAACCGAACAACAAACCCACCCCGACCTTCGGTTGGGGTTTCTTGCCTGCGTCCGAGCCCAAAACCAACCAAGCCGAGCCCCTTGGGGGTCTCGGTCGTGGTGAAGAAAACAAACCGAGCCCCTTTGGGGTCTCGGGTTTCTCGGCCGAACCACAACCCACACCAACGAAACCCAAAATCATGATTTAATTAATCTAATACATGTTTTATTCTTGTTCTTGATGATTAAGTAAATAAATATGAAATCAAATAAGATTTAAATGAAAAAGAAAAGGGTTTTTATTTATACCAAATGCGTGAAAACAACAAAGGAATGATCACAAACACAAAACAAATAACAAAAATTGTCCGGTTCTTCCTTCTTGCTTGTTGTAGCCGGTGGCACCAAGAGATAAAAGAGAGAGAGAGCACAAAATTTTGTAAACCTAAAATAATGAAGTTGTTTTTCCCCTAGTGTTTTAATAAAAATTGGTTTTGGGCCAAATGGCCCACATGGCCTCCCTTCTTGTCTTTGTCGCGGCTATGGGGCCCACTAAGGGTACACCCGAAGTTTTTCCGTGTTAAAATAATTAGCGTGTATGTTCGTGATTTAGTATTCGTGAATTTGGTATTCGTGATCGTTTCAAATTTATAATATTCATGATTGTTCGTTATTTATTGTTGTGACACGTGTATTAATATTATAAATGGAAAGTTCAAATTTTACCGTGTTTTCCAAAGTTAATGTTCACGTGTACTATTCATAGATTTTTAATGCGGGTTTTTACAACAACACTGGAGGCACCAGTTTTATGACTTCCCCACGACGGAGTGATTGCTCGTGGCATCCCTTTCAGTTTGGCCATTTATTTATATTATCATGTGGGGCGTATGGGTGGACCCTAGTTACATGTTTTAAAAGATTTTCATGGTGAATGTGGTGTGTGCCTTGCATCCTTCATAAGGAGTTGATTCTATAACCTTCTCTTTAATTTACGATCACCAAAAATACTAATGACTTCTCTACAAGTGATCTCTAAGCACAATCAGGTTGCAAATCTTACTTAGAATGATGACTCTCTTGGTTTTGATGAGATACTTGACTTTCTCTCTTGAAGTCATGTACGTTTGCACTTACTGTAAGTCATGTTGTCTCTATTCCTGTTGTTACACAATTTTGGAATACTGTTGTTTTAGGTACTCGTCATCATCATCCTCGCATAAGGGCTAGGGCAAATAACATAAATGTTTATGTGACTGAAGTACTGCTAAGGGCTAATTTAAGACATGATAATGCAAATGGAACTAGTATGTTGACTAACACAAAGATACATGATGGCCTTGCAGCCATGGGTTATAAGGGTGGTAGGGAAAGTCTTACTTTCTTTAAAGGTTTATTTTCACAACAATGTTAATTACTTTTGCATGCTTAATTCACTGTTTAAGCTCTAAAAGTGTAAAACCCGTATTTAAAAATCCTCGAATATTAAATACGCGTAATCTCAGCTTTAACTTTTAAATATACGCGGTGTCGGATTAAATTAAAGTTACGCAGTTAACTATTCCAGTTATTTCAGAATATAAAAAAATAATATGGTTCAAGCTTTATAAGTATTATGAAATGGATCATAACTAATTACTTATTCGTTAAATAAATAATACAAAAATCGAGTCTCGAACATCTAAGAAAATTTACGAGAAAAAAAAGAAGAAAATGTGGGTTAGAGCCCAGCCCATTTTACAAGAAATAACATACGGGGTAAACCCCCTTCCCCTTTGTCTCACAACAGTAAAATGAAAAAAAAAGGGACGGGGTTAGGGTTTCTGCCTTGGCAGCCGCCGGCTATGAAACAACACAAAGGGGTCTCGGGATTTGATTTCTATCTTGGATTCGTGTGAATTGATCATCCCGTTATCATGCTTACCACGGTAACCATTTTATTTTCTTTCTTATATCATGATTTAAGCAAATAATCAGGAACTAGTAATCTTAATCTTTAAAACATGTAATTAAGTAATTGCGGCCGGGCTTTGGTTGGTGTTTACAGAAACCAAGAGTCTCTAGACTCTCGGTGTGGTTCACTTGATCAGCTGCCACCCACCACGGGATTCGGTGTTGGTTTATGTGCCAGCCGTAAGCCCACAGCCCCAACAGGGGTGTTTGGCTGTTAAAACAGTGGATACCCTGACTCAGCAGGGGGGCGTTTGGGGTTAACAGCAGTAAGGGGATGTTTGGGTTTAAGATCCCCAGCAGGGGTGTTTGGTTCGTACAAATAGTGGGGAAGGTAAAAGAAAACAGTGGGAAAGGTACTAAGATCAGTGGGTACTTTCAGGTAGAAAAGTGGTGATTTTTAATGTGACATTAGCGACAGTTTGGCGACAATAAATTATGTCGCAGATTTGTTTGTAGACAGTTTTAAGACTCAGTTTTTGGCGACACTCTTTTTAGTGGCTCAGATTTCTGTCACTAATTTAAATAGACAGATTTTATATATTTGGTTTAATCGTTTTAGTGCGACTGAGAAAGTGGTATCTCGGTAGGCTCGGGGCATTGTTATAAAAATAAAAATAAAAAGAAGATTTTATATTATACCATTATATTACTTATGTTTTTATAAATATTCTAATTATATTGTTTTAAATAAATTAAATTATAATAGCTTTGTAATATTTTTAAAAGGGTATAATTTTATTATACGAATTAAATTGTTTTTAGAAACTTGCTAATTAGAAACCTTACATTTTAACAAGTTACTTATTATAGAATTTTAACTAACGTCAGAATACGTTTGTATCGTAATAATAGTAGGACGTTAATATATTTGAGTGAATTATAATTAAAGAGCATATTTATCAGTAAAATACATGCAAACCTTCAGAAATAAAATAAATAAATGAGAAAAATAAGAATAGTAAATTAAATAATAATCAGGTAACTTATTCACGTCTATTATTATTGTAGTTTTCGTGAAAGCCCAAGTAGTATTCGTTCAGTCTTTCATTCAGTCAGTTATTGGACTAGAGGTATGAATTTCCGTCCTTTCAGTAAGGACTCCCTTTCCTATGCATGTTTAGGATTCCCCATCTGCAGCCAAATGTTTTTCCCCAGTATATGTTTAAGCTTCTCAGTAATCATGTTAATAACTAAATAAATTGCCAGAGCATTATATACAAGCATGACCAGTTTATGTACTAGTTACGGAGGTACCGTAACCCACGGCACTAGAGGCACCGGTGTCGTGACTCACATGCAGGAGAGTGATATCCTGCATCGTCCCACTCATGTTCAGGTTGGCCATTTTTATATGTATGTTTAGTGGGGCGTATGGATGCATCCTAGGCTTATAAGTGTTACAAGTTATCAGGGTGAATGTGGTGTGTGCTCTACATCCTTCACATTGGAGCTGATCCCTCCACCCAACACAGTATTTAGAGGTCACCCCTCTATAGCATGACGAGGTCACCCCTCCATGTATTCATGCACGTTGATATATTTCATGACCTATATGAGCTCTTTGGCAGTTAAATTACAGTTTCATAATTAAACAGCAGACTTTCAGTATTTACATAAACATGATACTTTAAGAATAAACCAGTTTATTTCAAGTTACAAGTTTACTACATGTCACCAGGTTTCCCAGGACTTACATTATTTCGCTGCATTTTCATTCTTATGATTTCATTTCAGCCTTCACTTATGTTATGATATTCCATGTTACTATTTTATATCCGCGCACTGAGCGTCTCGCTCATCCGTTTTCTCTTTTCATGTCCCCAAACGGCAGGTACACAAGGTCAGGAGCATGGAAAGGTTATGCATAGGATGAGAGCTATTTTATGTTCTGTTATTTCTGCATTACTTTTACTTTATGCTATGTTATGAGTTTATGTTGGGGACCGATGTTTGATTCCGGTTATCCCTTATGGTCATGTAATGTTTTAGGACATTTACCTTATGCTTTGATGACACGCCATAAATACACGTAACAGTCCACTTATCCAAGTGGGGTGTTACAATTACGGTATCAGAGCGCAAGGTTCGACCTGTAGGCTCTAAAACTTGACTTGTGACTAGTGGGTAGTCACCAAGAACTTCCTGTATTTTGGCGTCGTTATCTTTCATGCTACTCATGTATTTTATCAGTCGGATTTTCAAAATTTTGATTAAGTAAACGGTTGGTACATGACTTGCCATACTTAATCGCATGTGCTTTTCAGCGAACTTTTTGTTTTGGTGAACTGACCATAGGCGTTCACCCTTGCCTGTTCAGATTTTCGTATTGGTGAACCGATCCATAGGCATTCATCCTTACTCATGACAGATTCATGCTGCCAGTCGAATGTTATTAGGTGAACTGACCCATATGCGTTCAGCATTTCTCAGTTCAAATTTTCATGCTTTCAGTCGAATATTGTTTTGTGAACTGGACCATAGATGTTCACTTTTGCTCATATCAAGACATTTTATAAAGTTTTGACAAGTATGGATTGGACTACAACCATTCATATTTAGTCACAGATTGTAAATTCTATACATGACAGTTGTCAAAAAAAATTTGACAAGTATGGATCAAAACTGGAATCGCCCATACTTAGTCACATGTTTTGTTCCTTGAATTATGTGCATTGAACCATAGCCATCCACACCAGTTGATGTTAAACTTCAGTCGATTATCTTTTCATGTTCTTTGTAACAGCCAAATTTCATGCTCTCACGTGAAGGTCGTTTTCATGCTAAATAAGTTTCATGTCTCCTTACGAGGATTACGTTATTAGCAAAATAATGATGTTTCTTGCGAAGATACAGAAGGGTTACAGTAAAATCCTATTTTCATAATAAATCATGTTTGGTTTTCATCGATCGTGTCTTCATACTGAACATTAATGAAACTCCGTTTAATCATACTCTTCAGCATATATACAACCAGCATTAAGCCTACACAGGAATTACCAGGCTATCATGTTACTCATTTCAGTTCAGTTTACTACCGTTTAAGTCAATTCATTTCTTTGATCATGTTAGAAAAGCGAAACCAGTATCGGTCATCCCATAAAATTTCCACCAGTGTCTCAGTTATACTCCATGTACAGTATTTCATGAGTACTCCACATACAGTGTCTCAGATATGCTTCAGGTGCAGTATTTATTTTGTACTTCATGTACAGTAGACCAGGTGTAGTCCATGTATCCTACTCCATGGATATCGCTAATCATTCCTCAGTCATCCCAGGCGTTTTCCACTTGTTGATATTCTACCAGATGCTGATACTGCTCGTGAGTTGAAGATTTTACCAGATACTGATGCTGCTAACACTTTGAAGACCGCACAAACGCTGATGCTGCCGATGCTTTGGAGATTTCTCAAGATGCTGATGCTATTTATACTATGAAGACTCTGCAGAACAAGGACGAAAACTATAAATTTTATATTTCTGACAAGAATAAATTTCAACCATCAGACATTACCATTCTATTCCATGCTTTTACTTTCCCAGTTAGATGTCACATTTCACTCATCTAATCTCTTAGCCAGAAGAGTGGGGACTGGAACCAGCTGGCCACTCAGAAGAAATAGTTACATGAATCGCGGTCATAAAACGACCATCGCGAAACTGACAGACAAGGTGGTAATAACAACCACCGTGCTTAAAAATAATCCGTCAGTAACCATCAGAACTCTAGAACGGACGTGACCAGAAATACAGAGGTCAGTAATCTAGCCGGTTCGCCAATCCTAGCAGTTACCAGAAATTCTTAACCTTATTCAGAATCACCATTAAAATACATGTCCTGATAACAGTTAAGACACAGGTATCAAGTATCATTTCGGAAGACATTTGTCAGGACACCAGTCATGGTACACGTCATACTAATATCTTCTCAAAGTACGAGTCAGAACTCATAACTCTGTATGTTTCTAAACTAGACCCTCAATGATTCAGGGCACCTTCCAAGGGGGATACACTCGTTCTATTATGCCACGCATAAATCGGATCATTTGAAAAATTCAGTCACCACCACTGGAGTATTATTCAGTTTAAACACGCAGTATTCACTCTGTGAGGTTACGGACGAACAAATTCAATGAAAAGTCCCCATGTTTAGTGCACGTATTCCTATGTCAGCTTTATTTTAAATCAGGTAGTCACATGTCTCCCAGCCATAAAGGACTCAACAGTATCACCATATTTATTAAAGTTTTATTTTCAGTTAACGACGAGATCCGTCTTACCAACCCTTAACATATTCATTTTACTCCTGCCAAAAAAAATCAGTACAAATTGTTCCAACTTTACGAGCACGTGAATTATTATCTTTTAGCTGCAAAGAATTCTGGTCACCATTCATGATACGAATTCTGAAATTTCTTAAATTCATGATCAACAGATTATCCTAAAGTTTCCAGATGTAATTCCGGAAGGTTTTCTAGAAATTCATTCCTGACCACAAGACAGAATTTAACATCGAGTTAGTCTCAAGAACGGAACCTGTTTTCAAAACTCTTTATTGCAAGGCTTTAGCTAGGTTAAAGAGTTGTAGAATTTGCTGCAAAAGTTATCGGAACGAGGCCTTATTCGCCCTAGCGCACCACCAGGAAGTGCACCGTTTATGTCTATCAGGAAGAAGGCCGATATCATGAGATCATGTATCGACCACTAATTTTTTTTTTACAAGATCACCATTTTTTAATCAATGTTCATTCCATAAATAGCAGGCTTATCTGATCTGCTACAAGGTCTTAAACATTTTCCAGAACAATTTCCGATCATGGTACCATCAGTGTGAGAGAAAGAACATGATGTTTTCCTGTTGCACATATTACAGTCTCTCTAAAGATTTTGACTTTATACTTCTGAACTCCCTAATGCTCCAACTATATTATGGAATTTATGAACAAAAATTTTCCCATGATTCTCAGACAAAATCGTCAGCATGTTCATCGATCACATTCTGATCTACTAAATCCTAAAGAAGAATGCGAGAATCATCTCCTCACGGCCATGCAAATTTTCAGATAAGAGAAAATTATATGAGCAACTTTCCAAATGTATATTCCAGATGAACAAAGAGACATTTCTGAGCCACCCTATTTCAGCAGAAAGCAATTTCAGACAATCCTTCGAAGGTGAAGTCCATCACCTGATGGTCCCGACCGACGCCTGTAAACGAAGAACAAAATTTTCTAGAACTTAATTGACTGCTACCACAGAAATTGCTGACAGTCATCACCAAAAATTCTTCCATGACTATTCAACCATATTTCCACAAGAATGTACCATTATCCCAGGCAGAATTTTTATAGAAACGGTATAAAACGTTGAGGCAGCTATGTTCATATCTAATACCTGTCATTTCAGCAGGTTTAAGATAGAACGCCGTCATGCTATCGAGTTATTACTACCAGAAGAAATTCTGGACCGAAAGGAGACAAGACTCCATGGAGATTGTTATCAGTTTACCACAGACTCAGAAAAAGTATAATACTATCTAAGTCATTGTCGACCATGTAATCAACCTACGCGTTTCCTTTCACCCGGAAGGATTACACAGTAGCGGACCTGCAGAAAATTCAGCAGTAAATCATACGATTTCAAGGTATTTCATCGACCATCATATCAGACAAAAGAAAAATTCATGTTCACGATCACGTGTACAGTTACGTTCACTTTCACGTTTACGTCTCGCGTTCACATTATGATATTATTCAGTCCGTATTATATACTAGTTCATGATATAAATTCACGTTCGCATTCTTGACAAATCGTTCACGTTCTGGTTCACGTTTCATCTCAGTATATATGCTCCAGTTATTATACCAGATTTTGTTACAGGGAGCTTAAGGAACTAGACTCGAGCTTAGTACATCGTCTCCATACTCAGGTAGACGTTTCATGTCTCAAGCCGTATCGTTTGGCATTCTTTCCCCTGTTAGCATATGTTCATGATATGTTCTAGCATCACGTTCACAATATGTTTCATGTATAATCGTGCACAATATATTCCATGCCCAACATTCCTCATATAATCGTGAACCACGTTCACAATTACTCACGTAGCACGTTCGCAAATTGTTCACGTAGTTTGTCCCTATATATTTTCAGCAGATTGCTCAGAGATATAAATGTTATCTTTTCATAATATTCATACGTATCGTTTCATGTATCCTACATGCTATGGCTTTTATTCTATCAGATTCAGGAAATCCATCTTAGGTATGGAACCAGATGCTATTCAGCATCATCAGGACAGGGTCATCAGGACCAAGAATTTTATTATGTTTAAACCTTTAAAGAATCGTTTCGAGCGGGAGGCCACTCGAAACAAAGGAGTCCATCCGGACCTCTCATCACTTTCCTTCAATGAATCCAGTTAAGTTCTTTCAGTCAGGTCACGTTCCATGTTCACTTCAGTCATGTCACGTATTACCCTTTAGCAGCAGTATGTCCTAGATGAAGGACGAATGACCCTTCAGCTTATATGTACCTTTCAGCTTATATATAAACTACACCATCTTAATTTACCCCTTAATTCGAGGACGAATTTTATTTTAGAGAGGGAGAATTGTAAAATCCACAGCAGAATCGCATCCTTATCGCATCCTTAATTCGAGGACGAATTATTTTTTTTAGAGGGGAAGAATTGTAAAACCCGTATTTAAAAAATCCTCTAATATTAAATACGCGTAATCTCAGCTTTAACTTTTAAATATACGCAGTGTCGGATTAAATTAAAGTTACGCAGTTAATTTTTCCAGTTATTTCAGAATATAAAAAAAAAAATACGTTTCAAGCTTTATAATTATTATGAAATGGATCATAACGATTACTTATTCGTTAAATAAATAATACAGAAATCGAGTCTCGAACATCTAAGAAAATTTACGCGAAACAAAAAAAAATAAAAAAAAGAAGAAAAATGTGGGTTAGAGCCCAGCCCATTTTACAAGAAATAACATACGGGGTAAACCCCCCTTCCCCCTTGTCTCATAATAAGTGTGTAAACACTTATCCTTTTGCCACTAAAATCAAGGGAAAAACAAGACCGAATCATGTGTTTTATATCATAAATGTCGAAATTACGCGTGGTTTTGTGTTTTGTGTGTTAAATAGGTACAAATGATCAAAAGAAGAGAAAACACGGGATTTCACGGTCAAATGTTGAAGAAAAGTCCGAAAAAGAGACGAAGACAAAGTCAAAAGACCAAAAGTGTGCCCAAAGTCACGAAAACCGGCTAAACCGACGCACTTTGAAGAAATGAACAAGAAAGCCGGAATCGAGCTTATTTTAGTGGATTTAATGATTTATGAAGATAATCGAGACAAGTGGGTCCCACATTCGGGTATTGGGCCCAAAGGCCCATTAAGATTTCTAAGTTCTTTAAAGTATGGGCTCAAAAGCCCACTTGGAAGATAAAAGCCCAAGTTAAACACATACGGATGAGTTAAATGGGCTAAAGCCCATTTTGATGAAAAATTGTGAGACGTTTTTAATGTTATTTACACAAAAAGGGTAAACTTTGTTTTGTGACATTGTTAGTCAACCTTCATAGTCAACACACTAAACGAATTAACAAACAATCCCTCACTTCACTCGAGACTCTCTCTCACACTTGTTTCACTCAACACCAAACAAAGTAAATGCCACTCCCTCACTTGTATTGTTTAATAAATTCACTTTTACTCTACCCCCATTTCACTTTATTAATAAACCCATTCACCCTACACCTCACCCACTTCACTGTTATAAAATAAAACGTATTTTTTATTATTATTAACCCAATACCCAGTCAAAGTTCCATCCCATTCTCCCCTCTTCATCCCTCACACGTGTAGTATTACCCCACACCCCTCAAATAAAATAATTTCCTTTTACCCCATCCCAACCCCACTCACGTTTTAAATTATGTTTCTTTCACCCACTTATTTTTTTCTATGATAAAAACAATGCATCACCCCATCTTCCATTTACTGTTCTTATTTCCCTCTCCAAAACTCACACAACCATTTTTTATTTTTACATAAACCCTAAATTTACCCATCACCAAAATACCCAACTAAAATTGGGGCTTTTACCCTTAATTGATAATTCACACCAATGGATATTAAATCCCCAAATATTTCGGGGAAGAACACCAAGGGTGGTCCTCAATCCAACGTGGCAACCCTCCTTTGTTTTGATTGGTGGGAACACCTCACCAAAAACAATCCCACCAATAAACATGCACCATGTTGGCAATCCGTGATAGTGGAGCAATCTCAGCCGAAGATTTGAATAGAAGAGAGAGAAGAGAAGATTGAAGGGCTAGGATTATTTGCTTACTTTGGAAGCTAAGAAGAAGGGTTTGAGGGTTTCTCCTATAAAAACCCCCAAATCATTGTGTAAAGAAATCCATCAAGCTTTTCTTTAATTTTTAGTTTTTAATTAATTTTAGGAGTAGGGTAATTTAGCTTTAATTTTCTGAAAATTAGATTGGTAGGTTTATTGTAATATTTAAATTTCAAGTATTGTATTTTTTTTTATGATTAATGAAAAATAGTTTGATTTTTTGATCTCGTTTAAATTTTTGCAAGTTTAATTAAAATCTTCTTTAATCTGTTTTATTGTCTATTGTTACTGTTCGTGTTATGATTATATAAAAGAAAATAATAATAATAATACTGTTCGCAAGTTTAAATTGGTTCGAGAGGTATTGTTTGGTTCGAGACAAAGGTTGTGATTCGAAGGTGGTGACGGCGCGTTTCGATTCACAAGGTGGCTCAACGCCAACCTTCTCCCCAAAGGATTCATCAAAAGGTTCTAATCTTAGTCTCATTTTTGATTTTCTTGATTTAGATTGTTATTTAGTTTATTTTTATCTGCTTTTATTTTCTTTGAAAATGTTTTTATTGTTTAAAGAAGTGTTAAAGTTTCCGTTTGGTTGTTTGGATTTACTTAATCTGCTTATATACGTTTTATCTGTTATGGTTTAGATTTTTTTAGTATCTGTTTAATACTCAGTTAGGATATAAGGTTGTTTAGATCTTATTTCAGTTGCTTTTTGGATAATCTGCTTATTGCCTTAGTTTGCTTATTTAACTTTTGCCTTATCTGCTTAGTTCTAGTTTAGCCATTAGCTTATTGTTGATTAGTTTTTTCTACTTTAATTGTTAGCTCATGCTTATTTGCTTCATTTATTTTCCAGTTTTTTTTTATTTTTTTTAGCTTAATTGGTATTTTATCTTTGCTGCGTGTACAAATCTGAATTTATTGGTTTGAGTAAGTTTTCTGTCCAAAAAACTAAAAAAAAAATTAAATATTAAAATATTGTTGGGTCTGGTGGGAATCGATCCCCTGACCTCTCGCATCACAAGCCATCAACCCAACCATCTCATTTGCAACCCTTTTTTATGTTTATCTTTGCAAAAAGTAATTAATATAGGCTTTTAAAATGTTAGCAGTTTCATTTATAAAGTTTACTTCATTTTTAGTCTTATTAAGTTTAAATTAAAAAGTTTAATTTTCTTTTAAATTCAGCTTTCATAAAAATAAAGGGTCAAAAAAAAAAATAAAAAAAATATTAGTTTTACAATTTTTTTAACTTAGTTTTTAATTAAGTTTTATTTAAAAATTATATTTTCTATTAAAGTTTTTGCAAAATTAGTCTAAAATAGTTTAGTTGAAAATTAATTAGTTTTAAATTTAGATTTAAGTTTTATTTTAAAATTGTTTTTATTTAAAAGTCTTTAGTTTAAAATTAGATTTGTTTTAAAATAGTTTTCATTAAAATTAGTTTTAATTATTAAATAGATTTCAATTAAAGTTTTTAGTTTAACTAGATTTAAATTTTAAATAGCTTTTAAATTAGTTTAAAAATTACAAAAAATACTTTTCACCAAAAACAATTAATCTCTACGTTAAAATTTGAAATCAAATTCGAGTGAGTCGAGGAATGATAAAAATAGAAAATAAAAAGGGTAAACAGAATCCCTTTTTCAAATGGCGCCGCTGCCGCTTCGCTCGTACGATTGACGATTTTTCGTGAAGACGTTTGGATTTTGGATCCGTTCGCTTTGAACGTTAATTTTCTTGCACAAAAAAATCAAAAATCTAAAAAAATCAAAAACTTAAAAATACGAAAAAATTAAAAAATCACAAAAGCAATTTCTTTCCTAAGAATTGCACCAAAAAAAAATTAATCCAAAAGTAATACTTTTTCCTAAAAGTATTACACAAAAAATATTACGTATTAGTGTTAATTTTTAGTTCGCTTTCTTTCGATTTTTCTTGTGATTATATATTTTTCTAAAAAATAAAAAAATATTTTTCTTTTATTAATATATATTACGTAGCATAATAATTATTGTTATTTTCGATTTCTTTCGACACTACCATGAATAATCGTCCGATTTGGGAAATCTTGCAAGAAGAGCGTTATAAGATCATGTCCGAGGAGTGTTCGACTTGTGGTGGGCCTCATGCTTATTTTAATTGTGACAAAACTTATGAGGAGGTTTATAATAATGAGGAAAGTATGTGTTATGATACTAATACTTATTTTGGCTCCCCTAGTTTTCCTACAAATAGTGACCCACCACAATATGATCAACGGTTTTATGGGGAATTTCAAAATCAAGGGTTTTCAAATAATGAAGGTTTTCCAAATGAAGGCAATTTTCAAAACTATAATCAAGGGAGTATTTCACAACCTCAAATGGACTTAATTCTTCATAAACTTGAGGAACATGGTAGATTCTTAAGAGAAATGCAAGAGGAAAATCGATAGGAAATTCATGCTCTTTTTAGAAACCTATCCAGATCAATTTGATATTGAGCCGTCTTTGAGAGTTGATATTGAGCCTAACACCAATACTAGTAGTGATGTTACCACTGTGGATCCTTCCAGCTCTCCGCCAATAAAGGAGAGACAAGGCCCGGAGATTATCATAAGTTTTACTCACCCTCCGGTGTTGACACCCACGGATACTATTAGCTCTCCTCTTTCCTCACCTATTGAGGAAATTCCCGAGATTACTCTTGAACCTTCATTACCCATTGAAGACCCCATTTCTTTTATGCTTCCTTCACATACCCCTTCAAATGACTTTATGCTTTCTTCAAATCCTCTTAGCGAGACATGTTTTGAGAAACCAATTTTTGAGGAGTGTGAGTGCATAGAAGATGAACCCATAAGTTGTCCTACACCTAAGGAGTTTGTAGATAGGGATGAGCTATCTTGTGATTCCGACTACATTTTTAATTATTCCTCGGGATCGGATGACGATGATTCTCCTATTTTACCCAAACCGACTTTTGAAAACCATGATACTAATGATTTATCGGATTCTTTACTCCTTAGTGATGACTTTTATACCCCGAGTATTAAGAAATTCCATCACGAGGATGCTTTTTATGATCTTGTGTTATTGGATTTCTCGCATGAGCTTAATTGTGATCATGGTATTGATGAGAAGGCAAATGGTGTTTTAAAACTTGATATTGATATTGATTTTGAGAACTCAGATTTTGATAAATTCACATTTGCCTCTTCGCCAATTACTTTTGATTCTACCATCGATTCTCATCCAATTCTCGAGGAGTTACCTAATCAACACTCCTCTAATGAGAATTACGTTTACCACATTCATGAGGATTTAACTTATCAACAAATCCCACAAATGAATGATGGTTTCGTACTTGATCGAGATCTCTTTGAGAGAATTTCTAAAATCCTCAATGAGGGGAACGACAAACCTTTGTTTGACGAGCCTATCTATGATGAAGAAATCGAAGAAATTCACGTTCATGAGGATGAATGCTTTGACCCGGGAGGTGACATTAACCATTCTATGATAGATACCTTTACGGCTTTGCCGAATAGTGACCATCCATTGTCTTTGGGGGATGACAATTTGTCTCCTTTACCCATCCCACCTCCCATGGTTCACGACTTCACATACTTTTTGTATGTTGAGAGGACCTTTTTACCTTTCATGACTTATCCTCCTGCCTCTCATTTATTATGTTCCTCCGGGACCGAGGATAAGATTTTTGATCCCGGTATAACATTCGAGGCTTCCCCATGGACCATTTAATTCGGGGTCGAGTCAGGCTCGTGACTCGGTTAACAAAAACAAGGGCTTCTCGGGAAGCAACCCGATTATCTATCTTTTATTTATTTTCTACAATAAGTGTAGGGGGAGCCGTGTAGGTTGTTTTGTGTGTTGTGATTGTGCAGGGACATGTGCTTAAATGATCTACTTTTGGTACTTTTGACGAGACCCGTGTTCCCGTGTTTCCCGTGTACCCGGTTCCTTCGATAAGTTTTTGCTATTGTGATTCAATCTTGTATGTAAATAAAACGAATAAATGTAATCACTTTAGTTGTCCTTTCCTTAGCTCGATTTTAAACAACGTACTCAATGTCATAAGTGTAGGGGAGTTTATTCTCCCACATGCTTAAACATTGAGGACAATGTTTATATTAAGTGTAGGGGGGATTTCTATCGAAATTTTAGTGGCCTTTTCCATGAATTTGACCCCATTTAACCGGAAAATTTTTAAGATTTTTTCAACGTTTTTCAAATTTTTGATCTATTTTGGCCTTGTAGTATTTTTCTTTTATTTTCTTTTCTTTTGTCATCGCATCTTATTTTATTTTCCATTTCAAGAATAAAGTAAAAAATAAATAAATATATAAAATGGTTTTAACAAGTTTAGATGTCTTTTTATATATTAGGCCCATCGTGAATATTTTGACTCAACCCGAGTTTACTTATCCAAGTTTACTCTAGCTAGTATCCTTAACCATATGGACCTTAATTGGTTTATTAGGCTAAGCATCCACGAGTCTCATTCCTTGAGATTTTAAATTGTGGAGAACGAGAGATGATAGAGTTAATTACAAGTTTGGTATTCTTTCATTAACTTATGTGAGTTAGTTATGAGCTTTTTCTCCTATCACTTGTTAATAAATATATTTGCAATAAATAAGGTTGTACGATTTGAAAAGTTACTTAGCTTCTAGCACAAGATCGTTTAAAATTTGCTCGGTATTAATTAGAGTTCATAGCCAAGGCATAACTTATTGAAGCGGGACGTGAATATTGGCTTATCCAAAAAGGCCCTAACAAGGCATGAGGATACCCGAATCCCAAAAGGCCCTCACAAGGCATGAGGATTCACTTTTTTTGCTAAAGATCCTAAGAGATTGTGAAGATCATTAATCCAAATCAATATGATGGATCAAGACATACGACAAGAAGCAATTACTCCCCTAAAGATCATGGAGAAGTCTATCCAAAAAGACCCTAACAAGGTATGAGGATAAATAGATCCAAGTCCGAAAAGGAGGCGGATCGTTGTATATCAAAATCCTAAATAAAGAAGAGGATAAATGAAGAAGTCGTGGTCAACGTTTGAAGCATCTTTCACTCCTAATGAAGATGTGTACCAAAATGAAGAGAAGACCATAATTTCAAGATCGTCTCTCAAGATTTGTAGTTTGAAGTACAAGCCAAATATCGGTCCGAGAAAGGTCTCAAATCGTGAAACGCGTTATGCCAAGATATGAACTTTATGAGGTTTCGAGAAGCCGTTTTAAAAGATTTTGTCCTTTAGCTAACTATTGATTAAATCGTCCCACTTTATTTTCGGCCTTAATAAATTATCTAAATAAGTCAAAAATGCATCCTCGTGATCATTCAAGACAAAAATAAAATACAAGAGATACACCGTAGGAATAAGGGGGTCTAAGTGATTAACTAAACCACATGAGTAAGTGTTAGTTGTGCTAACTTGTATTAAAAATGATCTCGTTTTTATGCTTGGTATGGGGAACGTGAAACTTGAGGGTGATTTATATTCATGACACCAAAGCCCTAATTCAAGTCTTAGATTTCTCTACGAGTTTCTTTCATCTAATAATTTCCAAGCTAATAAAATTATTAACTTTTGTCTCCTTTTAAGTTCTTATCTTTTTATTGTATTAGTAGTGGTAATAATAATAAAGGCCGAGATGGATTGATTATGAGGAAAATGTAACTTTATGCTTTAAAATAATATATTGCATGGGGTCATTGCAATGGTCAAGTGTAGGGGATTTAATAAGTGTGTAAACACTTATCCTTTTGCCACTAAAATCAAGGAAAAACACGACCAAATCATGTGTTTGATATCATAAATGTCGAAATAACGCGTGGTTTTGTGTTTTGTGTGTTAAATAGGTACAAATGATCAAAAGAAGAGAAAACATGGGATTTCACGGTCAAATGTTGAAGAAAAGTCCGAAAAAGAGATGAAGACAAAGTCAAAAGACCAAAAGTGTGCCCAAAGTCACGAAAACCGGCCAAACTGACACAACTTTGAAGAAATGAACAAGAAAGCCGGAATCGAGCTTATTTTAGTGGATTTAATGATTTATGAAGATAATCGAGACAAGTGGGTCCCACATTCGGGTATTGGGCCCAAAGGCCCATTAAGATTTCTAAGTTCTTTAAAGTATGGGCTCAAAAGCCCACCTGGAAGATAAAAGCCCAAGTTAAACACATACGGATGAGTTAAATGGGCTAAAGCCCATTTTGATGAAAAATTGTGAGACGTTTTTAAAGTTATTTACACAAAAGGGTAAACTTTGTTTTGTGAGATTGTTAGTCAACCTTCATAGTCAACACACTAAACGAATTAACAACCAATCCCTCACTTCACTCGAGACTCTCTCTCACACGTGTTTCACTCAACACCAAACAAATTAAATGCCACTCCCTCACTTGTATTGTTTAATAAATTCACTTTTACTCTACCCCATTTCACTTTATTAATAAACCCATTCACCCTACACCTCACCCACTTCATTGTTATAAAATAAAACGTATTTTTTATTATTATTAACCCAATACCCAGTCAAAGTTCCATCCCATTCTCCCCTCTTCATCCCTCACACGTGTAGTATTACCCCACACCCTCAAATAAATAATTTCCTTTTACCCCATCCCAACCCCACTCACGTTTTAAATTATGTTTCTTTCACCCACTTATTTTTTTTCTACGATAAAAACAATGCATCACCCCACCTTCCATTTACAGTTCTTCTTTCCCTCTCCAAAACTCACACATCCATTTTTTTATTTTTACATAAACCCTAAATTTACCCATCACCAAAAATACCCAATTAAAATTGGGGCTTTTACCCTTAATTGATAATTCACACCAATGGATATTAAATCCCCAAAAATTTCGGGGAAGAACACCAAGGGTGGTCCTCAATCCAACGTGGCAACCCTCCTTTGTTTTGATTGGTGGGAACACCTCACCAAAAACAATCCCACCAATAAACATGCACCATGTTGGCAATCCATGATAGTGGAGCAATCTCAGCCGAAGATTTGAAGATAAGAGAGAGAAGAGAAGATTGAAGGGCTAGGATTATTTACTTACTTTGGAAGCTAAGAAGAAGGGTTTAAGGGTTTCTCCTATAAAAACCCCCAAATCATTGTGTAAAGAAATCCATCAAGCTTTTCTTTAATTGTTAGTTTTTAATTAATTTTAGGAGTAGGGTAATTTAGCTTTAATTTTCTGAAAATTAGATTGGTAGGTTTATTGTAATATTTAAATTCCAAGTATTGTATTTTTTTATGATTAATGAAAAATAGTTTGATTTTTTTGATCTCGTTTAAATTTTTGCAAGTTTAATTAAAATCTTCTTTAATCTGTTTTATTGTCTATTGTTACTGTTCGTGTTATGATTATATTAAAAAAAATAAAAAAAAATAATAATAATACTGTTCGCAAGTTTAAATTGGTTCGAGAGGTATTGTTTGGTTCGAGACAAAGGTTGTGATTCGAAGGTGGTGACAGCGCGTTTCGATTCACAAGGTGGCTCAGCGCCAACCTTCTCCCCAAAGGATTCATCAAAAGGTTCTAATCTTAGTCTCATTTTTAATTTTCTTGATTTAGATTGTTATTTAGTTTATTTTTATCTGCTTTTATTTGCTTTGAAATTGTTTTTATTGTTTAAAGAAGTGTTAAAGTTTCCGTTTGGTTGTTTGGATTTACTTAATCTGCTTATATACGTTTTATCTGTTATGGTTTATATTTTTTTAGTATCTGTTTAATACTCAGTTAGGATATAAGGTTGTTTAGATCTTATTTCAGTTGCTTTTTGGATAATCTGCTTCTTGCCTTAGTTTGCTTATTTAACTTTTGCCTTATCTGCTTAGTTCTAGTTTGGCCATTAGCTTATTGTTGATTAGTTTTTTCTGCTTTAATTGTTAGCTCATGCTTATTTGCTTCATTTATTTTCCATTTTTTTATTTTTTTAACTTAATTGGTATTTTATCTTTGCTGCGTGTATAAATATGAATTTATTGGTTTGAGTAAGTTTTCTGTCCAAAAAACTAAAAAAAAAATTAAATATTAAAATATTGTTGGGTCTGGTGGGAATCGATCCCCTGACCTCTCGCATCACAAGCCATCAACCCAACCATCTCATCTGCACCCTTTTTTATGTTTATCTTTGCAAAAAGTAATTAATATAGGCTTTTAAAATGTTGGCAGTTTCATTTATAAAGTTTACTTCATTTTTAGTCTTATTAAGTTTAAATTAAAAAGTTTAATTTTCTTTTAAATTCAGCTTTCATAAAAATAAAGGGTAAAAAAAAGAATATTAGTTTTACAATTTTTTTAAATTAGTTTTTAATTAAGTTTTATTTAAAAATTATATTTTCTTTTAAAGTTTTTGCAAAATTAGTCTAAAATAGTTTAGTTTAAAATTAATAAGTTTAAAATTTAGATTTAAGTTTTATTTTAAAATTGTTTTTATTTAAAAGTCTTTAGTTTAAAATTAGATTTGTTTTAAAATAGTTTTCATTAAAATTAGTTTTAATTATTAAATAGATTTCAATTAAAGTTTTTAGTTTAATTAGATTTAAAGTTTAAATAGCTTTTAAATTAGTTTAAAAATTACAAAAAAATACTTTTCACCAAAAACAATTAATCTCTACGTTAAAATTTGAAATCAAATTCGAGTGAGTCGAGGAATGATAAAAATAGAAATTAAAAAGTGTAAACAAAATCCCTTTTTCATCTCACAACAGTAAAAAGAAAAAAAAGGGACGGGGTTAGGGTTTCTGCCTTGGCAGCCGCCGGCTATGAACAGCACAAAGGGGTCTCGGGATTTGATTTCTATCTTGGATTCGTGTGAATTGATCATCCCGTTATCATGCTTACCACGGTAACCATTTTATTTTCTTTCTTATATTATGATTTAAGCAAATAATCAGGAACTAGTAATCTTAATCTTTAAAACATGTAATTAAGTAATTACGGCCGGGCTTTGGTTGGTGTTCACAGAAACCGAGAGTCTCTAGACTCTCGGTGTGGTTCACTTGATCAGCTGCCACCCACTACGGGATTCGACGTTGGTTTATGTGCCAGCCGCAAGCCCACAGCCCCAACAGGGGTGTTTGGCTGTTAAAACAGTGGATACCCTGACTCAGCAGGGGGGGCGTTTGGGGTTAACAGTAGTAAGGGGATGTTTGGGTTTAGATCCCCAGCAGAGGTGTTTGGTTCGTACAAATAGTGGGAACGTAAAAGAAAACAGTGGGAAAGGTACTAAGATCAGTGGGTACTTTCAGGCAGAAAAGTGGTGATTTTTAATGTGACATTAGCGACAGTTTGGCGACAATAAATTCTGTCGTAGATTTGTTTGTAGACAGTTTTAAGACTCAGTTTTTGGCGACACGTTTTTTTAGTGGCTCAGATTTCTGTCACGAATTTAAATAGACAGATTTTATATATTTGGTTTAGTCGTTTTAGTGCGACTAAGAAAGTGGTATCTCGGTAGGCTCGGGGCATTGTTATAAAAATAAAAATAAAAAGAAGATTTTAAATTATACCTTTATATTACTTATGTTTTTATAAATGTTCTAATTCTATTGTCTTAAATAAATTAAATTATAATAGGTTTGTAATATTTTTAAAAGGGTATAATTTATTATACGAATTAAATTGTTTTAGAAACTTGCTAATTAGAAACCTTACATTTTAACAAGTTACTTATTATAGAATTTTAACTAACGTCAGAATACGTTTGTATCATAATAATAGTAGGACGTTAATATATTTGAGTGAATTATAATTAAAGAGCATATTTATCAGTAAAATACATGCATACCTTCAGAAATAAAATAAGTAAATGAGAAAAATAAGAACAGTAAATTAAATAATAATCAGGTAACTTATTCACGTCTATTATTATTGTAGTTTTCGTGAAAGCCCGAGTAGTATTCGTTCAGTCTTCCATTCAGTCAGTTACTGGACTAGAGGTACGGATTTCCGTCCTTTCAGTAAGGACTCCCTTTCCTATGCATGTTTAGGATTCCCCATCTACAGCCAAATGTTTTTCCCCAGTATATGTTTAAGCTTCTCAGTAATCATGTTAATAACTAAATAAATTGCCAGAGCATTATATACAAGCATGACCAGTTTATGTACTAGTTACGGAGGTACCGTAACCACGGCACTAGAGGCACCGGTGTCGTGACTCACATACAAGAGAGTGATATCCTGCATCGTCCCACTCATGTTCAGGTTGGCCATTTTTATATGTATGTTTAGTGGGGCGTATGGATGCATCCTAGGCTTATAAGTGTTACAAGTTATCAGGGTGAATGTGGTGTGTGCTCTACATCCTTCACATTGGAGCTGATCCCTCCACCCAGCACAGTATTTAGAGGTCACCCCTCTATAGCATGACGAGGTCACCCCTCCATGTATTCATGCACGTTGATATATTTCATGACCTATATGATCTCTTTGGCAGTTAAATTACAGTTTCATAATTAAACAGCAGACTTTCAGTATTTACATGAACATGATACTTTAAGAATAAACCAGTTTATTTCAAGTTACAAGTTTACTACATGTCACCAGGTTTCCCCGGACTTACATTATTCCGCTGCATTTTCATTCTTATGATTTCATTTCAGCCTTCACTTATGTTATGATATTCCATGTTACTATTTTATATCCGCGCACTGAGCGTCTCGCTCAGCCGTTTTCTCTTTTCATGTCCCCAAACGGCAAGTACACAAGGTCAGGAGCATGGAAAGGTTATGCATAGGACGAGAGCTATTTTATGTTCTGTTATTTCTGCATTACTTTTACTTTATGCTATGTTATGAGTTTATGTTGTGGACCGATGTTTGATTCCGGTTATCCCTTATGGTCATGTAATGTTTTAGGACTGATAGGTGTATAAACACCCATCTTTTCTACCACTTAATTACAATAATAACCGGACCAAAACGTGTATTTTATGTCTTTTATGTCGGAATTATGCGTGGTTTGTGTTTTTGTTGTGATTTAGGACGAAAAGGTGAAAAGTAGAGAAAACACGGGAATTCACGGGCATTTACGGACTTTTATTGAAGAAAAGGATGAAAGACGAAGTCAAGAAGTCAAAAGTGGATAAAGAACGGAAGTCCAAGACCAATTCTGAAGATTTATCGAAGAAAAAGTCAAAAGACGAAAGTTTACTTAAAGCCGAGGAACTCAAGTCTTATTTATCGAAGAATTAAAAGACGAGTCCAAAGAAATCCCGAGCCAAAAGTCATCACATTCCAAGATTAACAAAAAGATTAAGAAGGAAGGACTTGATGGTGCAATTAACAAGAAAGGAAGGAGAGAGGAAGCTTCCCCTAACCACTCCCTAATCACCTATATAAACCCTCATTTTCATTTCATTTAGCTTTGTTGACTAATAGTGACAATTAGTTCTTCCACTTTATTTCATGCACATTTAATTACTTGTCTTTTAAATACATGTTTTGCACCTTTAATTACCTTTAATTTCAAGTAAGTGTCTTTTTTAATTTCTTGCACCTTTACTTTATCTTGTTAATCTTCTTCTACCTTTCTTTGATTTACACGTTTTTATCTTGTTGATTTGTTAAAGGTTTGATTTTATGCTTTTGATTGTTTTAAATCATTTGTTTTAATAGCTTATTTGATTTATTTTCAAGTTTATATAGTTTTTATAAAAGTTATTTTTATATAAAAGTTGTTTTTCTTAAAGTTTATCTTTTTCATATCTTAAAAGTTTTCAACTTTCAGTTTTATAGCTTATTTTTATACGGTTTTAGCTAAGATTTTCATCTAGTTCTTATTAGGATTATAGCTTATTTTTCTAGCTTATTTTTGGTTTTCCTTTCTGTATTCCGATTGGGGTCCAATCGGAAAAGGGTTTTACATTCAGATTGATTCAATCTGAAAAGGGTTTCATTATTCCGATTGGGGGAAACTTTGGTATTCCGATTGGGGGTTGGTTGGATATTCCGATTGGGGTTTAAGTGACAATATTCCGATTGGGGGGTTCTTCCATATTCCGATTGAGGTGTTACTTTGGTATTCCGATTGGAGGTAAGGTGACAGCTATTCCGATCGTGGGTTCCAATCTACATTCCGACCAAGTCACCAATATTCCGATCAAGGTAGGTCTTATCATTCCGATCTGAGGTTTGTTGATTATTCCGATTGGTGTAGGTGACATATTCCGATTGGGCATCTTTGACTTTCCGATCAGGTTTGGTTTGATATTTCGATCAAGGTGTGATCGGAATATATTCCGATTGGGGTATTTTCCATACTTTTTCTTGTTTAATTTTTGGTTTACATTTCTAATACTTGTCTAATTTTAATTCTCGTCACGTCTTAATTTTTAGTCATTTAAACTAATTTACTTTCCGTCACGTTTTTTAAATATTGCACACTTTCTTTTAATTAGACTTAGATTTATTTTTCATGTTCTTTAAATACTTGCCCTTCACTTAACGACATTTACTTTTAAGTCTTTGCACATTTAAATTTAAAAACCAACCAAAAATATTCTTTTTCACCAAATTAAAACTGAGTCACATAGAAAACTAAGATCAATTCGATTAGACCAACATCAACGAATATAATTTTTTTATACGGGCAAAAGCCTTGTATTAAATGGCGCCGCTGCCGGCTCTTTTCGTAAAGATCAACAGTTTTTTGTGAGAGACACGTTGCTTTTTGGGATCCGTTCACTTGTGAGCGTTACTTTTCTTGCAAAAAAAAAAAAATAATAAAAAATCATAAAAATTAGAAAATTGATAAAAAACCATAAAAATTAAAAATTTCAAAAATCCAAAAAGATTTTATCTTTAGTGTGTATATATATTGTATTTGTGTTTGGTTTTGTTTTCTTTTGCATTTTCAGGTGTATGCGTACTAGATCTTCTAATTATCAAGAGCCCGAGCCTCAAGAAGATTTAGATATGGCAGGTGTTAACAACAATAATCAACAACCGCACCTCAATAATAATAATAATAATAACAACAATGCTCCTCCACAGCCCGATCTTCGGACCATGGAGGAACTTTGTCAACCAACAATGTTTGGACGAGGAGGACCGATTGCGCCGATGCAAATCAACGCTCCTGAGTTTTCGTTGAAGCACCACATGATTCAGCAAGTACAAACAAACCCATTTAGAGGATTGCCTGATGATGATGCCAACAAACACCTCGACAAGTTCATTACAATCACCCAGAGCATGAAGTTGGCTGGTGCCACAATGGATGAGCTTCGCCTACAACTCTTTCCACACACTCTATTACATCATGCCGAGAAATGGTTTGATCGTCTCCCGAAGAATTCTATTCACACTTGGGATGACATGACTCAACGCTTTTTGTCGCGCTACTTTCCACCATCCATGGTCACAAGCCTTCGCAATCAGATCAGCGGTTTCATGCAAGATCCCGATGAATCTCTTTTCGATGCATGGGAGAGATATAATGTCTTGATCGACCGTTGTCCAAACCACAACATGCTTCCCGTCACTTTGATCGACACTTTCTACAACGGTTTGACTTTTCGAGATCGTGATACGATTAATGCAGCCGCCGGTGGCACATTCATGAAAAGGAGACCCGAGGAGTGTAGAGAGTTAATTGAGAACATGACTACTCATCACAAGAACTGGGATTCCTCTGCATCTTCTAGGAACAACCCGAGAGTCAATGTTTCCTCAACCTCAGCAAACCCTGAGATGACCGAACTCACCCGCATGATGACTGAAATGAGCAAAAGTATTACGCTTCTTGCTTCAAATCAACAACAACAACAAGTTAAAGCGGTTGCTAATCCTTGTGAAACATGCGGCGGTCCTCACTCATACACCGATTGTCCTTCGACACAAGGAAATCCGGAAAATGTGTATGCAGCTTACGGTAATTATTCACCGGAAAATTACCAAGCTAGACAACAAGGGGATAGAAATCTGCTGAGTTACCGTTCCAACAATTACCTTTCACCCGGTTTTTCTCCTCAAAACCAAAACCCCGCCAACAACTACACTAGAAGCAACCAAATCCCACCTAGAGCTTCTAATCCTTATCACCCACCCACCCAACAAACCTTACCCATTAATCCCGATGTTGAGGCCATCATGAGAACCCAAGGTGAGCAAATCAAGAACTTGCAGAGCCAAATTATCAATCTTAAAGGGGATATCACAAAGCAAGGAAATGAGATAAGATCCGAGCTTCGAAATGATATTCAATCCTCCTTCAGCAATCAAACCAATGATTTGAAGAATATGCTTGCTAGTTTCTTGCCCCCTGCTCAACCTTCTTCTTCAAGTTCTCTACCTTCAAACACCGTCACCAATCCGCGAGCCAATGTGAGTGCTATTACTACTCGTAGTGGAGTCACCATTGTAGGACCACCCATCCCACCCCCATCATCTACACCTCCTCCACCACCATGTATCCCTACTCCTCCTACACCTAGTATTAGTGCACCATTACCGTCTCCGCCTCGACGTGATGAAGTTCCCGCCAATGACCCTTCAACATCTCAACCTTTACCTACACCTGCACCTTCACCACCCAAACCCAATATCCCTTATCCTTCTCGCTTGGGCAAGAACAAAATGCTAAACAAGGAGGACGCTCAAGTGACTAGCTATATCAAGATGATTTCTCAAATGAATTTCAACATTAGCTTTCTTGAAGCACTTGTCCACATGCCCAAATTTGTTAAAGCATTTAAGGAATTACTTAACAAGAAGGAGAAGCTGATTGAACTCGCCAACACACGCTTAAATGAAAACTGCTCTGCAGTTATTCTTAAAGAACTTCCGGAAAAACTTGGAGATCCTGGTCGTTTTGTGTTGCCTTGCGTGTTCAACAAAACTGAAGAATTTACTGCCCTTGCTGATCTCGGGGCTAGTATTAATTTGATGCCTTTGAGTGTTTGGAAAACACTATCATTGCCCGACCTCACTCCAACAAAGATGACTCTTGAACTTGCAAATCGCACTCTCGCTTACCCTGTTGGTATAGCCGAAGACGTGTTCATTAAAGTTGGCACATTTACTTTCCCGGTCGATTTTGTCGTAGTTGATTATGAAATGGACCCTCGTATTCCTTTAATACTTGGTCGGCCATTCTTGAGAACCGGACGAGCTTTAGTGGATGTTGCCGAAGGTGAGTTAATCTTATGAGTCGGGGATGATGCAAAAGTTTTCAAAATGGGGAAGCTTACTAGTTTAAATTTTGGAGGCCGAGAATCAGTGAATATGATTAATGTGCTAGATGACTTTACCGTCTACGAAAATCCTCTATTCGACTCTTGCATCGATAATCCACTTTTTTATGATGATGTGGATGATTCTCTCCCTACTTTGGACGCTTCTCCCATTTATGATTCGTCACCGGTCTTTGACGCTTATGATGATGATGATTCTAGCTCAGATTCGGATGATTTTGATTGTACTTCTGAGTATCCCGAGCTGCCCACTTTCGATGATTTCGATGAGGCTGATACTCTCTCGAGCGATTCTTCACATGATGAAGATCCTCCGTCATCACTCGATCCTACTTTGGACGATTATTCATTTGAGGAAGATTTCTCTGAATTTCTCAACACATACTTCCCTCATGAGAGTGATGCTCCTCCTTTTGACTTTGAAGATTATCGCCTTGATCCTACTTTGGATCTGAAGAGCATTTTGTCAAAGGAGAAGAAACCGGTCGACACCGAAATCCGTTGCACGTATGATTTGACACCTCTTTGTCCCACTTCTGAGGACGAGGTTGTGCTTCTTTGCGGATCTTCTTCACACTCGGCTGAGCCACTCTTGATGATTCTTGACGACCCGTGATTCCGTGTTCTACTTCTTCCCGGTTCTATCCTAAACTCTTTTCGATTCACTATTTTATATTTTCTCAATATTAAATTAGGAATCTCTTTAGTTGTCTTTCCCTTAGCAAGATTTAAACAACGTGCACAATGTCCCAAGTGTAGGGGAGCTTACTCCCACATGCTTAAACATTGAGGACAATGTTTATCTTAAGTGTAGGGGGGACTTCTATCGAAGTTAAGTGGCCTTTTCCTTGTTTTTGTCCTCATTTTAACCGGAAAATCAATTTTTCGACATTTTTCAAAATTTTTGATCTATTTTGGCCTATTAGTTTTTCCCTTTGTATAGTTATTTTCTTCCCTCATTAGAATAAATGTTTAATAAGTGGTTTTAATTTTCAAACGTTGTGAATCTTTTGACTCAATTCGAGTTTACTCTAGCTAGTATCCTTAACGTGTTTAAGTCAAGTTTTGCTAGGCTTTTATATAGGGAGCTATAAAACGCGAAAGTCTTAACTCTCACGGGTTAAGAACAAGAACTTTTCGCAAGTTCCTATAATTGACCCTAGAGAGTCGTTTATCAAGGGAACTTTAAGATGCGATTTCTAAACTTGAAAAAGTCTAAGAATTTGCAAGATCCTATAGGCGACTCGAAAACCCAAAACTTTGATTTAATAGGCTAAGTATCCACGAGTCTCATTACTTGAGATTTTAAATTGTGGAGAACGAGAGATGATAGAGCCAATTATAAGTTCGGTATTCTTTCGTGAATTTATGTGAGTTAATTATAAGCCTATTCTCCCATCGTTTGCTAATAAATTTATCTGCTAATAAATAAGGTTGTACGATTTGAAAAGTTACTTAGCTTCTAGCCCCAGATCGTTTAAAAGTTGCTCGGTAATGACGAGAGTTCATAGCCAAGGCATAACTTATGAAGCGGGGCGCGAAGATTGGCGAGTCCGAAAAGGCCCTAACAAGGCATGAGGGCTATGTTTTGTTGCTAAAGATCCAAAAGTGATGTGAAGAATCATTTATCGAAAATCAATATGAAGGATCGAGACACACGACGTAAAGCAAACTCCCTAAAAGTCATGGAGAAGTGTATCCGAAAAGACCCTAACAAGGTATGAGGATAAATAGATCCAAGTCATAAAAGGAGGCGGATCGTTGTATATCAAAGTCCAAAATAAAGATTGGAGAAAAATGAAGAAGTCGTGGTCCAAGTATGAATCTCTCAAAACTTCAAGTGAAGAAATTCCAATTATGAAGAGAAGACCATTATTTCATGAACGTCTCTCAAGATTTGAAGTATGAAGTAGCTGCCAAATATCGGCCCGAGAAAGGTCTCAAATCGCGAACCAAGTTATGCCAAGATATGAACTTTTTGATATCCCGAGAAGCAGTTTTAAAAGATTTGGTCCTTTAGCTAACTATTGATTAAATCGTGCACTTTATTTTCAGACTAAATAATTATCGAAATAAGTCAAACAATGCATCTTCGTGATCATTCAAGACAAATAATAAAATATAAGAGATACCCATAGGAATAAGGGAGTCTAAGTGAATAATTGGCCCACATGAGTTCGTGTTAGTTTACTAACTTATAATAACAATGATCTCGTTTTTAAGCTTGGTTTGGAGAAAGTGAAAAGTTGAGGATGATGATTATTCATGACATTTTCAAAACCCAAGGTATGCTTTTAATTTCTTTGCTTTGCATTTTTATAATTTTCTCTTTAATAAAGGCCAATGTGGATTGATTATGATGAAAAGTGTAAACATGCTTTGTAACTAATGCATTGCATGAGGACATTGCAATGGTCAAGTGTAGGGGATTTGATAGGTGTATAAACACCCATCTTTTCTACCACTTAATTACAATAATAACCGGACCAAAACGTGTATTTTATGTCTTTTATGTCGGAATTATGCGTGGTTTGTGTTTTTGTTGTGATTTAGGACGAAAAGGTGAAAAGTAGAGAAAACACGGGAATTCACGGGCATTTACGGACTTTTATTGAAGAAAAGGATGAAAGACGAAGTCAAGAAGTCAAAAGTGGATAAAGAACGGAAGTCCAAGACCAATTCTGAAGATTTATCGAAGAAAAAGTCAAAAGACGAAAGTTTACTTAAAGCCGAGGAACTCAAGTCTTATTTATCGAAGAATTAAAAGACGAGTCCAAAGAAATCCCGAGCCAAAAGTCATCACATTCCAAGATTAACAAAAAGATTAAGAAGGAAGGACTTGATGGTGCAATTAACAAGAAAGGAAGGAGAGAGGAAGCTTCCCCTAACCACTCCCTAATCACCTATATAAACCCTCATTTTCATTTCATTTAGCTTTGTTGACTAATAGTGACAATTAGTTCTTCCACTTTATTTCATGCACATTTAATTACTTGTCTTTTAAATACATGTTTTGCACCTTTAATTACCTTTAATTTCAAGTAAGTGTCTTTTTTAATTTCTTGCACCTTTACTTTATCTTGTTAATCTTCTTCTACCTTTCTTTGATTTACACGTTTTTATCTTGTTGATTTGTTAAAGGTTTGATTTTATGCTTTTGATTGTTTTAAATCATTTGTTTTAATAGCTTATTTGATTTATTTTCAAGTTTATATAGTTTTTATAAAAGTTATTTTTATATAAAAGTTGTTTTTCTTAAAGTTTATCTTTTTCATATCTTAAAAGTTTTCAACTTTCAGTTTTATAGCTTATTTTTATACGGTTTTAGCTAAGATTTTCGTCTAGTTCTTATTAGGATTATAGCTTATTTTTCTAGCTTATTTTTGGTTTTCCTTTCTGTATTCCGATTGGGGTCCAATCGGAAAAGGGTTTTACATTCAGATTGATTCAATCTGAAAAGGGTTTCATTATTCCGATTGGGGGAAACTTTGGTATTCCGATTGGGGGTTGGTTGGATATTCCGATTGGGGTTTAAGTGACAATATTCCGATTGGGGGGTTCTTCCATATTCCGATTGAGGTGTTACTTTGGTATTCCGATTGGAGGTAAGGTGACAGCTATTCCGATCGTGGGTTCCAATCTACATTCCGACCAAGTCACCAATATTCCGATCAAGGTAGGTCTTATCATTCCGATCTGAGGTTTGTTGATTATTCCGATTGGTGTAGGTGACATATTCCGATTGGGCATCTTTGACTTTCCGATCAGGTTTGGTTTGATATTTCGATCAAGGTGTGATCGGAATATATTCCGATTGGGGTATTTTCCATACTTTTTCTTGTTTAATTTTTGGTTTACATTTCTAATACTTGTCTAATTTTAATTCTCGTCACGTCTTAATTTTTAGTCATTTAAACTAATTTACTTTCCGTCACGTTTTTTAAATATTGCACACTTTCTTTTAATTAGACTTAGATTTATTTTTCATGTTCTTTAAATACTTGCCCTTCACTTAACGACATTTACTTTTAAGTCTTTGCACATTTAAATTTAAAAACCAACCAAAAATATTCTTTTTCACCAAATTAAAACTGAGTCACATAGAAAACTAAGATCAATTCGATTAGACCAACATCAACGAATATAATTTTTTTATACGGGCAAAAGCCTTGTATTAAGGACATTTACCTTATGCTTTGTGACACGCCATAAATACACATAACGGTCCACTTATCCAAGTGGGGTGTTATAAAAAGTACATATTTTGATCAAATCCTTGCTGCTTTGGCATCAGCTGGTATTTGTTTAGCAAATAACAAAGTTTTTAATTTTTTAAGATTAATTTTTGAAGGCATGACTAGAAATTTGGAAGGGTCCAAAAAGTTTTTAATGTATCCAAGATTCATTCAAGCTTTAGCAAATGACCATGTCCCAAACCTACCAACACTAACAAATACTTGGGATGTCCCCTCTTTCACCAAGAGAACCAGCCAATCAAGAAGGTGAGGAACCTATCTTAGCTAGTGCTCCTAATCAAATTCCTTCTCACCAGAGCCCCCAATCATCTGAAGATTCACAATGTTCTTCTCATCATGATGGTTTCATCCAAATTCTGATTAGATGATCCACACACCTACTACTTCAATTGCTGCTAGTGGTTCTCCACATGCAACAACAATAGAGGTGGTGGATGTTGCAAATTTAACTACTTTGTGCATAAGCTTGTCGAAACATGTACAGGTTTTGCAAAAAGAGAAGCTTGATTGGGATAAAAGAATTGCTGATTTGGAAGACAATTTTATAAGGCTATGGAATAAAGTCACTCCTTGGATGAGGCACCACAAGGTAATTCAGAAGGATGCTCTTAGAAAGCAAAAGTTCAGACACTTCAAGAAGCAGTAACTGAATGCAACCAAACAGAGGAGGAATAATGAAGAACAAGGACCTTCTTCTGATATTCATACAAGGATCTGTGGAAATGAAATCAATTTTGAAGCTGATGATGGCATTGAAAATATTGAGGTTAATGATGGCATAGAGAATGATGTGGATAATGCAAGTTTAGAGCATACAGATATGGAGCTTCAACATGAGGAACCACAACAACCTGCTCATAAGGAACCACAACCATCTGCTGATGAAGAAATGGTGGTAACTCAGTTACAACCTCCATCACCACAACTACAAGCAAACTATAGTAGTTTTTATGAGAAGCTAGAGGATATAACTATCAAGTTTCCTGTGTCTACAACTCTACCACAAAGACAATTTTTGTTTCATGAGAAACAGTCTTTCCAAGTACTATCAAGATCAAGAATGAATGTTGAATCAGACAAGACTGAGGAGTTAGAGATTGAGAAGACAACTTCCAAAGAAGAAAAAGTATCTGGAGATACTTTGGTGATAGAAAAAAGAAGTGTGTGTATAACTCGTGAAGTAAATTTTGTTGAAGAACCAAGTACTGCCAAGCCAACTGCAAGTACTGCTGGTGAAAAAGCTTCACTACCAACTTCTGAAGAAAGTCAAACTCCATCTTTTGTAGAAGATGAGACTTTAGTTGAAGTACTGCTTGATCTCATAGAGAAGAGCTCGGCTGAGAAAGCAAGGCTAGAAGAAGAATAGATGAAGACATAACAAGAAAATCTTGCCATTAAAGATAAAGACAAAGGTAAGAAAGTTCAAGCTTCACAGCCCACTACAAAAGGTATTATCATTCAGCAACAATCCAATGAAGATGAAGAAAGAAGATCTTTAAGATTATTAAAGAAATTACCTAAGTTAAATCCAAAGGATAAGGGCAAAAAGAAACTACAATCAGAGTCTGAAGATGAATGTGATTCAAATGATGATATAAGAAAAAGTCATGAATAAGTTTCATCAATTAGAGCATGATGAAGAGGTAGCTCTTAGATTGCAAGCACAAATGCGTGAGGAGGAGTTACAAGAAGAACTTGCAGCAAAGCAACAATTTCTTGAAGCCTAAAGAGTGTAGCAAGAATGGAACATAGCAAAATATGATAGGATTCAGGCTGAACTAAAGGCAAGTGAACTTCTTGCAGAATCGTTAGTAGCTGATGAAAGAGATGCTTATGAACAAGAAGAAAAACATAAGTTGATTAATGATTTGGTAAGGGAGCAACCAAGATTCTTTGTAGAAAACAGAAGAAGAGAAAAAGTTAAGCATCTAACTACTATGCAAATCAGGAATCAAATGATGTCTTACCTCAAGAAGGTTAAGCATTTCACCCATGATCAACTAGTTAGAAAGTCTTTTGGTGAAATAAAGGCTTTGTATGAACAACACAGGAGGAACAAATTGAATTTTGTTGAGATTGGATCTGAAAAAGATAAAAAGGACATTGAAGAGGTCAAGAAACATCTCTAACAACAAAGACAATTTGGAAGTACCCCTAGATTTGATGCAAGTACTGTTGGACAGAAAGAAGCATCTCCACCTATCAAGACTACGTATGCTAGAAAGAAGAAAAGGGTGAATGAAGTTTCAAAATAAGCAAAGACTGATCAAAGGATGGCTGAGGGAAATGCAGCTCACAGTGTTGAAAAAGAGACTGAAAATGTATAAGCAGTACATACACAGTCAACAGTACTTGAAGAATTGGTACATAATGATTTGGAGGAGCGATCAATTGAGTTTGAAGGAACCTCTAAAGGTATTAAAAGGAAGAGATCAACCAAGAAAAAGCAAGAAGCCAAGAAAAAGGCAAAGTCTACAGATCAAGATACCGATGATGATGAAAGTTGTAGAAAGCACTTGAAAATAGTCAATTTGAAGATCAATGTATTGACACAGAAATATTTGGAAAGAATCATCAATAATAAGATAGATAGGTGTTATGAGACAAGGATTATAAATTCATAGAATAACTAGAATAGATGAAACATTTAGGATGTTCAGGTTACTAGAAGATATTCTACATATCCTTGACAAACAAGATATTCAAGACCTTAACAGATTTGTTGAAGGACGAAGTGAAGGTTAAGAAGAAACATCATTATTGAGGAATGAATTGAAGTTCATGTATGAGCCACACAATTATGATTAGCAAATGTTGAGGGATTTAGAGAATCAGGTTCCTACTTACTAGAGATATTATAGATCATGTGGTATACACACTTTGGATGTAGATGATGTAACTTATCACATGCTTCAAGATAAAATATATCCTTTTGGAAGAAGGTTGTTAGAAAGGATGTTGGAACAACAACTGGAGATTTCAAAAGAATCTAATGGTGCTTTTGAGTTGATCAGAATGGTTAAACAACAACTCAAGGATTTGGAAAAATAAGAAGAAGAAGCTGAGAAAGAGCCTTAAGTGTTTGACTTTCAGTCACACTTCACAAATGGTTCTCAGTTCACCATGTCTAACACACATAAGAACTGGCTAGTCCATAAGCAAATGGTTTGTGGTAAAGACTTCTCAAATCCGTTGAAAGCTGTTAGTTTGCTAAAAACTATATGGTTCTAACTCACCATGTTTCGAGACAAAGAGTTGGCTAGTCCTAGGGAAAACGATACTATGTAATGACATAACTGTGACACCCTAGAATCGAGGTCATTAACGATACCCTAAATTACGCTAATTTTTGAAATTTTTGATAAATTTTAATTTCTATAATTATAAGTATTTTGGTTAAAACCGATGTTCGAGGTTATAATTTTTACGTTTGACGTTTTGAGAAGGACGATGACGATTATGATCCCGAGAGATGCCCAATTTTATATAATTTTTGACGATTTATCGATAATGTAATTTTTCGAGAATTTTATTTACGGTTCGTGTTAAGTTGAGTCGGGTGAGTTTTATAGCCTTCCAAGTACATTTAAAGTATCCCAAAAATATTTTGGAGCGTTCGGGAAGATTTCCGACTCCCGTAAAATTTTCAAAATTGACAAATGAGTCAAACCCGCAAAGTTTTGAGGTCGTTTTCTATTTAAGGACAAAAGAAGCCCAAAATTGCACAAAGGTCCCTCCTAACTATCAAAAAGGGCCAAAATTGAAACACACACAAACACATACAACACTTGCACCAAAAATCAAACCATCACTCTCTTGTCTCTCTCTCTAGCTCACGGCAAACCCCAACCCACCATCAAAAATCCACCTAAAATCTTTTCTACTTGATTTTTCAAAAATCTAAGGTTAGACCACGCTTAGTTTGGTCATTACCCACATATTCATGTGCTCAAATCCAACATGCATTGATAAAAATTTTTCAAGATTTTTCATATGATCCAAATTCGTTTTCGTGGCTAATTGAGCTAATGCATGTTGATATTTAGTGTTATGGAAGTATAAACACCATGAAAACCCACCAAAATTAATTTGGTTGTGGTGATTGGGTCACCCAAACCCCACGGCAAAGGGGGTGTTTGGGGAGCCATGGTGGTTGTTGAATTTGCATGTTATATTTGTGTTTGGTTTGTTGTTTTAGAAAGATTCATATAGGTTTTATTACTTGCATGTTTATTTTTCTTTGATTCTTGATATTGAGATTGGTTGATCAATAGGGGTAGGATGGAAGTTTGATGTTAGGATATGTTTGGGAAGGCTTAGGATGATGTTTAGTGTTGGTTAGAAGTCTTGGAATCGAGTCTAAGCATGTTTTTGGTATGGTTATTTTTAGGCAGAAACATTTAGTCTATTTTGGAAAAATGATTTTTGTTCCAGGTCTTGGAAACTAAATATAGTGATAGAGGGTTTTTCTAGCTTTAATTTGGTATAAGGTAGAGCCCGTGACTCAAAACGAGCTAAAAGTTATGACATTTTAAAGATCGGGTACCGGGAGACGAGGACTTTCACAATCCGGATTTGTGCAAAGTTTTAGTCAAATCCCGAGGGTCACAAGTATAATTTGGTGAATGATCAAGGGTCAAAACTTGGTCCCTAACCTGTACAAATGAGTCTATATGTTGACTTATGAGTCAAGGAAGTCAAAGGTATTTTTCATATAGGTCAAAGTGGTCAAAATTGGTCGAAGCGCAATTTCAGCCCGTAAAATGTAGTCGTGGAAATGAGTTGCGTGACGGGTCGTAAAAGTGAAAACTTTTGTTGGGCTTAAAAACATGTTATCTACAGGTCATATAGGATTTTTGGAAATTTTGTCAAATTTTATAAGCATGGTTTAATAAGGTAAAACAGCCCGTACTTTAGTCAAGTACCGGCGAGAACGTGTAAAAATGGACAACGTAGGTTATAAGCATAAATGGTATAAAATGAATGATGCTTGTTGTTTTTGTTTTTGGCGTGAGTTATATTTGTCTTAAGTGACTTGTATATATGTATTTTATACAGTACCGTAAGTATTTAAATGAGATTACTCATTACGCGTTATTTGTGATAGGTGTTGATTTACCCGGGCATCCGTAACATCGTCAGTGATCACTCCTCGAACTACCGACTACTTAATATCTAAGGTGTGAATTTATAGCCTCGCTTATATTATTTCAAATTGTTTTACCCGCGAGGGAAATGCATGCTAGTTTTTAAAAAGGAACGTATATCATGAATGATTGTTAGACCCGAAAGTTGCCTTAGAAATTGTGTTGAGTACCAAAGTTGCAAAAGTCCCTAAATTCATGAACTATTAACTATTGTCTTGCCCTTGCGAAGGGGGAAATAGCCGCTTATGCAATTTGTAGTACTACGGGGTTAACGACCCAATGCTAGCCGAGAAGCTGTACTTATAGTAAGTTCTGCGGTAGATTATTTTGTATGAGAAATAAGGTATAATTGCAACTGATGCCTTTAGAAGGGGCACTGGTTTCATCTGAATCATGCCGGTATATTTACGCGGGTGATTGAGTTAACGGATTAGTGTCATGAGCTTAAACACAATTGTCAGTATCCTGATTGTAGTTTGTTTGATCGACAAGACTATAAATGATCACGAATGGTTTTTATTATATATACGTTCAAATGGATTGAAAAACCTATGAATTCCACTCAACGTTTTCGTTGACCAAATTTTTGGCATGTATTTCAGGTAACCGCTGAGCAGTAGGATGGAGCATGCATGGGATGGATGTTGTGTGATCGGCTTGGTGTCCGCTTGTTTTTCCCTCCTTTTCTACTTAAACAATTTTTATGTTTAATGTCATGTGGATGTAAACTGAAGTTTTTGGGGTTGAGATTCATGGGGACCGAAAACGCTAAACTCTGTGCACTATTTGGGGTTGGAAAAACTGTGGACATGTATCATCTAAAAATTTTAAATGTTGAATTTTTAAGTCGACGTCTTTTTAGCGTCGTTTGATATCTCTTGTGTGCAATGAATACTGTGTAGCACCCATTGTTGTAGTTCCGCTGCGCATAACAATTGTGGGGGTGTTACAGATTGGTAATCAGAGCCACGAGTTATAGAGAACTAGGTCGTTTTTGAAAATCCTAAACTATAACTTTTGGTGTCGTAAGAAAGGGTCCAAGCACACACAACTATCCTGCATGGCTCCGGTAAGATTTATTGTTGTATTTATGGCATTTGACGTATACTTTTGAGTAAAGTATATATGTGGGTAATTATTATATAAGTATGGAATTACTATATGTAGACGTTAAATTTTACGTGAAATATCCGACATCGTAATTTTCATATTTATCATGCATGAGCATCATATTATTACATTTCGGGCATATGTACCACCTTTGCATTGCATTTGCATGCATGTATTTATAACTATTGTATAATTACTTATGTACCCTCCGAAATTCGTTGTTATTGCAGGAATGGCCGAGGTACCGCCCAAAGATAACGGAAACGATGCACGAGCCCAGAACCCCGACCCAAGGAGAACTACTTGCCCCACGCCTATGCGTACTTCCCATCTGGTTGGTGTACCAGATATTCCCAGAAGAGCCGAAGGTGCAATGAGCGCAAATTCTCTTCATCAAGGCATCCCAAGAATTTGCTGTCCCGGACCGAGGAATTATCATGACGTGCGACGGACTGTGAGAGGTTTGGAAGGATCGATGTGCATGAGGTATGTAGTGGAATCAAGGGTGGTCAGTAGATTCGACGAGAATGACAAGGCGGACGAAAGACTGTTGGAAAGGACTTCAAGAATTGCGTATGATGGGATGATGAACACAAGTGCCATCAACAGTTTGAAATCAATGGTTGCGAATTTGAGTGCTAGTCTTGATCGTGTGAGGGAAGATCAGATGAGGTTGTCGAGGATGCAGAGTTGGGAGCATCGTGTGAGGGATTCATTGCCCCCGGATTGGAGATTCGTGGACGATGTGGAGATGGAGGCGAATGACTTCATGGTTCAGCCGCCTACTGGAGGTGCTTGTATTTCGGTGGGAAGTCAAGGAGCGATTGAGCATGGATCCACATCAGGGACGAGAAAGGAAACAGAATGTGGGCCAGATGAGAAAGGAAAGGGAAAAGTGGATGATGTGGACGAGGACGTGAGTGATGAGGAAACCGAGGAAGACGACGACGAGCCGCCATCCAAGAGGCAGTGTGGATCACCACATGCCTAGTTACTTGTTTTGTATTTTTCTTTGATCATTGTAATAGAACTATTTTAGACCTTTGTATGATGGTATTATGACGAGAAACTCAAGTACTTGATGTTTTGTGGTGAATGATTGTAGTGGCATTACTTGTCACGATTTTGGTTAACTATCAATACAATCTATGTTACCTTTCATGATCTGTGATATGTCTTAAATTTGATCTTTTGTGGTGTGAATTGATGAATATTAGTAACTCTGTAGTGATGTGTCGTTGTATGTATTTTATGTCTGGGAAACTTGATATGAATACTTACATTGTTTTTTCTATTTTTCTTGTCTTGCAGAAAGAGATATTCGATAAAACAATGCCTCCAAAGTTGACTGCCGATCGTGTTAACAACATGATTCAGGAAGCAATAGCTAATGCGTTGGAAGCGGACCGAGCTGGGAGAAATCAGGATCCAGGAAGGAACGCGGGGAGACAACCAGCCCCAAGAGTGTGTACCTATTCAAGCTTTATGAAGTGCGGTCCTACGCAGTTCCGTGGATCGGGTGGAGCCCTAGAACTTAGGCGATGGTTGGAAAAAGTTGAGAGTACGTTTGAAATCAGTGGTTGTGCAGAGGCGGATAAAGTAAAGTTTGCAGCAGCTACATTTCTGGATGATGCGTTAAGCTGGTGGAACACCCAGGTAGCTACGGTGGGATTGGCTGTGGCAAATGCGAGAACGTGGAATGCGACCAAAGCTTTGTTGACCAAGAAGTTTTGCCCAGAGGAGGAATTGGGGCAATTGGAGGACGAACTGAGACATTTGACCTTAAGGAACAACGATATAGCTGCTTACACCAGGAGATTCAATGAGTTAAGTCTTTTGTGTCCGGACATATTTGCCAATGATGCCAAGAAAATGAAGCAGTATATAAAGGGTTTATCTAGCAACATCAAGGGTGAAACAACTTCGTCGAAACCTGGAACGTTTGACGAAGCGGTTCAAATGGCACACGCTTTGATGGACGTTAAGCTTCAGGATAAGCAGAACTACATTGCTGAGGGTAACAAAAGAAAATGGGAGGCAGCACAAGGCAATCAATCCCAAGGCCAGAACCGAGGAGGAAACCGAATCAACCAAGGGCCGAACCGTAATCAGTAGTTTAATCAGAGAAGGAACGAAGGGATGAGGGCCGTGACAAACCCTAGAGGTGTGAAAGTGAATCCCCACTGTGGAAAGTGCAACTTGTATCATGTTGGAAACTGCCCGCAGGCATGCGGCAAGTGTGGAAAGGCAGGTCATAGGACTGCTAGTTGTCGAACGGGAGGAGTAGCCACTGGGGCTAATGCTATCAGGATGAGAGGATGTTATAGCTGTGGAGAAAGGGGGCATGTGCAAGCAAATTGCCCGAAGGCAGGGAACAGACGGGGAGGAAATAATGCGGCAGCTGTGTATCAAGTGGGAACTGCTGATAAACCACAAGGTCCCAATGTGGTTACCGGTACGTTTTTGCTAGACGCTTGTTATGCTAGTATTTTATTTGATTCTGGCTCCGACAAGAGTTTTGTAGACGTTAGATTTAGTCGTCATATCGATAGAGAACCGGTGTTGTTAACGACTAGTTATAATGTTGAATTAGCCGATGGAAAAATTGTTAGTACGAATTCTATACTGAAAGGGTGTACCTTGAAGTTAGGAAACTACGCTTTTAAAATCGACTTGATGCCTATAGAGCTAGGATCGTTTGACGTGATTGTGGGAATGGATTGGCTAATGGCGCATAGTGCTACAATCGTCTGTGGTGAGAGATTGGTGCAGATTCCGCTGAGGAATAGGGTTTTGACGGTAAAGGGAGACGAATGCACTTCTCGTTTGAAGGTGATTTCGTGTTTGAAGATGATGAAGTACGTAGAGAGCGGATGCGATGTGTTTTTGGCACAGATTTCGAGCGATGGCGATGTAGAGGCGAGGATTGAAGAGGTACCAGTTATTCGCGAGTATCCGGACGTTTTTCCAGACGAGTTGCCAGGTTTACCGCCTAATCGTGAGGTCGAGTTTCGAATTGATTTAGTGCCTGGAGCTGCACTGGTTGCACGTGCACCTTATCGCTTAGCACCATCTGAGTTAAAGGAGTTAGCGGATCAACTGAAGGAGTTGATGGACAAAGGATTTATTAGGCCGAGCTCATCACCTTGGGGAGCGCCAGTGTTGTTTGTAAAGAAGAAGGATGGTTCGTTTAGAATGTGTATTGACTATAGAGAACTCAATAAGCTGACGGTTAAGAATCGGTACCCATTACCGAGGATTGATGATTTGTTCGATCAATTACAAGGTTCCAGTGTATACTCAAAGATCGATTTAAGATCAGGGTATCATCAACTGCGTGTAAGAGAGGAGGATATTCCTGTAACTGCCTTTCGTACGCGGTATGGACACTTTGAATTTCGAGTGATGCCGTTTGGGTTGACGAACGCGCCTGCTGTATTCATGGATCTTATGAATCGCGTGTGCAAGCCGTATCTAGATAAGTTTGTTATTGTTTTCATCGACGACATACTTATTTACTCTAAGAGTAAGGAGGAGCACGAGAAGCACCTAAGAAAGATTTTGGAGTTGTTAAGGAAGGAGAAACTGTATGCAAAATTCTCTAAGTGTGAGTTTTGGTTGGAATCAGTGCAGTTTCTAGGTCATGTGATTGATAGTGAGGGAGTTCGTGTAGATCCTGCTAAGATCGAAGCGATCAGGGAATGGTCAGCACCGACGACGCCGACTGAAGTTCGACAATTTTTGGGTTTAGCTGGGTATTATCGAAGGTTTATTGAGGGATTTTCGTTGATTGCGAAACCATTGACGCGGCTTACCGAAAAGAATAGGGTGTATGAATGGGGAATTGAGGAAGAGCTTGCTTTCGAAACGCTTAGGGATAAGTTATGTTCCGCGCCGATTTTATCATTGCCTGAAGGAACCGAAGATTTCATAGTGTATTGTGATGCGTCTCGTAAAGGTTATGGAGCGGTATTAATGCAACGTGAAAAGGTGATAGCTTACGCGTCGAGGCAATTAAGGAAGAACGAGGAGAACTACACGACGCACGATTTGGAATTAGGAGCGGTAGTGTTTGCGTTGAAGCTGTGGAGACACTATCTGTATGGGACAAAGTGTGTTGTATTCACTGACCACAAGAGTTTGCAGCACATTTTAGATCCAAAGGAGTTGAATATGCGACAAAGACGATGGGTTGAACTACTGAGTGATTATGACTGCGAAATTCGCTATCACCCTGGGAAGGCGAATGTTGTAGCGGATGCATTGAGTAGGAAAGAACGGGAGAAACCTTTGAGGGTTAGAGCTTTAGTGATGAGTGAGAGCGTTGACTTAACCGAAACCATACTGAAGGCTCAGGAGAGAGGATTGATGAAAGGGAATGTTGAAGCCGAAAACTTGGGACGAATGTTGAAACCTCTTTTTGTGATTAGATCTGACGGACTAAGATATTTTGAGAATCGGATTTGGTTACCATTGTGTCCATCTGAGGAAGGAAAGCCTGGAGTTCGAGAATTGGTTATGAATGAGTCGCATAAGTCGAAGTATTCGATACATCCTGGATCGGATAAGATGTACCACGACCTGAAGAAAGTTTATTGGTGGCCGAATATGAAGGCAGATATTGCTCGTTACGTCAGTAAGTGTTTGACTTGCGCGCAGGTTCAGGCAGAACATAAGAAACCATCTGGATTGTTGGTACAACCGGAAATCCCAGAATGGAAATGGGAGAAAATCGCAATGGATTTTGTGACGGGTTTACCTAGGACTCCTAGTGGATGCGATATGATATGGGTAATTGTGGACAGGTTGACGAAATCTGCTCATTTCTTACCTATGAAGAAGACGGACAGCATGGAAAAACTCGCCAGCGTGTACGTGAGAGAGATCGTCTGTAGACATGGAGTGCCGTTATCGATCATTTCGGATCGTGACAGTAGATTTACGTCGGAATTTTGGAAATCGCTTCAACGTGCGATGGGCACTGAACTGAGTTTAAGCACGGCTTATCACCCGGAAACTGACGGCCAGAGTGAACGAACGATTCAAACGATGGAGGACATGCTCCGAGCGTGTGTGATTGATTTTGGAGGAAGTTGGGAACGCCACTTGCCTCTTGTGGAATTTTCGTACAATAATAGTTATCACGCGAGTATCAAAGCGGCACCGTTCGAAGCATTGTATGGAAGGAAGTGTAGATCGCCCGTGTGTTGGAGTGAAGTAGGGGAAAGTCAATTGACTGGACCCGAAATGGTATTAGAAACGACAGAGAAGTTCGTGCAGATCAAGAACCGACTACTTGCTGCGAGAAGCCGACAGAAGAGTTATGCTGATAACCGAAGGAAACCGTTGGAGTTTGAAGTTGGAGATATGGTTATGCTCAAGGTATCGCCGTGGAAGGGTGTAATTCGTTTTGGGAAGAAAGGAAAGTTGAGTCCGAGGTACATTGGACCGTTTAAGATCGTTGAACGAATTGGACCAGTAGCGTACAAGTTAGAATTGCCGACCGAGCTTAGTGCTATTCATGACACGTTCCACGTATCGAACCTGAAGAAGAGTTTGGCGGACAAGGAATTGGTGATTCCTTTGGACGAGATTCGACTAGACGACAAAATGCACTTTGTGGAAGAACCTGTGGAAATCATGGACCGGGAGGTCAAGCGGTTGAAGCGTAGTAGGATTCCCATTGTGAAGGTCCGATGGAATTCTAAGCGTGGACCGGAATACACCTGGGAACGTGAGGACTTTTTCAAGGAAAGGTATCCTCATTTGTTCCAGTAGCACGAAATGTGAGTACAAGAAGAGGCGAGCGCCGGGACGTCGCTCTCTTTAAGGAGGGGTGGATGTGACACCCTAGAATCGAGGTCATTAACGATACCCTAAATTACGCTAATTTTTGAAATTTTTGATAAATTTTAATTTCTATAATTATAAGTATTTTGGTTAAAACCGATGTTCGAGGTTATAATTTTTACGTTTGACGTTTTGAGAAGGACGATGACGATTACGATCCCGAGAGATGCCCAATTTTATATAATTTTTGACGATTTATCGATAATGTAATTTTTCGAGAATTTTATTTACGGTTCGTGTTAAGTTGAGTCGGGTGAGTTTTATAGCCTTCCAAGTACATTTAAAGTATCCCAAAAATATTTTGGAGCGTTCGGGAAGATTTCCGACTCCCGTAAAATTTTCAAAATTGACAAATGAGTCAAACCCGCAAAGTTTTGAGGTCGTTTTCTATTTAAGGACAAAAGAAGCCCAAAATTGCACAAAGGTCCCTCCTAACTATCAAAAAGGGCCAAAATTGAAACACACACAAACACATACAACACTTGCACCAAAAATCAAACCATCACTCTCTTGTCTCTCTCTCTAGCTCACGGCAAACCCCAACCCACCATCAAAAATCCACCTAAAATCTTTTCTACTTGATTTTTCAAAAATCTAAGGTTAGACCACGCTTAGTTTGGTCATTACCCACATATTCATGTGCTCAAATCCAACATGCATTGATAAAAATTTTTCAAGATTTTTCATATGATCCAAATTCGTTTTCGTGGCTAATTGAGCTAATGCATGTTGATATTTAGTGTTATGGAAGTATAAACACCATGAAAACCCACCAAAATTAATTTGGTTGTGGTGATTGGGTCACCCAAACCCCACGGCAAAGGGGGTGTTTGGGGAGCCATGGTGGTTGTTGAATTTGCATGTTATATTTGTGTTTGGTTTGTTGTTTTAGAAAGATTCATATAGGTTTTATTACTTGCATGTTTATTTTTCTTTGATTCTTGATATTGAGATTGGTTGATCAATAGGGGTAGGATGGAAGTTTGATGTTAGGATATGTTTGGGAAGGCTTAGGATGATGTTTAGTGTTGGTTAGAAGTCTTGGAATCGAGTCTAAGCATGTTTTTGGTATGGTTATTTTTAGGCAGAAACATTTAGTCTATTTTGGAAAAATGATTTTTGTTCCAGGTCTTGGAAACTAAATATAGTGATAGAGGGTTTTTCTAGCTTTAATTTGGTATAAGGTAGAGCCCGTGACTCAAAACGAGCTAAAAGTTATGACATTTTAAAGATCGGGTACCGGGAGACGAGGACTTTCACAATCCGGATTTGTGCAAAGTTTTAGTCAAATCCCGAGGGTCACAAGTATAATTTGGTGAATGATCAAGGGTCAAAACTTGGTCCCTAACCTGTACAAATGAGTCTATATGTTGACTTATGAGTCAAGGAAGTCAAAGGTATTTTTCATATAGGTCAAAGTGGTCAAAATTGGTCGAAGCGCAATTTCAGCCCGTAAAATGTAGTCGTGGAAATGAGTTGCGTGACGGGTCGTAAAATTGAAAACTTTTGTTGGGCTTAAAAACATGTTATCTACAGGTCATATAGGATTTTTGGAAATTTTGTCAAATTTTATAAGCATGGTTTAATAAGGTAAAACAGCCCGTACTTTAGTCAAGTACCGGCGAGAACGTGTAAAAATGGACAACGTAGGTTATAAGCATAAATGGTATAAAATGAATGATGCTTGTTGTTTTTGTTTTTGGCGTGAGTTATATTTGTCTTAAGTGACTTGTATATATGTATTTTATACAGTACCGTAAGTATTTAAATGAGATTACTCATTACGCGTTATTTGTGATAGGTGTTGATTTACCCGGGCATCCGTAACATCGTCAGTGATCACTCCTCGAACTACCGACTACTTAATATCTAAGGTGTGAATTTATAGCCTCGCTTATATTATTTCAAATTGTTTTACCCGCGAGGGAAATGCATGCTAGTTTTTAAAAAGGAACGTATATCATGAATGATTGTTAGACCCGAAAGTTGCCTTAGAAATTGTGTTGAGTACCAAAGTTGCAAAAGTCCCTAAATTCATGAACTATTAACTATTGTCTTGCCCTTGCGAAGGGGGAAATAGCCGCTTATGCAATTTGTAGTACTACGGGGTTAACGACCCAATGCTAGCCGAGAAGCTGTACTTATAGTAAGTTCTGCGGTAGATTATTTTGTATGAGAAATAAGGTATAATTGCAACTGATGCCTTTAGAAGGGGCACTGGTTTCATCTGAATCATGCCGGTATATTTACGCGGGTGATTGAGTTAACGGATTAGTGTCATGAGCTTAAACACAATTGTCAGTATCCTGATTGTAGTTTGTTTGATCGACAAGACTATAAATGATCACGAATGGTTTTTATTATATATACGTTCAAATGGATTGAAAAACCTATGAATTCCACTCAACGTTTTCGTTGACCAAATTTTTGGCATGTATTTCAGGTAACCGCTGAGCAGTAGGATGGAGCATGCATGGGATGGATGTTGTGTGATCGGCTTGGTGTCCGCTTGTTTTTCCCTCCTTTTCTACTTAAACAATTTTTATGTTTAATGTCATGTGGATGTAAACTGAAGTTTTTGGGGTTGAGATTCATGGGGACCGAAAACGCTAAACTCTGTGCACTATTTGGGGTTGGAAAAACTGTGGACATGTATCATCTAAAAATTTTAAATGTTGAATTTTTAAGTCGACGTCTTTTTAGCGTCGTTTGATATCTCTTGTGTGCAATGAATACTGTGTAGCACCCATTGTTGTAGTTCCGCTGCGCATAACAATTGTGGGGGTGTTACAATAACCAAATCCGTTGATGGTTGATATTTTACCAAAAAATGTAGGGTTATCAGTACACCTTATTCTTTATGAATAAAGTATTGGCTATTCCATAGTGTACGGCTAACTGGTAAAGAATAAATCAAATCCATTGATAGTTGATGATTTCCTAAAAATCATGATGCCAATACAGAAAGGTTTGTTGTTAACTGTTTTATTTCAGGTAAGAAGACACAAGCAGAACTGTTGATTCATAGGTGCTTTATATGCATAAGACTCCTATTTGATGATGACAAAAAGGGGAAGAAGACATATGAGTTGACAATATAGTTGCTGCAAAAGAATGTTTACAAGACACAAGAAGATCATAATTTGAAGACAAATATTATATTCATGAAGACTTGAAGATTATCTTATCAGAAGAATATCTGCATTAAGTGTTTGGCTACATTTAGTTGTATACAAGTACAAGATTACCAAGTTTAATCCAAGTTTGAAGAGAAGACTGAAGACATGTATTTAATGCATTCAATACACAGAGAAACTAGAAGAAAACAAGTTATCATTCTTGTTTAGGGGAGGATTATTGGGAATTATTTGTAAAGTATCAAGTACCGCTAGTGCAAGTACAAGTACTGTTAGTGATGGCAAGTACCGTTAGTGTTAACGCGATACATAGCAAGTACTGTTAGTTATATTGTAAGTGCTGCTATATTGATTAGGACGAATATATCTTTAGAAAAGATATGTCATAGTTATAGTTATAGTACATCTTATGTGATATACTTAATTGTTTAGAATATAGATAAGATATCATATGTGATATACTTATCATAATAGAATATTCTAAGGTTTCTAGGGTTCCTTACAATATAAAAGGAACATAGGTATAATGAGTTTATTGTACCTCACTGAAAGTCGATTAATAGAAGACCGAATAGTTAAAAGTAATTATGTTCTTCTTTGCTTTACAAGTTAGATTCTATATAACTTATTTGGCTGGGTAAGAGTTCTCAAGTGCTCTAGTTTGATTAGAAGCTATTGTAAAAATTCTTAACATAATACAGATCCATTCAAAGGGATCAACAATTACTAGCATAACAATTGATGTAATGGGTCTATGTAAATATAGTTCTAGGATTCGAGTAAAATAATATGGTTTTTATACCGGGGTAATTTTATTTTCTTGAAAGTAGTTTGTTATTGAAAATACTAATATTTGAACTTATTTCTATAATAATGGCTCAACCCGATAATAACACTATAAGTTCTGCGTTCAAAGCATTCTTTGATCGTCATTAACTTACTAGCCCAAACTTCAATGATTGGTACCGCTCACTAAGAATTGACTTGAGAGTAGCGGGTACTATTGCTATCTTGACTACTCCTTATCTGAAGGATCTTGCTGAAGAAGCATCTGATGCGCAAAGGCTTGAACATGTTGCTAATGTTAAGAATCACTCTGAGGTGGCTTGCTTAATGCTATATAAAATGGCTCCTCCACTTCAACAGAAGTATGAGCTATTTTCACCAAAACGAATGATTGATGAGCTCAAGGCTATCTTCGAAAATCCGCAAGCTGTGGAGATCTACTACTTAGTAGATGCTTTGCATAGCTGCAAGCTCCTGGAAAGTATGTTAGTGCCTATTACTAGGAGATGAGGGGTTATATGGAACAGGTTATTGCACTAGGACGTAACACCCCCAAATTTGTACAACTCAATACAGCGGAAGACTCGTTGGTGTTACGGGATAGCACATTACTCACATCATAGACAACGCATAAAAATCGCGTCGTTTAATAATAAATCATTTCCATTCATAAATATCAAAGTTACATCGGTCCCAAGTCACATTTCATGCAAAGTTTTATAAAATATTTGAATGGAAAATATTGTTTAAGTGCGGGCCATGAATTCTTGTTGTCTTCCCGAGAATTACCTTCAAGTACCTGAGATAAAACATGTTAAAAGAAAAGGTCAGCGATAACGCCGAGTGAATTCATAGAGTTTAATAAATTCCATCAATATAATATCGGTATCAAATTATTACCGAAAATCATTTTGTACAAATCATTGTAATAGGCCGTAAAATAGCCAAAATCATTTTATACAAATCTTTGTAATAGGCCATAAAATAGCCAAATTCATTTTTATACAAATCCTTATCGAAAATCATAATATAGGCATTTGCCTTAAAAATCATTATACGAGCCAATGTCGTAAAAACATCATACAATACGTCTTATGACGTCGTATAAATTCAAATAAAATCCGTTATATGAATATGGTTATGAAAACCAAAACACGAACATAATATCAATAGTATGACCCTGTATTGCTAGTCAGGCAATACATCGTAATTCGAAGCGTCTAATAGTATTTTGTTAGTTTTGGATTATTATAAGTCGCATGACATTGTTACCTTACTAAACCAACAACGGGTAGCTAACCCGATACCAATTTTGCCCATCTAAAGTAGCGTGTCGTCACAAAGGTCACGCTATGGAAATCTTCTCATACATAAATTCGCTTACCAATCAATGTGGCACGACGGGGATCAACCGTCAAGGCGCGAACTGGGGTGATCGTCCCCAAATAGTACTATTATATGCATAAGCGTCTACCAACTCCCGGTAGTTCACAATTCATGCTAATGGGACTTTTAGTGACATAACCTAACTTTAATAATCCATTTTATTTCATCTATCGGGTCCATTAATCATTTATCGGGTCATACAATCGGGTCATTCAATCATTCGGGTCCAAAATCAATAAACAAACAATCGGGACAAATGGTGTCCTATTTTATAAAAACTAACATGTTATCTCCCTCGCGGGTTTATAAAACATTTCATAAAAACATTTAAAAGAGTGCGAGGCTATGAACTCACGTTGATGTGGGAAGGCGATTATCGGCGATTCGGACGTACGGTGCGTGCTTCAATCACGGAAACCTAGACAAATAATACTCGGTCTTAGACTCATGTCCAATGACTTTATAGAAATACCAATTATGTATACATATGATGATTATATATATATATGATGATCAAGTGGGTTTACATATTCTCATTTACTCATTTTTGTGTTATGTGTCGATAACTTTTATACTAGTTTTCTCGTTTTACCCATTTACGTGTTTTAGGTCCAATAAGCCTATTATAAGTTATTAACTTGTACTCATCCATTTCATACTTATATTATCAGTATTTAAGCTTTCAAGTTGGGCCCAAATGGGTTAAGCCCAATAAGTTCTTTTTACAAGTTTTTATCTTATTTAGTCCAATTGTTAGTCCATTATGCTTAGTTAGCTCGTAAATGTCCGTATTTCTTATAGCTCGGGTTTTATCGGTTTTTAATTGTATTAGTTACTTGTACATCAGTATGTGACTTTTATAAACTTTACATTAGACGGGTTTGGTCGTCTAAGTTTTATTTGGCGAAAAACGTTAATTTTACGGCGATAGCCGAAAAAGTCGTAAAAATCAAGTTTATAGTTTTATAGCTTATAAAACTTAACAAGTTACCATTTTTATAATTTATACACTTATTCCACCTTTTAAATATTTATATAAATAGAATCCATAAGTTAGTGGGTTTTAATTTATATTTTATACATTAAAATTTTGAGTGCTTATATAATAGTATTATTCTTTAATTTCCAAAAATCTGATTTTTATCTTTACTTTCACCAAAACTGCCATATCTTGAGTTCTATACGGAGATAGAAGCTCAAATTTTTATCACATAAAGTACATGATATGTGCTACATTTAACTATACTATAGCTACTGTTGAATCCTCTTCTAAATATTTTCTAAAAATCGTCCAAAACAGTAACCTCAGATTTATACCCTAAACTTGTTTTGATCATATCTCACTCATTACTTTGATTCCATTGCATGGCCAACTCTCACATGTGTACAAGACTCATAGCTTACTGTAAATCCATTCCACTTCATCATTTTATCAGTTTACCATATGGTTCTTTACTGTTTTATACAGCCATGTAAATTAATCAAGATTTTAACCTTGTTTCTTATGGTTTTTCACCTTTTTAATCATATTTATCAACACCAAATCCCCCACATAACATTTTTATCATCATATAATCATCATATACATATAAAATAGGAAATAAAATACATGTTTACATAATCAAAATAACAAGAAGATGAGGAGGACAATCTTTATACCACCATGATGATGTAGGTTGTGATCAAAACATGGATTTTGATGGAGAAACTTGTGCTTAGCCAACACCATCTTCAAGACCATCAATCTTTATGATCACCTTGTGGAAAATCAGCCCCAAGACACCATGAATACTCCTCCTTGGATGTTATAACTTGCACCAATCAATAGGGCTTCAAAAGGGCATCAACATGTATATGAATAACATGAGATTTTGTGGTTGATTTTTGATCAAATGAGGGTGTTCTTGGTGAAAGTGGACGGCAATAATGGAGGATGGGAGAGAGATTTGAGTTGTTTGCATGGTGAGAAATGAGTTAGCTAGTTTTGGTCTAGTGGTTTTTGTTTGGTGGAAGTTTAAAGTGTAAGCTAAGGACATGTGTAAGGCTTGTTAGCTACACTTGACACCTCATGGTGTTAAGTAGCTAATGTTGGCCGATTTTGGGGGTGGGACAAGTGTCCCACTTGTCTCATCCCCATTTATTTACGGGTACTCCTCGATTCTAGTTTCCTCGATTTGCGTGCCCTCGGGTCGTTTTACGAAAAACGTTTTTATAAATTATGAATCAACGTCACAAAACGAAACCAATAAAAATTGTCTCATAAAAAACGGAGTTCGAAAACGTAAATACGTAATCCTAAGGTTTCCGGTTTAGTCGTGAAGGACGTTAAAATAAAATCGTATGTCCTAATCTCTTCTCGTAAATTTGTGAGTTTATGAACCAACACAAATTTAAAACTCCAAAATAATATTCATGGACAAATTTATTTTTCTGAAATGTCGGACTGTCACCAAAGATGGTGTATGTAAACGTAAGCACGTACGTAGAATCCTCCGGTTTAAACGTAGTCGATGCTACTTCAAGACGTAAATCCAAATTACTTCCCAAAAATAAGTGAGTTCATATTGTAACATTAAAATAATGTTTTGAAATAAATATCGAGAATAAAATATCAACCATAAATTGACGGATTGTCACAGCATTTACCCCTAAACAGGATCTTTGTCCTCAAAGATCATCTTACCTTACTACTCGCTTCTTATAGAGTTAAAGCCATGTGGGTATTTCCTCCACATTCGGTCTTTTCTCACAAGTGCAATCCATTATAATACGCGAGTTATTATCAAACATAACTACGGGAATAAGATCAGGCTTAATGTTGACTTACTTTCTCTATCCATAATGTTCACGGGTTTCTGATGAATGCAACTTTTCGCCGATCTAAGCTTTACTAAGAACAATCAGATTCTCACTTGATAGATATTCCATCAAGTTCGATTTACGAAACAAAATTCATGCAGTCCTTGAAGTCCTAGGGTAGATCCAGCTTATATGCCTTTCAATCCCAACTTTTACATCATCTCAATGGTCCCATACAACGGGGACTTATATCCCATGATTTGTCAGATCATGAATTCATTTTTTCAAGGTTAAAAATTGTGGCATAACTTCGCTACCCATTTGGCACTTCGGGATCTACTTTTCATATTCACATATCCTCTTGCCCACTACCGGCAGTCAATAATCAGGTCCTAATTTCAACAATCATTTCAGATCTCGCGGGTCGGGTATTTTGCAAGGATAGGTTCGCCATCATAGGAACCTTAAACCTAAAAGACGTGTCCAACTCACAATGGGTGTATGTCGGATATCTTCATCTTAACTCTTGCTTACAGATGCTCTAATATTTAGATCCTAACAGGATTCGATCTCAATCCTAACACGATGGTTATCAAAGATAATCTCTCCAAAGGAAAACGATTATACAGTATATTACCAAAGGTCAATCATTCAAACATAAAACAGCACTTATATTACTTTGTATCGTTACTTTACCTCGTCCCTTCGATTTGGGGTGGTACATAGTACTCTCATCAAGGTTCGTTCTTATTGATTTCTGAGCAAATCTCTAGAAATCCGATGCGGAGCGAGGATCTTGATAAAGATGTTTGATACAAGCACACTATGTTTACATAACTCTTTTTGCATTTATCATTAACGGGAATGATATTTAACAGATTTGGTCAGTCTGTCGACGATGACCCAAATCGAATCAAATTTAGATGATGACCTTTGCTATAGATAGACGTTTACTAATATAACTATATCTCACAATCCTCCATATTTAGACAATCACATGTGGTCTTTTATACATTTAACGCCATCGGCTTCTCAATTCTAATGGTTCACATTAGCCGCGAACCACTTTTTATTATCTATATCATCCTTTTTACAAATATCGTTCATATTTTAAATTGTTCGGCAATTTATTTTGCACCTTCATTATTAAGGAACATGTCCTAATTGGTTCCTTATCTTTTCTACATAATGCGTCAGTATCTATATTCACCTCTCATGATGATATAATTATCATGTCCACAATTCACTCGGATATTCTTTCTATATTATGCGTCAGTAATTACGTTCACTTTCTTCTGATGAAATAAATATCATAACTGTATTTATTCAAAATTCTTTCTTCATATCTTTTATGTTTCAGTTTCGTCTCAACTATCATTTTTATCAGTTTTTCTCAATCCGGCGTTTAAAGCGTCGATAATAATTATAATTAATTAAATAAAAATTATTAAATTTTTATGAAACGTAAACGTTTTAAATTTCTTAGTTCGACCAATTAAAATAAAATGTTCAAAATAAATTTGATTTTAATTATCAAGATTTTTGCTAATTTATCGAAAATAATTATTAAGATTTGTAAATGTTTGAAAAATCTTTGGTTATACTTTTGGTCAAAATTTTCTTAGTTGAAAAGAAAAAATTGTCGTTTCAAATTTTAAGTCATGGTTTAAATGGTTTCCTCAATCCTTCTTAGGTTGTCTTAAGGTATACACAAACATTTATCCCTAAACAGAAGTTCAGCTAAATGGTTTGTGTATAAGGGAATAATCCCTTTAAAAATCCTTTGTTAAAACATTTGTCAGAACATATTTCCATTTCTTTTTGGTAAAATCCAAAGTCTTAAAAGGGCTCTTAATTTTTGAAGAGTCTATATGCATACATCTTACCATTATTAATCCAATGGTCATTCTATGTAAAGGATTAACTTTTTAATCCCTAAGCGTTAATGGTTCTAATCTTTGAAAAGTCAATATAGCTTCCATTATCTATTAATCACACGGTTAAATCATATAAAGGATTAAGTCCTTAATCACATGTTAAATATTTAAGGTATAGGTTTTCATTGTTTAGCCAAATTCAGGGCAATTTATAACTGATTATTAACTCATTCTTATTCTTATAAATAAACAAATAAATGGTCCTTAATGATCACGAGCATGAATTTATCAAATTACCGCCTACACACGTGATTCACCAAATTTATGAATGCTACGTGTGCATTGGTCAATCCAAACGACATCACGTGAAACCCATAATGTTCATCACAAGTTTAGGATGTAATGATTGGAATAGATAATCTTCTTCGCAGATTCGAAGTTGATGATAACCATGTCGTGGATAAAATCTTTAAACATACGCTAGAACCTTGTAAATGATCGAACAAATCTTCCATTTCGAGTTATGGATATCGTTTTCGATTGTCAATTTACTCAGTTCACAGTAATCTATAAATATAAGGAAAGATAACACCATAGCTCTTCAGGATGACAGGCTTGGTATAATAAAATCTTTCTCCGACAACTTTCTCAGTTGTACGGTAATTCCTTTAATTTAGATGGTGCTGACGTACAGTGCACAAGCCACAAGTGCAGCACCGGAAATATAATCAATACCAATTTCTACTTGCCTTAATGGCGAAAGTCTAGGTAATTCATCAACAAATACTTCCTAAAGTTTCAGATAACCGAAACATCTTTTAATAAATTCATATTAGGTTCTTTCTAGATTATAATATCTATGACTAATTCACAACCAATCACAATATAATCTCAAGTCTAAATACAGGATATGATCATCCGTCAAGAATTATTTAGTTCACTTTTGATAATCAACATCTTATCATTTAGGGAATTCTACTCGAGTTCCCACCTATTAAGACAATGTCGTCATGTCATAATCAATCAATCCATTCTACCGGCATTATCAACTTTTCAGTTTCATTGCCGTCGATAAGATGTGAACTTCTCAAAGGACTAATAATAATTCATAATCCTTTACAAATTCAAGGATATCTGGAGACACAACTATTATTAAAAGAGTAAGGTCAACGCATAATCTATGCGAGAGAATTTCAAATCAGATACAGACGAAAACATTTAACGAATATGAATATATCCCATGTTTTCATAATTTGAGTACGCATTCGAAAGCTCCTCAGATCGTTACCCAGGTCATTCAAATGAAATCAAATCAAAAGAAATGATAGGAACGTCGATACATCTAGTCGGGTATCAACACTCGGTAATCAAGTACTTTTCCTAAGAATCTCACTACGGGAGAATTGGACAAGAATGGGATTATCAATTGTCAAATAAGACAAATTCCACAGATGAATAAATTCGACTCAGAAGAATAGATGCTACAGGCACATATGTAGGTGTCCCTAACATTATGTCCCTATTTTTCACTTCTTGCAGATCTCATAAAATTTAATCTTTCACAATCTTCAAAGAAAATGTAGTGTTTATTCATTAGTTTTATGGTGACTACTAATCAGTCTTGCATGGTCCGTTCCAAATTGTATGTAGGCACGCAACTATATACAATTTCACGATTAACGATGCAATACTCAGTTCGTCAAAATTTTATCATCATGTTTATAATAAAAACATTTTCATGCTTAATTCTTAAATAAGAATCAAAAATAAATTTACAAAGATTTTCCTTGTTATGAAAACAATTAAGTTTTCCAAAGCGTCTCATAAACAATTTTATTTTGATATCAATCACTTATAAATCTCACTTTGAATAATCCTTATTGTGATGAAAATTCAATTTTTCTCAAGGAATACTGTTTCATCTTTATAAAAACAATGAATGATCTGCAAAAGAGTGATGAAGAGTTGTTCACCAAGAACTTAACTACGATATGATAGGAAATGAGCTTAGCCAATTAATCATGAGGTTCATGACCTCGATGGCACTCACGAAGAATGATTCACAACGTAACTCAAATCAAGATGAGTACTTGTTCAATGGTTGCATCACTAATGCGAGCATTAGGATGAAGCAATAAAAGATAGATAACATCGATACATGTAGAATTTAGCAATCAAAGGTAGTCTTTTTCAGTAATCACAAACAAGTCAAAATTGTACCGTAACACATTACGTGTCACTATGTCATACAATTTACAAAACTCATCCTACCAACTGATATCTCAGTTAAGTTAGGGATATTTAAAAGATACCACAATGAATACTAATCTACAAGAGTCATTAGGTGTCCCACAATGAATACTAATCTACAATGGCCTAGGAACAACCCTTAACACGAACCTAAAATCATTGAAAACCTCATAATTCAATCACAGAACTTAACGACTTCCTCTTATCAATTTATTATTCCATATGGGTTAAATTTTAATTTATTCAAATTTCAATCACTTTTATACTCAATTCGATATCCTACTTCATTCTCCAATACTTTCAATCTTTATTCTTAGGCCTTAAAATGGCAATATAAGCTCATTATGAATAACACTTAATTCCAATCCTATAGCTCTTACAACAACAATTATCAAATGTGACTAGCATGAGATGACTCACACATTCAACTAGACTTCTCGGAAAGGTATTAGTGGCATGAGGCTTTTGGGTACTGGTTCCAATGACAGCCTCAAGTGCAACATTCACCCTTTCGATTTCAATTTAAGAATTGGGTGACAACTAATCAGATGACATCTTTCCAGGTGATAACGTTTTGTCAAACTCCACTCATTAAGGAAAGATCGTCATGACATCGATATCAGATTTAATCTCGCCAATTCTTCTTCAATATCACAATCAGCTAATATCTACATTTCTACGAGTATCAACCATTTGTTGGGATCATAAATATCCACAACTTGGTTTAGATCTAGGATAGCTAGAATTCCTACGAGAATAGCTTCGATTAATTAACTAGGGGATTTAGGGTTACTTGTGACAATCGACGTCGTATAAATACCTCGTATAAAAATCAAAATAATCATCAAACAATCATGTAAAAAAAATTACATCATATATATATATATAATCCAAGTTATATATATATTAAAATAACACTTCTCAGTCTTGGCCTTGTCGGTAACTCGGGAATTCTTCGGCACCGTTATAGTCAAAAGATTTTTAGACATTTTTAGAAAAATGTTTATAGTTAAAAGATTTTGAAAAGTTTTTATTCAAAACCTTGGTTTTTAAAAATCTTTCGTTCTCTATAACGAGAGCTCTGGTACCAAACTGTAACACCCCCAAATTTGTACAACTCAATACAGCGGAAGACTCGTTGGTGTTACGGGATAGCACATTACTCACATCATAGACAACGCATAAAAATCGCGTCGTTTAATAATAAATAATTTCCATTCATAAATATCAAAGTTACATCGGTCCCAAGTCATTACATTTCATGCAAAGTTTTATAAAATATTTGAATGGAAAATATTGTTTAAGTGCGGGCCATGAATTCTTGTTGTCTTCCCGAGAATTACCTTCAAGTACCTGAGATAAAACATGTTAAAAGAAAAGGTCAGCGATAACGCCGAGTGAATTCATAGAGTTTAATAAATTCCATCAATATAACTTTGGTATAAAATTAGTACCAAAAATCAATTCGTACAAATCATTGTAATAGGCCGTAAAATAGCCAAAATCATTTTATACAAACCTTTGTAATAGGCCATAAAATAGCCAAAGTCATTTTTATACAAATCCTTATCGAAAATCATAATATATGCATTTGCCTTAAAAATCATTATACGAGCCAATGTCGTAAATACATCATACAATACGTCTTATGACGTCGTATAAATTCAAATAAAATCCGTTATATGAATATGGTTATAAAAACCAAAACACGAACATAATATCAATAGTATGACCCTGTATTGCTAGTCAGGCAATACATCGTAATTCGAAGCGTCTAATAGTATTTTGTTAGTTTTGGATTATTATAAGCCGCATGACATTGTTACCTTACTAAACCAACAACGGGTAGCTAACCCGATACCAATTTTTCCCATCTAAAGTAGCGTGTCGTCACAAAGGTCACGCTATGGAAATCTTCTCATACATAAATTCGCTTACCAAACAATGTGGCACGACGGGGATCAACCGTCAAGGCGCGAACTAGGGTGATCGTCCCCAAATAGTACTATTATATGCATAAGCGTCTACCAACTCCCGGTAGTTCACAATTCATGCTAATGGGACTTTTAGTGACATAACCTAACTTTAATAATCCATTTTATTTCATCTATCGGGTCCATTAATCATTTATCGGGTCATACAATCGGGTCATTCAATCATTCGGGTCCAAAATCAATAAACAAACAATCGGGACAAATGGTGTCCTAATTTATAAAAACTAACATGTTATCTCCCTCGCGGGTTTATAAAACATTTAAAAGAGTGCGAGGCTATGAACTCACGTTGATGTGGGAAGGCGATTATCGGCGATTCGGACGTACGGTGCGTGCTTCAATCACGGAAACCTAGACAAATAATACTCGGTCTTAGACTCATGTCCAATGACTTTATAGAAATACCAATTATGTATACATATGATGATTATATATATATATATGATTATCAAGTGGGTTTACATATTCTCATTTACTCATTTTTGTGTTATGTGTCGATAACTTTTATACTAGTTTTCTCGTTTTACCCATTTACGTGTTTTAGGTCCAATAAGCCTATTATAAGTTATTAACTTGTACTCATCCATTTCATACTTATATTATCAGTATTTAATCTTTCAAGTTGGGCCCAAATGGGTTAAGCCCAATAAGTTCTTTTTACAAGTTTTTATCTTATTTAGTCCAATTGTTAGTCCATTATGCTTAGTTAGCTCGTAAATGTCCGTATTTCTTATAGCTCGGGTTTTATCGGTTTTTACTTTTATTAGTTACTTGTACATCAGTATGTGACTTTTATAAACTTTACATTAGACGGGTTTGGTCGTCTAAGTTTTATTTGGCGAAAAACGTTAATTTTACGGCGATAGCCGAAAAAGTCGTAAAAATCAAGTTTATAGTTTTATAGCTTATAAAACTTAATAAGTTACCATTTTTATAATTTATACACTTATTCCACCTTTTAAATATTTATATAAATAGAATCCATAAGTTAGTGGGTTTTAATTTATATTTTATACATTAAAATTTTGAGTGCTTATATAATAGTATTATTCTTTAATTTCCAAAAATCTGATTTTTATCTTTACTTTCACCAAAACTGCCATATCTTGAGTTCTATACGGAGATAGAAGCTCAAATTTTTATCACATAAACTACATGATATGTGCTACATTTAACTCTTCTATAGCTACTGTTGAATCCTCTTCTAAATATTTTCTAAAAATCGTCCAAAACAGTAACCTCAGATTTATACCCTAAACTTGTTTTGATCATATCTCACTCATTACTTTGATTCCATTGCATGGCCAACTCTCACATGTGTACAAGACTCATAGCTTACTGTAAATCCATTCCACTTCATCATTTTATCAGTTTACCATATGGTTCTTTACTGTTTTATACAGCCATGTAAATTAATCAAGATTTTAACCTTGTTTCTTATGGTTTTTCACCTTTTTAATCATATTTATCAACACCAAATCCCCCACATAACATTTTTATCATCATATCATCATCATATACATATACAATAGGAAATAAAATACATGTTTACATAATCAAAATAACAAAAAGATGAGGAGGACAATCTTTATACCACCATGATGATGTAGGTTGTGATCAAAACATGGATTTTGATGGAGAAACTTGTGCTTAGCCAACACCATCTTCAAGACCATCAATCTTTATGATCACCTTGTGGAAAATCAGCCCCAAGACACCATGAATACTCCTCCTTGGATGTTATAACTTGCACCAATCAATAGGGCTTCAAAAGTACATCAACATGTATATGAATAACATGAGATTTTGTGGTTGATTTTTGATCAAATGAGGGTGTTCTTGGTGAAAGTGGACGGCAATAATGGAGGATGGGAGAGAGATTTGAGTTGTTTGCATGGTGAGAAATGAGTTAGCTAGTTTTGGTCTAGTGGTTTTTGTTTGGTGGAAGCTTAAAGTGTAAGCTAAGGACATGTGTAAGGCTTGTTAGCTACACTTGACACCTCATGGTGTTAAGTAGCTAATGTTGTCCGGTTTTGGGGGTGGGACAAGTGTCCCACTTGTCTCATCCCCATTTATTTACGGGTACTCCTCGATTCTAGTTTCCTCGATTTGCGTGCCCTCGGGTCGTTTTACGAAAAACGTTTTTATAAATTATGAATCAACGTCACAAAACGAATCCAATAAAAATTGTCTCATCAAAAACGGAGTTCGAAAACGTAAATACGTAATCCTAAGGTTTCCGGTTTAGTCGTGAAGGACGTTAAAATAAAATCGTAAGTCCTAATCTCTTCTCGTAAATTTGTGAGTTTATGAACCAACACAAATTTAAAACTCCAAAATAATATTCATGGACAAATTTATTTTTCTGAAATGTCGGACTGTCACCAAAGATGGTGTATGTAAACGTAAGCACGTACGTAGAATCCTCCGGTTTAAACGTAGTCGATGCTACTTCAAGACGTAAATCCAAATTACTTCCCAAAAATAAGTGAGTTCATATTGTAACATTAAAATAATGTTTTGAAATAAATATCGAGAATAAAATATCAACCATTAATTGACGGATTGTCACAAGGACAACCCTATGATCATAATATGGCTGTCAACTTGATCAATAGGTCCTTTAACAAGGACTTCAATGATTTTCTTAGAAACTATAATGTGCATTGCACGGGGAAGACAATTAATGATTTGCATGCAATGCTCATTGACTATGAAAAAGGGGTTGACAGACAAGGCATCTACTACTACGCCTCCTGTACTAACCATACAAAAGGGTAGAGTAAGTAAGCCAAAACCGCAAGCGAACAAGAAGAAAGGAAAAGGCAAGGGTGATAAGGGCAAACATGTTGCGACTTATTCGAAACATAAGCAGAACATTTTCAAGAAGAATAGATCTCAGAACTCAGAAGGATGAGACTTGTCACCATTGAAAGGCAAGTTGTCATTGGAAGAGGAATTACCCTATTTACATCGAAGAGTTGCGAGAAATAAAGAAGAACTCTGAGTAGAGCGATGTAGCTTCAGGTACTTTATTTATGATTGAATTGTTTAATTTGACATACAGATTAAATTCCTGGGTATATAATACGGGATGCGGTATTAACATTTGTAATACCCTGCAGGGATTTAATCTTGAAAGGAAGCTTTCATATGCGGAACAATTTTTGCAAGTGGGTAATGGCGGACAAGCAGCAGTTGAAGCTATGGGAACATTTAATTTACTTTTACCTTCGGGTTTAGTACTTATTTTAAATGATTGTCATTATGCACCTACAATATTTAGGGGTGTCATTTCCTTTTCTTGTTTGTTGAATAATGGATTCGTTCACATGATTGATAATAATGGAATTTTTGTTTGGAAAATGGTATTTTCTATTTTAATGCAATTTGTGTAAAGGGTGTGTTTGAAATAGACATGCATGATAATGAATCCAACAATAATAAATCTGTCTTTAGCAAGAACTCTTCTTATCTTTGTCATTGTAGACTTGCCCATATCGGGAAGACTCGTATACAAAAGCTCCAACATGAAGGTCTTTTGGAAAATATCAATGATGAATCATTTGAAAAATGTGAGTCTTGTATCTCTGGAAAGATGACCAAGAAACCTTTTAATAGCAATATTGAAAGAGCTACTGATCTACTTGGATTAATACATACCGATGTGTGTGGACCACTTAGACATGTGTCAAGGAAAGGTGCAACTACTTTTTAACATTTACAGATGATTATAGCCGTTATAGTTATGTTTATTGACTTAAGCATAAACATGAGGTATTTCAAACATTCAAAGTGTTTAAAGCAAAAGTAGAACTACAACTAGGAAATAATATTAAAGCTCTTGGTTCTGATAGAGGTGGTGAATATTTAAGTCAAGTGTTTAGAGATTATCTAAGTGAGAATGAAATTGTTCAGCATCTTACTTCTCCCTATACTCCATAACAAAATGGTCTACCCGAAAGGAGAAATCGTACATTATTAGATATGGTACGATCTATGTTTAATCTTACAACTTTACATTTATCATTTTGGGATTATGCTTTAGAGTCTGCTATTCGCATTTTAAATATGGTTCTCACAAAGAAGTTTGATAAGACACCATATAAAATATGGCATGGAAAGAAGCTATATTTGTTTTATTTAAAGGCCTGGGGTAGCGAGGCGTATGTGAAAAGTGACTCGGGTGACAAACTCCAACAACGATCTATTAAATGTATCTTTGTAGGATACCCTAAGGAAACTATGGGTTACTACTTTTCTTCTCCACCTGAGAAAAAAATGATTGTTGCTAGGTATGGAGACTTCCTTGAAAGTGATATTGTAAAACGAGAATTCAGTGGGAGAAATTATGATCTTGAAGAGAGTCATATAGATACATTACCTTCTGAAAACACTAGCGATGCAATTCCTGTAGAACCAGAAAGTATGGCGGTTCCACCAGAATTAGTTCCTCTGCGTAGATCCACAAGGATTAAAAACGCAAATAGCAATATATGTCTTAACATAGAGGATGTTGATGAAGTACGGGATCTTGGTGAACCTGCTAATTATAAATCCTCCATACTTGATATGAGAAGGATAAGTGGATGGTTGCTATGGATGAGGAAACGAAATCTATAAAAGTTAATGATGTTTGGATTCTTGCAGAACCACCACCGAATGCTAAAGTAGTGAGAGATAAGTGGATATACAAGAAGAAAACCGACATGGACGAAAAAGTAGAATCCTATAAAGCACGTTTAGTAGCTAAAGGTTTTACTCAAACTTTTGGCGTAGACTACGAGGAGACATTTTCTCCTGTAGCAGACTTGAGAGATATTAGGATTCTCATAGCTATAGCATCATACTATTACTATGAGATATGGCAAATGTATGTTAAAACTGCCTTCTTGAACGGTCGCTTAGATGAAGACATCTATATGCAGCAACCAGAAGGATATGTTGATCCTGGGAATAAAGAACACGTGTGTAAACTTCAAAGATCCATTTATGGTTTGAAGCAAGCATCACATCAATGGAATAAGCGATTTGATTAAGTAATAAAAAAGTTTAGATTTATTCAAAACCGTGACGAGCCTTGTGTATATCGCAAAGGTTATGGGAGTGATGTAGTATTTCTAGTCCTATATGTTGATGACATATTATCTTGGTGAATGTTTTTCTACGAAGGATTTAGGAGAAGCTGCATACATTCTGGGAATTAAGATCTATCGGGATAGGAAAAGACGGTTAATTGGTCTAAGTCAAGATGCTTATATAGATAAGATATTGAAGAAGTATAACATGCATAATTCCAAGAAAGGTTTTCAACCTATGGAAGTTAAGCATAATCTGAGTCATGAGATGGATGCATCAACTCTTGGAGAGGAGGCATACATGCAGAAGGTGCCTTACGCTTTGGCTGCAGGATCTATAAGGTATGATGTTAGATGCACAAGGCCTGATGTGGCGTTTGCTCAGAACTTGGTCAGTAGATACCAACGTAATCCATGGAAGCTCCATTGGACTGCTGATAAACATATTCTAAAGTATTTGAGGAGTACAAAAGATATGTTTTTGGTATTTGGAGGGAAACCAGACACAGAACTGAATGTGACAGGTTTTTGTGATGCGTCCTGACAATGTGATAAAGACGATTCGAAGTCACAGACGTGTTACGTTTTTGTTATCAATGGAGAAGCAGTTGACTGAAAAGAGCAAGAAGCAGACTACGATTGCAATGCATGCTACTCAAATCTGAGTACATGGCTGCTTCAGAAGCTGCAATGGAAGTTGTTTGGATTAGGAATTTTATTGGATATCTTGGAGTGATGCCCTCAATAAAATATTGCGACAATTCTACTGCAATAATATTCACCAATGATTTTGTGGTCATGAAAGTCGCCAGACACTTTATGCGTAGACATCACTACGTCCGAGAACAAGTTAAAGCTCGTGAAATCAAATTAATAAAAGTTCACACAGATGATAACGTAGTTGATCCCTTAACAAAGGCTTTGCCTAGACCAAAGGTAGTTAAGCATGCCAATGCGAGTGGGCTGCAACTAGCTAGAGAACTCATGCAATAAATTTGAGATTAGTATTTGTATAAAGTGTTGGGCCAATTTAGAGCCTATAAATTGTCCTTGTACTGATTTTTATGAAATGTACCCTAAGTAGTCTATAAGTCGGTAAACTTAAGTAAGTTCACTGAGTCATCCTCAAGATGTTCATACAAGTCCACATAGACTCCTTCACTACTGCAGTGGATCTGAGCGAGTGAAGACAAGAACCAAGATCAGGATAATGGAGTTAGTGAGTAATGACAATGAATCACTAATACCTGAAGACCATCTCTGATATGAAGACCTCTAAAGTATTTACTAAAGACATAGTGGGAACTTTCTTCGGTGAAAAAGGAAGAATATAAAGTACAAGGTGGCTACTTGACTTTATTGAAGCTTCCAAAGGAAGCTTCACTTTCCCACTATATATAGTTGTCTCATTGCTTAGAGATAGATAGAGATTTCCATTCCACCAAAATACACATAGTTTTAGTGTTAGGATTTCCTCCTCCTTAAATGGGAGTTTAGTTTATCGTCATCGCCCGGTTGTTATTCCACAAACAACAAGGCAACATGTGACAATCCGTCAATTTATGGTTGATATTTTATTCTCAAATATTATTTAAAAACATTATTTTAATGTTATATTATGAACTCACTTATTTTGGGAAGAATTTTGGATTTACGTCTTGAAGTAGCATCGACTACGTCTAAACCGGAGGATTCAATGTTACGTGCTTACGTTTACATACACCGTTTTGGTGACAGTCCGACATTTCAGAAAATAAATTTGTCCGTGAATATTATTTTGAGATTTTAAATTTGTGTTGGTTCATAAACTCACAAATTTACGAGAAGAGATTAGGACTTATGATTTTATTTTAACGCCCTTTACGACTAAACCGGAAACCTTAGGATTACGTATTTACGTTTTCGAACTCCGTTTTTGATGAGACAATTTTTATTAGATTCGTTTTGTGTCGTTGACTCATAATTTATAAAAACGTTTTTCGTAAAACGACCCGAGGGCACGCAAATCGAGGAAACTAGAATCGAGGAGTACCCGTAAATAAATAGGGATGAGACAAGTGGGACACTTGTCCCACCCCCACAACACTACAACACACCACTTGATGTGTCAATGTGGTAGCTTAACACTTACACTTGTAAGTTAGCTTCACTTTGAAGCATTATTCACCCAACAAAACTAAGCAAAACCACTAGCTCCTCCCATTACCTCTATTTTCACATGTAATACCACACACAAAACTCTCTGCTTCTCTTCCTTGTGCCGTCCCATTTCCACCATTAAACACCCAATTCATACAAAAATTTAACCACAAACATTTGTTATAATTAACATATGTTAATCTCCATTCAAAGAGATGAAGATTGGTGCAAGTTATAACATCCAAGGAGGAGTTTATATGGAGTCTTGGAGCTGATTTTCCACAAAGAGTTCTTGAAGAATGATGGTCTTGAAGATGGTCTTGGTTTATCACAAGTTTCTCCATCAAAATCCATGTCTTGATCATAACCTACATCATCATGGTGGTCTAAAGATTGTTCTCCCCATCCTTTTGTTAATTTTGATTATGTAATCATGTATTTTCTTCTGAAATGTATATATGTATGATGATATATGATGATAAAAATATTGTGTGGGGATTTGGTGTTGATAATCATGGGTAAAAAGATGAAAAACTATATGTAAAAAGGTTAAAATCATGCTTAAAAATGATGTCTGTATAAAACAGTAAAGAACCATGTGATGAACTGATAAAATGGCATAGATTAATGGATATACAGTAAGTAATATATCTTGTACACATGTGAGAGTTGGCCATGCAATGGAATCATTAGGATGAAAGAGATATGATCAAAACAAGTTTAGAGTACAAATCTGAGTTCACTGTTTTGTACGATTTTTAGAAAATACTTAGAGGTTGATTCAACAGTAGCTATAGGAGAGTTAAATGGAGCACATATCATTTTATTTATGTCATAAAAATTTGAGCTTCTATCTCCATATAAAACTCTAGATTTGGCTGTTTTGGTGAACATGAAAGTAAAAATCAGATTTTGGAAATTAAAGTATAATAGTATTATATAAGCACTCAAATAAAAATAGTATAAAATGTGAATTAAAACCCACTAACTTATATAATAAATTTATATAAATATTTATAAGGATAAATAAATGGACATTTTATAATTATGGTAGTTTAATAAGTTTTATAAGTTATAAAACTATAAACATAATTTTTACGACTTTTTCGGCTATTACCGTAAAATTAACGTTTTTGTTAAATATAAACTTAGACGGTTTGACCCGTCTAATGTAAAATTTTGTAAACCCATATACTGATATATAAACATATATAACAAGTAAAAACCGATAAAACCCGAACTATACAACATGCGGACATTAACGGATTAAGTTAACGTTATTGGACTAATAATACAAAAAAATGGGCTAAAACACTTATAAACTTATTTATTGGGCTTAACCCATTTGGGCCCAACATGTAAAGTGTAAATAATGATAACACAAGTATAAAATGGAGTAATACAAGTTAAAGAACTTATAATAAGTTTATTGGACCTAAAACACGTAAATAGATAAAACTAGTAAACTAGTAAGAAGTTACCAATACGTAGACACTAAAATGAGTAAAAGAGAATATGTAAACCCACTTGATCATCATATATATAAAATCATAATATGTATACATAATTGATATTTTTATAAAGTCATTGGACATGAGTCTAAGACGAGTATTATTTGTCTAGGTTTCCGTGATTGAAGCACGTACCGTACGCCCGAATTGCCGATAACCCGCCTTCCCACATCAACGTGAGTTCATAGCCTCGCACTCTTTTAAATTTTTTTATGAAATGTTTTATAAACCCGCGAGGGAGATAACATGTTAGTTTTTATGAAATAGGACACTAGTTGTCCCGATTGTTTGTTTATTGATTTGGACCCGAATGAATGTATGACCTGATGAATGATTATATGACCCGATAGATGAAATGAAATGGATTATTAAAGTTAGGTTATGTCACTAAAAGTCCCATTAGCATGAATTATGAACTACCGGGATTTGGTAGACGCTTATTCATATAATAGTACTATTTGGGGACGATCACTCCAGTTCGCGCCTTGACGGTTGATTCCCGTCGTGCCACATTGATTGGTAAGCGAATTTATGTATGAGAAGATTTACATAGCGTGACCTTTGTGACGACACGCTAATTTAGATGGGCAAATTGAGTTTCGGGCTAGCTACCCGTTGTTTGTTGTAGTAAGGTAACAATGTCATGCGTCTTATAATAATCCAACTAACGATATACTGCCATATGCACCGAATTACGATATATTGCCTGACTAGCAATATGGGGTCTTACTATTGATATTATGTTCGTGTTTTGGTTTTTCATAACCATATTCATATAACGGTTTTTATTTAACTTTATACAACGTCATAAGACGTATTGTATGATGTTTTTACGACATTGGCTCGTATAATGATTTTTAAGGCAAATGCCTATACTATGATTTTCGCTAAGGATTTGTATAAAAATGACTTTGGCTATTTTATGGCCTATTACAAAGATTTTTACGAAATGATTTTCGGTAATAATTTGATACCGATATTATATTGATGGGTTTTATTAAACTCTGTGAATTCACTCGGCGTTATCGCTGACCTTTTCTTTTAACATGTTTTATCTCAAGTACTTGAAGGTAATTCTCGGGAAGACAACAAGAATTCATGGCCCGTACTTAAACAATAATTTCCATTCAAATGCTTTGTAAAACTTTGTATGAAATAATATGACTTGGGACCTATGTAAATTTGATATTTATGAATGGAAATGCTTTATTATTAAACGACGCGATTTTTATGTGTTGTCTATGATGTGAGTAATGTGTTATCCCGTAACACCAACTAGTCTTCCGTTGTATTGAGTTGTATAAATTTGGGGGTGTTACAGTTTGATACCAGAGATCTCGTTATAGAGAACGAAAGATTTTTAAAACCAAGGTTTTGAATAAAACATTTCAACATCTTTTAACTATTAAATTTTTTCTAAAAATGTCTAAAAATCTTTTGACTATAACGGTGCCGAAGAATTCCCGAGTTAACGACAAGGCCAGACTGAGAAGTGTTATTTTATTATATATATATAACTTGGATTATATATATATATATATATATATATATATATATATATATATATATATATATATATATATATATATATATATATATATATATATATATATATATATATATATATATATATATATATATATATATATATATATATATATATATATAAATATATATATATATATATATATATATATATATATATATATATATGTATATATATATATATGTATATATATATATATACATATATATATATATATATATATATATATATATATATATATATATATATATATATATATATATATATATATATATATATATATATATATATATATATATATATATATATATATATATATATATATATATATATATATATATATATATATATATATATATATATATATATATATATATATATATATATATATATATATATATATATATATATATATATATATATATATATATATATATATATATATATATATATATATATATATATATATATATATATATATATATATATGATGTAATTTTATTACATGATTGTTTGATGATTATTTTGATATTTATACGAGGTATTTATACGACGTAGATTGTCACAAGGAACCCTAAATCCCCTAGTAAATTAATCGAAGCTATTCTCGTAGAAATTCTAGATATCCTAGATCTAAACCAAATTGTGGATATTTATGATCCCAACAAATGGTTGATATTCGTAGAAATGTAGATATTAGTTGATTTTGATATTGAAAAAGAATTGGCGAGATTAAAACTGATATCGATGTCATGACGATCTTTCCTTATAGAGTGGAGTTTGACAAAGCGTTACCACCTGGAAAGGTGTCATCTGATTCGTTGTCACCCAATTCTTAAATTTGAAAAATCTGAAGGGTGAATGTTGCACTTGAGGCTGTTATTGGAACCATTACCCAAAAGCCTCATGCCACTAGTACCTTTCCGAGAAGTCTAATTGAATGTATGAGTCATCTCATACTAGTGACTCATTTGATAACTATTGTTGTAATAGCTAATAGGATTGGAAATTAAGTGTTGTTCTTATTGAGATTTTATTGCCTTTTAAGGCCTAAGAATAAGGTTGTAAGTATTGGAAAATGAGGTAGGATATCACATTGAGTATAAGTTAATTGAAACTTGAATAAAGTAAAATTTAACTTGTATGTAATATGAGATTGTTAAGAAGAATTGTTAAGCTCTGTGATTGGATTATAAGGTTTTAAATGATTGTTAGTTTGTGTTAAGGGTTGTTCCTAGGCCATTGTCCACTTACGAGGATGCCTAGTGTCAAAGAAATAAATTGAAGAAATCTTCTTCTAAATTAGGACCGATGGATCTTTCGGGACTTGTGGAACACCTAATGACTCTTGTAGACTAGTATTCATTGTGGTATCTTTTAAAATAATCCCTAACTTAACTGTGACATCAGTTGGTAGGATGAGTTCTTGCAATTGTATGACATAGTGACACGTAATGTGTTACGGTAGAATTTAGACTTGTTTGTGATTAATGAAAAGACTACCTTTGATTGCTAAATTCTACATGTATCGATGTTATCTATCTTTTGTTGCTTCATCCTAATGTTCGCATTAGTGATGCAACCATTGAACAAGTACTCATCTCGATTTGAGTTACGTTGTGAATTATTCTTTCAGAGTGCCATCGAGGTCATGAACCTCATGATTAAATGGCTAAGCTCATTTCTGGATATATAGTAGTTAGTTCTTGGTGAACAACTCTTGATCACTATTTTGCAGATCACTCGTTGTTTTATAAGTTAAAACGGTATTCCTTGAGAATAATTGGATTTTCATCACTATACTGATTATTTAAAGTGAGATTTATAAATAATCATTATCGAAGTAAAGTTGTTTATGAAACACTTTGGAAACTTAATTGTTTTCATAACAAAGAAAATCTTTGTAAATTTATTTTTGATTCTTACTTAAGAATTAAACATGAAAATGTTTTTATTATAAACATGATGATAAAATTTTGACGAACTAAGTATTGCATCGTTAATCTTGAAATTGTATATAGTTGCGCGCCTACATACAATTTGGAATGGACCATGCAAGGCTGATTAGTAGTCACCATAAAACTAATGAATAAACACCACATTTTCTTTGAAGATTGTGAAAGAATAAATTTTATGAGATCTGCAAGAAGAGAAAAATAGAGACATATTGATAAGGACACCTACATATGTGCCCGTACTATTTATTCTTCTAAGTAGAATTTACTCATCTGTGGAAATTGTCTTATTTGACAATTGACGATTCTTTCTTGTCCAATTCTCCCGTAGTGAGATTCTCAGGAAAAGTATCTGATTACCAAGTGTTGATACCCGACTGGATGTATCGACGTTCCTATCATTTCTTTTGATTTGACTTCAATTGAATGACCTGGGTAACGACCCGAGGAGCTTTCGAATGCGTACTCAAATTATGAAAACATGGGATATATTCATATTCGTTAAATGTTTTCGTCTGTAACGGATTTGAAATTCTCTCGCATAGATCATGCGTTGACCTTACTCTTTTAAGGTTAGTTATGTATCCAGATATCCTTGAATTTGTGAAGGATTATGAGTTTTTATTAGTCTTTTGAGAAGTTCACAACTTATCAACGGTAATAAAACTGGAAAGTTAATAGTGCCAGTAGAATGGATTGACTGATTATGACATGACGACATTGTCTTAATTGATGGGAACTCGAGTAGAATTCCCCTAAATGATAAGATGTTGATTATCAAAAGTGATCTAAATAATTCTTGATGGATGACCATATTCTGTATTTAGACTTGAAATTATACCGTGAATGGTTGTGAATTAGTCATAGATATTATAATCTAGATAGAACTTAATATGAATGTATTAAAAGACGTTTCCGTTTTCTGAAACTTTAGGAGGTATTTGCTGGTGAATTACCTAGACTCTCACCATTAAGGCAAGTTGAATTGGTATTAATTTTATTCCTGGTGCTGCACCCGTGGCGTGTGCACTGTACGTCAGCACCATCTGAATTAAAAGAATTACCGTATAACTGAGAGAGTTATCGGAGAAAGATTTTATTCTATCGAGCTAGTCATTATGAAGAGCTATGGTGTTATTATTCCTTATATTTGTTGAATTACCGTAAACTAAGTAAATTGACGATTAAAATCTATATCCACTACCCAAGATGATAGATTGTTCGATCATTTACAAGGTTCTAGCTTATATTCAAGATTTGATCCACGACATGGTTATCATCAACTTCGCATCCGCGAAAAAGATTATCTATTCCTATCATTACATCCAGAACTTGTAATGACCATTATGAGTTTCATGTTATGTTGTTTGGATTGACCAATGCACATGCAACATTCATAAATTTGGTGAATCGCGTGTGTAGGCTGTAATTTGATAAATTCATGCTTGTGATCATTAAGGACCATTTGTTTGTTTATAAGAATAAGAAGAAGTTAATAATTGTTTATAGATTGCCCTAAATTGGCCGAACAATAAAAACATGTACCTTGAATAATTAACATGTGATTTAAGACTTAATCCTTTATATTAAATGACCGTTTGATTAATGAAGGTAAGATATATATATATATATATATATATATATATATATATATATATATATATATATATATATATATATATATATATATATATATATATATATATATATATATATATATATATATATATATATATATATATATATATATATATATATATATATATATATATATATATATATAGATATATATATATATATATATATATATATATATATATATATATAGATATATATATATATATATATATATATATTGACTCTTTAAAAATTAGAGCCATTTGAAACTTTGGGTTTTACCAAAAAGAAAATAGAAATATGTTATGACAAATGTTTTAACAAAGGATTTTTAAGGGATTATTCCCTTATACCCAGAACATTTAACTAAACTCCTGTTTAGGGGTAAATGTTCGTGTATACATCAAGACAACCTAAGAGGGATTGAGGAAACCGTTTAAACCAAGATTTAAAACGACAATCTTTGCTTTTCAACTAAGAAATTTTTGACCAAAGTATAACCAAAGATTTTTCGAACATTTACGAATCTCATTAATTATTTTCGATAAATCAGCAAAAATCGTGGTTAATGAAATTCAAATTTGTTTTGAACATTTTATTATAATTGTTCGAACTAAGAAATTTAAAACTTTTAACGTTTACGTTTCCTAAAAATTTAATAATTTTTATTAATTTACTTGTGATAATTATCGACGCTTTTAAAACGTCGGATTAAGCAAAACTGATAAAAATGATAGCTGAAATGAAACTGAAACTTAGAAAATATGAAGAAAGGTGAACGTAATTACTGACACATTATGTAGAAAATATAAAGAACCAATTAGGATGTGTTCCTTAGTAATGATGGTACAAAATAAATTGCCGAACAATTTAAAAATAGCTGATGTTTGTAAAAGAGATAATATAGATAATAAAAAGGGGTTCACGGCTAATGTGAACCATCAGAATTAAGAATCCGATGGCGTTGAATGTATAAAAGGTCGTTTGTGGTTGCCTAAATATGGAGATTTAGAAATGTAGTCATATTGAAATCGTGTAAGTATAAGTATTCTATTCCTGTCATTTCTGATTTAATGTATCATTATCAGAAAAAGTTGTACTGATGGCAAATTATGAAGGCAGACATCGCCTCATACATTAGTAAACGTCTAACTATTGCAAAGGTCATCATCTGAATTTGATTCGATTTGGGTAATCGTCGATAGACTGACCAAATCTGCTAATATCATTCCTGTTAATGATAGATTCTTGATGAAGAAATTAACCCTTTTGTATTTAAAGGAGTTGTGTAAACATGGTGTGCCTGTATCGATCATCTCTACCAAGATCCTCGCTTCGCATCGAATTTCTAGAGATTTGCTCAGAAGTCGTTGAGAACGAATCTTGATGAGAGTACTGTGTACCACCCCAATCAAAGGGACGAGGTAAAGTAACGATGCAAAATACTATAAGTGTTGTTTTATGCTTGAATGATTGACCTTTGGTAATAAACCATATAATCGCTTTCCTTAGGAAAGATTATCATTGATAATTATCGTATTAGGATCGCGATCGAATCCTGTGAGGATATATATTAGAGCATCTGTAAGCAGGAGTTGAGATGAAGACACCCGACATACACCCATTGTGATTTGGACATGTCTTTTAGGTTTAAGGTTTCCTACGATGGCGAACCTAACCTTACAAAATACTCGACCCGCGAGACCTGAAATGATTGTTGAAATTAGGATCTGATTATTGACTGCCGGTAGTGGGCAGGAGGTTATGTGAATATGAAATGTAGAACTTGAAGTGCCAGATGGGTAGCGAAGTTATGCCAAAAATTTTAACCATGGAAAAATGAATTGATGATCTGGAAGATCATGGGATATAAGTCCCCGTTGTATGGGACCATTAAGATGATGTAAAAGATTGGTTTGAAAGGCATATAAGCTGGATCTACCCTAGGACTTCAAGAGCTGCGTGAATTATATTTCGTATATCAAACTTGATAAAACGCCTATCAAATGAAAATCTGACTATTCCTTAATGAAGTTTAGATCGGCGAAAAGTTGCATTCATCAAAAACCCGTGAACATCATGGATAGAGAAAGTAAGTCAACATTAACCCTGATCTTATTCCCGTAGTTATGTTTGATGAAACTCGCGTATTGTAATGGATTACACTTGTGAGAAAAGACCGAATGTGGAGGAAATACCCACATGGGTTTAACTCTATAAGAAGCGAGTAGTAAGATGATCTTTGAGGACAAAGATCTTGTTTAGGGGTAAATGCTGTGACAATCCGTCAATTTATGGTTGATATTTTATTCTCAAATATTATTTAAAAACATTATTTAATGTTATATTATGAACTCACTTATTTTTGGGAAGAAATTTAGATTTACGTCTTGAAGTAGCATCGACTACGTCTAAACCAGATGATTCAACGTTACGTGCTTACGTTTACATACACCGTTTTGGTGACAGTCTGACATTTCAGAAAATAAATTTATCCGTGAATATTATTTTGAGATTTTAAATTTGTGTTGGTTCATAAACTCACAAATCTACGAGAAGAGATTAGGACTTATGATTTTATTTTAACGCCCTTTACGACTAAACCAGAAACCTTAGGATTACGTATTTACGTTTTCGAACTCCGTTTTTGATGAGACAATATTTATTAGATTCGTTTTGTGTCGTTGACTCATAATTTATAAAAACGTTTTTCGTAAAACGACCCGAGGGCACGCAAATCGAGGAAACTAGAATCGAGGAGTACCTGTAAATAAATAGGGATGAGACAAGTGGGACACTTGTCCCACCCCCACTATAACCGGCCACAACACTAAAACACACCACTTGATGTGTCAAAGTGGTAGCTTAACACTTACACTTGTAAGTTAGCTTCACTTTGAAGCATTATTCACCCACCAAAACTAAGCAAAACCACTAGCTCCTCCCATTACCTCCATTTTCACATGCAATACCACACACACAACTCTCTCCTTCTCTTCCTTGTGCCGTCCCATTTCCACCATTAAACACCCAATTCATACAAAAATTTAACCACAAACATTTGTTATAATTAACATATGTTAATCTCCATTCAAAGAGATGAAGATTGGTGCAAGTTATAACATCTAAGGAGGAGTTTCTATGGAGTCTTGGGTCTGATTTTCCACAAGGAGTTCTTGAAGAATGATGGTCTTGAAGATGGTCTTTTTTTATCACAAGTTTCTCCATCAAAATCCATGTCTTGATCATAACCTACATCATCATGGTGGTATAAAGATTGTTCTCCCCATCATTTTTTTAATTTTGATTACCTAATCATGTATTTTCTTCTTAAATGTATATATGTATGATGATATATGTATGATGATTAATGGATATACAGTAAGTAATATATCTTGTACACATGTGAGAGTTGGCCATGCAATGGAATCATTAGGATGAAAGAGATATGATCAAAACAAGTTTAGAGTACAAATCTGAGTTCACTGTTTTGGACGATTTTTAGAAAATACTTAGAGGCTGATTCAACAGTAGCTATAGAAGAGTTAAATGGAGCACATATCATGTAGTTTATGTCATAAAAATTTGAGCTTCTATCTCCATATATAACTCTAGATATGGCTGTTTTGGTGAACATGAAAGTAAAAATCAGATTTTGGAAATTAAAGTATAATAGTACTATATAAGCACTCAAATAAAAATAGTATAAAATGTGAATTAAAACCCACTAACTTATATAATAAATTTATATAAATATTTATAAGGATAAATAAATGGACATTTTATAATTATGGTACTTTAATAAGTTTTATAAGTTATAAAACTATAAACATAATTTTTACGACTTTTTCGGCTATTACCGTAAAATTAACGTTTTTGTTAAATATAAACTTAGACGGTTGGATCCGTCTAATGTAAACTTTTTTAAACCCATATACTGATATATAAACATATATAACAAGTAAAAACCGATAAAACCCGAACTATATAACATACAGACATTAACGGATTAAGTTAACGTTATTGGACTAATAATACAACAAAATGGGCTAAAACACTTATAAACTTATTTATTGGGCTTAACCCATTTGGGCCCAACATGTAAAGTGTAAATAATGATAATACAAGTATAAAGTGGAGTAATACAAGTTGAAGAACTTATAATAAGTTTATTGGACGTAAAACACGTAAATAGATAAAACTAGTAAACTAGTAAGAAGTTACCAATACGTAGACACTAAAATGAGTAAAAGAGAATATGTAAACTCACTTGATCATCATATATATAAAATCATCATATTTATACATAACTGATATTTTTATAAAGTCATTGGACATGAGTCTAAGACGAGTATTATTTGTCTAGGTTTCCGTGATTGAAGCACGTACCGTACGTCCGAATTGCCGATAACCCGCCTTCCCACATCAACGTGAGTTCATAGCCTCGCACTCTTTTAAATGTTTTTATGAAATGTTTTATAAACCCGCGAGGGACATAACATGTTAGTTTTTATGAAATAGGACACTAGTTGTCCCGATTGTTTGTTTATTGATTTGGACCCGAATGAATGTATGACCCGATGAATGATTATATGACCCGATAGATGAAATGAAATGGATTATTAAAGTTAGGTTATGTCACTAAAAGTCTCATTAGCATGAATTGTGAACTACCGGGATTTGGTAGACGCTTATGCATATAATAGTACTATTTGGGGACAATGACCCCAATTCGCGCCTTGACGGTTGATCCCCGTCGTGCCACATTGATTGGTAAGCGAATTTATGTATGAGAAGATTTACATAGCGTGACCTTTGTGACGACACGCTAATTTAGATGGACAAATTGAGTTTCAGGCTAGCTACCCGTTGTTTGTTGTAGTAAGGTAACAATGTCATGCGGCTTATAATAATCCAACTAACGAAATACTGCTATATGCACCGAATTACGATATATTGCCTGACTAGCAATATGGGGTCTTACTATTGATATTATGTTCGTGTTTTGGTTTTTCATAACCATATTCATATAACGGTTTTTATTTAACTTTATACAACGTCATAAGACGTATTGTATGATGTTTTTACGACATTGGCTCTTATAATGATTTTTAAGGCAAATGCCTATATTATGATTTTTGATAAGGATTTGTATAAAAATGACTTTGGCTATTTTATGGCCTATTACAAAGATTTTTACGAAATGATTTTCAGTAATAATTTTATACCGATATTATATTGATGGATTTTATTAAACTCTATGAATTCACTCGGCGTTATCGCTGACCTTTTCTTTTAACATGTTTTATCTCAGGTACTTGAAGGTAATTCTCGGGAAGACAACAAGAATTCATGGCCCGCACTTAAACAATAATTTCCATTCAAATGCTTTGTAAAACTTTGTATGAAATAATATGACTTGGGACCTATGTAAATTTGATATTTATGAATAGAAATGCTTTATTATTAAACGACGCGATTTTTATGCGTTGTCTATGATGTGAGTAATGTGCTATCCCGTAACACCAACTAGTCTTCCGCTGTATTGAGTTGTATAAATTTGGGGGTGTTACACAACACTTGTATATTTGTTGATTCATTATTAATAAGATATATAAACGATGAAAAGAACAAACTTTGTTATTAGTTAGTCAATTGTTAATTGTGCACATTGTTCTTCGTAGATCTTCATAGATTTGATATGTGCACAAGATTAGTGGACCAACAAGTGGTATCAGAGCGGGTTGGATTTTCTCTAATAACATGTTTTTTTGCATTGTTAAATCATCAGTGTATTTAAAAACTGCATTTACAATAGCAGTTTTTAAGGGGGAGATGAGCACTGTTATTTGACTTATTCAAATATTATCCACACAAAACCTTATCCACCTACCTTACCCACCACCACCACCGCCACAACCCTTTTCTAAAAACAGATCTTCATAGATCTTCATAGCAATACAACCCTTTTCTAAAAATAGATCCAAAGATTCTCACAAACCACCGTCACTCACCTGCATACTAAATCTCGCCTACATCATCTCTCATTAATCACCTATCAAAATCAAATCCAATTATAAATTTGCACTCAAAAGATTTATTCATAAAAACCATCACTCGTTTACATAAACCATAACAAAAAACCGGATCCACATAATCAATTCATACGACTGTGTTTCTTATTATAACAAAAAAACAAACCCAAAAAACAAATCAAAATTAAAGGCTGAATTCCTTTAGTGTGGCCACATAAATGGATTCTATTAATTATTTGCTTTTCTAAGATGCGTAAGCGGTTGAGTGATGTTATTGAAGCGGGTTTATGAAGACGTCGTGGCTTTCAAGCCGTTGATATTATAACACCCCCAAATTACATTGCGCAACGGAAATACACATTTGGGTGCTAAATACAAACATCGTTATACAAGAGACTTTGAACAATCTCAAAATGATACATTTGAAATATAAAAGGATATGATTTAACCATTGTCTAAAACTTTCGATCCCAAGTAAAACAATTTTAAAAATATCAGAGTAACATTTAGGTCCCCCAAAGATTTCACTCAAGCAACAAACAAATTTACCAAAGTACATGACCGTACATTATTATTTTTATGACAAAAGGGAAAGAAATCTGTTTTAGACCAATCACCGCAAAAGCAATCCGCAATCCTTCTTCAGCAAGCTCCGCAATTCATCAACTTCAATCACCTGAAATACATGCTTAAAATCATCAACACAATGGTTGAGCGAGTCTATAGGTTTTCCAAATCATCATTTGAACACAAGAGAAAAATCAATCAAAATTATTTAATAGAATTGTCGTCACAATCTATTGATCAGGCATTATGACGTATAGCAATAGCTATAGAATTGTATTAAGCTCATGACACCGACCCCTTAACTTAGTCACCCACACCTAAAGCCGACATGACTAGATGGATTCCAGTGCCCCTACTAGGGTATCAGTTTCAAGTATACCACATTCTCATTCTCGTAAAATTATCCTTCCCAGAGGTTACTCAGCATAAAGCCCTGGTCTCAGATAGGTTCGTCAGCCCAATAGTACTATTATTAGAATAAGCGGCTATTCCCAACTCACAACATCAAGTCAGAAGATAGTTAACGGCTCATGAATTTAGGGACTTTTGCAACATTGGTACTTATACAATTCAAATCAACAAAGGCAACAAAGACAACATTCGGGTCCAACAATTACTCATGACATGTGTTCATTTTACTTTCAAATAGCATGTATCCCCCTGCGGGTTAAAATCATTTACAACATAATAAAAAGTGAGGCTATAGACTCACCTTGAATAATAGCAGTAGCAAGACGACCTTCGACGATATTTGATGCCCGATAAACACAAAAACCGCAACCTATCAAATAAGGTGCGTTCATTAATAATAAACTCGAATAAAATCCATACTTAATAACATCAAACTCAAAATCATAATATTACGACAAACCCGAAAGAAAAACAATACAAGTGATATTATTACTTCCTTCTATGTTTATTCTATTAGTTAATTCTTTTGATAAAAATCTGCCGGTACACACCAAATGTACGAGCTCATTTACCCCACCTAAACACGTCAAATACGTATGATACTAATCAGAGATATCACTTACTATATATAGAAAGACGTGTTAAAAGCCCATCAAAAGATTTTACTTTTAAAGTTCCCTGCCCGACACATCTTTGAAATACAAAAACCGGATTGTTTTACGTCACCGACTCATACAACCATTTTAACCATTCTACACAATCCCGTTTACAATTCCGACACTTGGGTTTGAAAAAATAGACTCACAACCCTAAGTTTAGAACCAAACATCAGACCTTGACCGTTTTCACAACTCATTCTATAGTCCCCGAGATTCGATCCAAATATCGACAATAACTTCGGATTGTGTCGATACGCGTCTCCCGGTACACGAATAATCAAATCATCATAACTTCCCGCTCGTTTGGAGCTAGAAGTTCTACCTTATATCAAATCGAAGATAAAAGAATTCTCTACAACACTATCCTTTTATTTTATTCATTTTCAAATAGTAAGGAACCCAAAATTGGCCTTGAACCTACTGATTTAAAACACCTTTTTAAAAACCATGCTAAATCAATTTTTTAACCAATTTTAATCAATCTCATACTCCTAATATTACCCAAATATCATCACAAACAAGTAATATAACCCATAACACCCTTGTATAATCATTCAAAATCTACCCACTCAAAAATCCAAACATGCAATACTTAAAATATATATAAAATAGCACTAACAACAAATATATAACATGGAAATAGATCAAATCACCATGGATCATACCAAAATTTGGAAGTTGTTGCATGTTATAAATTTTTACACCAAAATGATCACCATCAAATTTTAGAGATGGGATATTGTTTAGTTTTTGAAGATTCAAAGTAAAAAAAATCAAAAACAACTTTTTAACAAAAATTTTAGCATGATCATCTCTTGATCATCACCAACAACACATGCATAATCATAAAAAAGACCTACCAAATCTAGAAAAATTAACCTTCATGCATGTTGAAGATTTTTATACCAAAAGAAAGCCCTTAAAAATCTAAGATGTAGTCTCCTTTTATTTTTGATTAGATCATGGTAAAAATTGAAAGAAAATTGTGTGTAGTGGTGGTATTGGGTGACGGTAAGGAGAGGGAGGAGAGAGGGATGGGTTTGATTTTGTTTTCACACATATTCTATGTGTTTTTCTTAGTGGAAAATATTTATATAGTGGGAATGGAGGGGTAGATTTTGCCAATTTTGCATAGTTTTAGTCCAAAATACAATTAAATAGTTTACAAGGTAGAAAATGTAAATTGTCAATTTTGAAAATGTTTACGAGGCTCGGGTTTCGTAAAAATACTTTTCAAAAGTTAAAACACACTCAAAATATGATAGCAATATGATCTCGGTTCGACTTAATACGAACTTAAAATAAAAACGTCAAAAATATAAACATCGAGACAACAATTAATAAAACATAAAATCTCGGGTATCCGTCGATATCGTGATCACTAATAATCCTCGCTATTATTAGAAAAATAAAAATAAGACTTCCAACGTCGGTTTTTAAAAGAAACCATCAACCGTCATATCATTCAACTCATCAAAAATTTCAAAATCATTCGTAAAATAATATTATACAATATTAAATAATGACCACGGGTTCGGATTGTCACATCCTACCCTCCTAAAAGAGAGCTACGTCCCGACGCTCGGCCCCTCTTATACTCACATTCCATACCTCCAGAAAACAGAGAATTCTTTTCCTTAAAGAAATCCTCATGCTTCCTTCACAGTTTCAGATTCCACTCCTGGAATTCTTGTATCTTCACAATATGATCCATACTATGTTCAACCCTTTTAAGAACTCTTCACAGTTCTCGTCTATGAAATGCAACTTATCTTCAAGTTGAATTCTTTCCTTGTTGTTCCCAAAACAAATTTCACCCTTCATAACGACACTTTATGCATAACCACGTTTCCCAATTTCAAACTCCATTGATTTCTTCGAATACCAACATAACTCTTCTGACGACTCCTTGTTACTAATAAACCATCCTTAACCTATACAATCTTGTCAATATTTGCCAACATCAGTTCTATTTCAGTCATTCAATTCCACCTACATTTCTACAATACACCGAAAACCTAATCTTACGTCCATAACTCACGATCTTTAACCTTCACAAAATTGAAGTTCTTTATGGACCTTCAAACAATACAACCTCTTTATTAGCATGATAATCATCATCGTAAGAATTCCAAAAATTCCTAAATCAATCACACATGCACAAGTATATAGTCCAATGTTCGTATCGTCCTTTCACTCTGTGCATCAGTCTCTGTATAAGACGCAGTACTCAATTTAACATTCACTTTCATCCAAACCAGAACGTATCGATTACATGACTTGTGAGATTTCTTAATCACTAAGTCTCACTCTCTCAACTTAGGTATGTTAGGTGTGCCCAATATACCATGCTTAACTTGGCTTTACAACAAAATCCTTTCCATAAGTTTGACAAAATGTTGAAATCACTTACCTTGACATTTCTCAAATTAGACCCTCAACTTAAACTTTCAATATCCTTTCTATCAATTCTACACTTCTTGTCATTACCAAAATTCAAACCTTAGAAGCTTTTTCCATTTTTCTTCCTGATAAGTGCATTAGCTACCACATTCGCCTTTCCCGGATGGCAGAGGATCTCGTAGTTATAATCACTCACAGTCATAACCATCAACATACTCAAGTACTCGAAATATATATAATTGGTGATCCTCTACTTATTTCCTTTATCATCCCAAGAAATTAATTATGGAGCAAACTTCTTTGATCCTTTATTATTACACTCTTTATTCCATACAAGTAATATTTCTACCATCTCAAAGAAAACACCACAACTACATAACCCTTATGTGACGCATCGCAGCACACTACAAACTATAAATACTTCAGATCCTTTCAACAATGACAACATCGGTGCAGAACATAACCTACCCTTCTGTGTTCAGAATACAGCTTCCCCATCTGATAAGGATCAGATCTCGAAACTTACAATTTATATGTATAAGTGGGACTCACACATCAAATTCTTCTTAGTTAGCTTAATCAATGGTTTAACAATTAGTGAAAACCTTTCGATAAACCTCCGATTATTCCCAGCTTAGACCACGGAATTAACAGATTTTCGTCAGCGTCGTTGGTACCGACCAATCCTTAATCGTTTCAATCTCGGCAAGATCTTCACGAATACCTTTGTTGTCAATCAGTTGCCTAAAAAACGCAAATATTTAAACCAACATTCACACATAGGAAACTTTACATACAGTTTCTCTTTTTTCAATCATCTCAAAAATTATCCTCATATGCTACTTATGTTCCTTCCTTCCTCTTGGAATAAAATAGAATACCGTCAATAGATACAATGACTAACTCATCCTAGTACATCTTACAAACAAGATTCACCCAGGTTCATGAATATGGCAGACGCGTTTGTCAATTCCAAAGACATCACTTGAAACTTAAGCACCCACATCAAGCATGAAAAACAACTATAGAAACATCTTCTTCCCTAACTCTCAGTTAATGATAACCAAAACTCAAAGCGATCTTTGAGTACACACTGGATCCAGACAACTGGTCAAATAACTCAATCCTCGGCAGTGGATACCAATTCTTGACTGTCAATTCGTTAAGCTCTCGATAATTAATACATGTCCGAAACGATCCATCCTTCTTGACAAACAACACAGGTGATTTCCATTGTAATGAAACTTAATCTAATACATCCCTTATCCATCAATTCTCACAGTTGACCGGATAACTCACTCCATTCCGACGGTGCCAAATGATAAGGCATACAAATACTACTCAACAAAATACCGAAGCACTACACCTATCGCTTACAACACTCAATCGACATGAACTCCACTTCATGAGGCGGCACCAACTCTGCAAAACTTTAGGAAAACTTCAGAATAATCTCGAGTTGTTAACAGATCTTCCAACATCTCCTCAACTACCCTATCACTAGTTACATGAGCTAGGAATATATCACATCCCTCTTCCACATACTTCCTTATCTCCAAACAAGATACTTCTCAAATGGAAAGTTCACTCATCACCTTTCACAGTCAACACCCAGCTTCTCAACAAAATCTAAACTAGCAGCTATTAATTTATAGTGAAGATCGGTTCAATCTCAAGCATCAGCACCACGCACAACTAACCAGTTTATGCCCATGAACTTTATCTAAAGATCCCAACTCTTTGAGCATAACGTCGATATTAAACACCTACCTTCCTAAATTCAAGGAACACACTTTTAGTGTAAAATTAACACTAGCTACCTTTCCATCGGTTAACTCCACATCATAGTTAATTATCAATCTTACTAATTCTCCACTGAAAAAACAATCGAATCAAAGAACATAATGAATCAAACAACATACTGACATAAAGAAACTCATGTAAGAATATACCATTTACAACGTTCGGACCATAAGGTTTGTCAGCATCATTCAAAACGTAAGATGGAGCGGCAGCATTCCTATATTGTCAATTTCCTTTCCTTGAACAATTCCCTAGCTTGTGTCCTTTCTCGCCACGGCTAAAACATATCACTACTCCAGGGGTACTAATTCCAGTAATTAATCCTCTTTTCCTACACTTAGCAGCTTTATGACCAGGTTGTCCTAACTCTAGTCACAATTGTGGAAAGTTACCTACATGGTATAGAGTACAGCAAACACACTTGGGATTTATTTTGTTATTTCCAGACGCAGTGGCAGCACGAATCCCATCACCCCTTTCATGGTTTAAATACTGATTTCGGTTCTGTCTTTGGTTATTGTTATGACTGTAATCCCCACGATTCTAACCTCGATTCTGGTGGGACTGAGCAGATTCCCACTTTCTCTTATTGTTTTCAACAATACTATCTTTCCTATCTTGCACTTTCACGTCCATTAAATCATGCGCCATCTGAACAGCTTCATCGAAAGATTTAGGTTTTGAAGAAGTAATCTGACCCTTGATATCACTAGACAATCCTCTAATGTACTGCTTCCTTGCCTTACAGTCATTCACAAAAGTATTAGGACATAGCAAATATAGCTAAAAAAATTTCCTAGTAAGCAGTAATGACATCGTTCCTTAGCAAGAACTACCTCAATTCGGATACCAACTGTCCTAGTTCATCCTTAGGGCAAAACCTAGCAGTCAATAGTCCTTTCATCCAGGTCCATGTCTTACCATTAGCCATAACCAATCCTACAATAGTCACTTGGTTGTTCCACCATCTCAGTGTACCATTCTAAAATATAGCAGCAGCAAATTTCATCTTATTAGTTTCTGAACACCCAATACTCAAAAGTACTCTCTTTCTTATCAATCCATCTATGCAATTCTAATGCACCACTAATATCACAAAATTGCGTAAAACCACACTTCCCAAAACTAATATAAGTACATTCTCTTGAACTTGCGGAACAGCAGCAATACTACCATTTGGATCAGCAGCATCATCATTATTCTCAGCAGCATCATCATTATTCTCAGCAGCATCAACTGCAACACCATTATCTCCAGCACAACTAACTCCAGCATCTTGATTCCTTGCAGCACGATCAGCTTCATGTGCTCTAGCAATAACTTATTCGATCATAGTGTTCACAGTAGCAGTTGTTAGCTTTGGCAACATATTTCCAGACGCTTAGTCACGTGGTTATCCACTAATGACAGAAATATGATTCCCCTACTCCTTCTTCCATCATCATAGAAGAAAGAAACAGGATAAGCATACATATCAAGATAAAAGAAGGTTTTCTTATCAGGACATCTCATGAATACTACATGCACAAACAACACAAACTACAATAGTTCATCAACCAAAACTCAAAAGAGTTGATAAAGACACATCATAGATCATGAGGGTAATTTAAATTGCGTTGAGGATTCAACATGATAGTGGCAATGTTTGTCAATACAATCATTTACCGAACAAACTTAAAAAGATAATAAGTTCCATCACAATGCCATGACACGAGGTTTAAATAAGTTCGATCATAGGAAGAAAATAAGATACAAAGAAATCCATCACACGATTAGTTCCATAGACACCAACTCCTCATCATTTTAATATTGATGTCGGCTTCGTCACACTCATCTATTTCTCTTTTCGCACTTCAAAGTCAAACCCCTAACATGACGGTAGCTCACTCTCAAAATTTCAAATAGTCACTCATACACAACAGATTAATCATAAAGCAAATCTTAGTACGACTTCCAGCATTCCTAAACTTCCAAGCTTGACTCAGAATTGATCTCACATGAGACTCCCACTCACTTATCCCTTCTAAACTTACCTACTTCTCTTTAAACCTCTCAATTCAAGCACACAAGTTCATCACAACCAAACTAAGACTAGCAATCTCATCCATCTTCCAAGTCCTAACAAACTCAAATCTCCACATACCAAATACAACCTTTAAAACAACTTTTCTTTCACACCAACCTTCTAATCACACCAGTTCCAACCACACATCTATCATACATCAACTAATCAAACTTCCTCATACCCGATATGTCGCAAGAAATCAGTTGTAAAATTGTTCAACATCTGGTCTATTGTCCCAGACCCTCGGCAGTATATAAGGTCATTATTTAAAAATTATATACACATGCATTACATAAATAAAATTACGATAACAAGTACTCAACGTACTTTCAACAATATCAATACATCATTAATACATCAACATAGTATTTACTTAATAAATACTCTAAAAATATTTTCAGTTTTGAGGGATACATCTAACTATTAAACAATACTAAACAAATAATCTTACTGGAGCCTTGCGGAGAAGTTATGTTGCTTTTGTAAAATATTTTCGACACCAAAGTTATAGTTTAGGACATTTTTCAAAATCGACCTAATTCGCTATAACTAAAAAGCTCTGATTACCAATTTATAACACCCCCAAATTACATTGTGCAGCGAAAATACACATATGGGTGCTAAATACAAACATCGTTATACAAGACACTATTAACAATCTCAAAATGATACATTTGAAAGGATATAATTTAACCACTGTCTAAAACTTTTGATCCCAAGTAAAACAATTTTAAAAATATCAGAGTAACATTTAGATCCCCCAAATATTTCACTCAATCAACAAACAAATTTACCAAAGTACATGACCGTAAATTATTATTTTTATGACAAAAGGGAAAGAAATATGTTTTAGACCAATCACCGCAAAAGCAATCCGCAATCCTTCTCCAGTAAGCTCCGCAATTCATCAACTTCAATCACCTGAAATACATGCTTAAAATCATCAACACAACGGTTGAACGAGTCTATAGGTTTTCCAAATCATCATTTGAACACAAGAGAAAAATCAATCATAATTATTTAATAGAATTGTCGTCACAATCTATTGATCAGGTATTCCGGCGTATAGCAATAGCTATAGAACTGTATTAAGCTCATGACACCGACCCCTTAACTTAGTCACCCACGCCTAAAGCCGGCATGACTAGATGAATTCCAGTGGCCCTACTAGGGTATCAGTTGCAAGTTTACCACATTCTCATACTCGTAAAATCATCCTTCCCATAGGTTACTCAACGAAAAGCCCTGGTCTCATATAGGGTCGTCTGCCCAATAGTACTATTATTAGAATAAGCGGCTATTCCCAACTCACAACATCAAGTCAGAAGATAGTTAACGTTGGGTCCAACAATTACTCATGACTTGTGTTCATTTTTCTTTCAACTAGCATGTATCCCCTGCACGGGTTAAAATCATTTACAACATAATAAAAAGCGAGGCTATAGACTCACCTTGAGTAATAGCAGTAGCAAGACGACCTTCGACGATAGTTGATGCCCGATAAACACAAAAACCGCAACCTATCAAATAAGGTGCGTTCATTAATAATAAACTCGAATAAATTCCATACTTAATAACATCAACTCAAAATTATAATATTACGACAAACCCGAAAGAAAAAAATACAAGTGATACTATTACTTCCTTCTATGTGTTTATTCTATTAGTTAATTCTTTCGATAAAAATTTGCCGGTACACACCAAATGTACGAGCTCATTTACCCCAGTTAAACACGTCAAATACTTATGATACTAATCAGAGATATCACTTACTATATATAGAAAGAACTGTTAAAAGCCCATCAAAAAATTTTTCTTTTAAAGTTTCCTGCCCGACACATGTTTGGAATACAAAAACCGTACTGTTTTACGTCACCGACTCATACAACTACTTTGACCATTCTACACAATCCCGTTTAGAATTCCGACACTCGGGTTTGAAAATAGACTCACAACACTAAGTTTAGAACCAAACATCAGAGCTTGACAATTTTCACAACTCATTCTATAGTACCCGAGATTCGATCCAAATATCGACAACAACTTCGGATTGTGTCGATACTCGTCTCCCGGTACACGAATAATCAAATCATCATAACTTCTCGCTCGTTTGGAGCTAGAAGCTCTACTTTATATCAAATCGAAGCTAAAAGAATTCTCTACAACACTATCCTTTTATTTTATTCATTTTCAAATAGTAAGGAACCTAAAATTGGCCTTGAACCTACTGATCTAAAACACCTTTTTAAAAACCATGCTAAATCAATTTTTCAACCAATTTTAATCAATCTCATACTCCTAGTATTACCCAAATATCATCACAAACAACTAATATAACCCATAACACCCTTGTATAATCATTCAAAATTTACCCACTCAAAAATACAAACATGCAATACTTAAAATATATATAAAATAGCACTAACAACAAATATATAAGATGGAAATAGATCAAATCACCATGGATCATACAAAAATTTGAAAGTTGTTTCATGTTGTAAATTTTTACACTAAAATGATCACCATCAAATTTTAGAGATGGGATATTGTTTAGTTTTTGAAGAATCAAAGAAAAAAAAATCAAAAACAATTTTTTAACAAAAAATTTAGCATGATCATCACTTGATCATCACCAACAACACATGCATAATCACAAACAAGACTTACCAAATCTAGAAAAATCAACCTTCATGCATGTTGAAGATTTTTATACCAAAAGAAAGCCCTTGAAAATATAAGATGTGGTCTCCTTTTATTTTTTATTAGATCATGATAAAAATTAAAAGAAAATTGTGTGAAGTGGTGGTGTAGGGTGACGGTAAAGAGAGGGAGGAGAGAGTGGTGGGTTTGATTTCGTTTTCACACATATTCTATGTGTTTTTCTTAGTGGAAAATGTTTATATAATGGGGTGGAGGGGTAGATTTTGCCAATTTTGCATAGTTTTGGTCCAAAATGCAATTAAATAGTTTACAAGGTAAAAAATGTAAATTGTCAATTTTTAAAATATTTACGAGGCTCGGGTTTGGTAAAAATACTTTTCAAAAGTTAAAACGCACTCAAAATATGATAGTAATATGATCACGGTTCAACTTAATATGAACTTAAAATAAAAACGTCAAAAATATAAACATCGAGACAAAAATTAATAAAACATAAAAATAAGACTTCTAACATCGGTATTTAAAAGAAACCATCAACCGTCATATCATTCAACTCATCAAAAATTTCAAAATCATTCGTAAAATAATATTTTTTAATATTAAATAATGACCACGGGTTCGGATTGTCACAGATATGTAGATCAGTTGTTAGGTTGACTGTTATTTTCATGGTTGATTAAGGTTTTTCATCAGGAAGATATGGGTACGGGTTGATTAAACATGTTGTCGGTTCAGAGAGATTAGTGGACATTTGCATCAGCTAACTGTACACTAAGTAATTTAGGTCATGAATGTTGTGTATATGGATAAGGATGGGTAGATAAGATTCCAGTAAAGTGGATCGAATCAGCAGCTTCTTAGTTTTGGTGTTTATTCTCACGATTGGTTGGTATATTAATCAGTGCTTTTGGAGCTGACTGAAATGCGCTTATTTAGGGGTAAACAAAACCTAAACCCAACCACTGACCCTGGTTAAAACCCTAGTTACTGATCCCAACAGCTGGACCCGGGTAATAGGATTAGTGGTGAACATAAGAAGTTGATTAATTGCTATTGTTGGAATGGGTCAGAATGTGTAGGCATATGTCATCAGAAGATGTACATTATGGTTGCGATACCGGTGAATGTGCCGTATGGTGCTAAGTTATTGTCTCAAGAGCTGTTCAGTATGGGCATCTCTCTTAAGTTGTGACTCACTTGAGGATGTGATACCCCGAGCCCAACGTCATTTATTAAATCCTATTTTACGAATATTTTTGAATTTTTTAATAAATTTCGTTTGATATATATATTTGACGGTTTAATTAGAAACCAATGATCGAGGCCTTAATTTTTACGTTGGACGATTTAAGAAGTACCGATAAAGACTACGATACTGACGGATGCCCAAAATTTATCTTTTATTGTCGATTGATCGATATTTGAGTTTTTCGATGTTTTTATTTTTATTATGTTTTAAGTCGAGTCAGAACCATATGAATATTCGTTTTGTGTGTATTTGAACCATTTATAAGTATTTTGAGGTAGCCGAGACGAAACCCGACTCCCGTAAATTTTCAAAACCGACTAGCTAACTCATTCCCGCTCTTTAAAACTTGTTTTGCAACAAGGGCCAAAATAAGACTATAATTACACATTTAGTCCCTCCACCACTATCCATAAAAAAAATTTATACACACACTTCATTTTTAACACAAGAAAAATTCTCTTCCCCCTTTTTCTTCTCTCTAACCTACGGCCAACACCACCACCATCAAATCCACCACCAAAATTTGATTTTTGAAAAATCTAAGCAATGTACCATGTTTATATCACCAAGATAAGTAAATCCCACCACAAATTTACAACATGCAACAACATTTTTTCAAGATTTAATTTTTGATAGATTTTGAAGAAAATATTATGTTTTGATCTAATTAATTTCGTAGGTTTGTGTTTAAATGTGTTTAGGAACATGAAAATTTTTGATATTCAAGCTTGGGATAAATTTTTCTTTGTGTTCTTAAGCCCCAAAACCCACGGCTCACATTGGGGGTTGTGGTGTTCTTGCTGTTTTGATCTTATTAAATCATTGTAAGGTTCCTTATTGTTGTTAATATTATTTTAATTATTTTCATTTGAGTGCATGCATATGTTTATAATTTATGGTAAATTCATATTGATCATGCAAGTGATTAGGAGTTTAGGGATTGTTATAGATGATGAATATAGGTTAATTGATGTATTGGTGAAGTTGGAAATGGGTAAAAATAAGTTTTGATGTGATTTTAAAAGGGTCATTTTAAATCAGTAGGTTTAAGGCCATTTTACGTATAGTGGCTGTGGATTAAGTGTTGGTATGATAGGATATTTTTATAGTAGTCGTCGATACAGTCGTTTCGATATAGGATAGTGCTTTTAACTCCAAACGAGTCAAAACTTACATAGGTTTGAATATTCGTGTACCGGGAGGCGAGTATCGACGCAATCCGAAATTGTTGTCGATATTGGGTCAAATCTCGGGGACTATATCTTGTGTTTGAAACATGTTCAAGGGCTGTATCAGACCCTATACTTAGAATTTTGAATCTATTTTCAAAGTCAAGTGTCGTTTTTGTAAATGGTTTTGGTTAAGGAAGTCAAAATTTGTTTTACAACGCAAATGTACAAAACTGTCCGGTTTTTCAAGTTTAGAGATGAGTTGGGCAGACGGACTTAAAAGTAAAATCTTTTAGAGAAATTTTAGAAAGATGTTGTTCATATTATAAATGAGTTTTCTGGAAGGTTTCATAAAATTTCATGATGTTTAAGTAGGGGAAAACAGTCCGTACGTTAGGTATGTACCGACAGTATTATGGTTGGAGCAATAGTCTTAATAAAGTATAAAAGTGGACGTGTCTAGTAAATATCACTTGTATGGATTTTTGGCGTGAGTTTATACAAACTTTGAATGAATTTAATTATTTATATACAGTACTTGATAATACTTGAAGTAGTTCATTCATTACGTGTTTATTCGTTAGGTGTTGTATTTGATTTCCCAGGGAATCCACATCGTCGGTGATTGTCTTCGTCAACGTCTTGCTACTACTACTATCGTTACTACTTAAGGTGAGTCTATAGCCTCGCTCTTTACTTATTTCTAATGTTTTTACCTGCGAGGGGGATACATGCTATTTAAATGAAAATAAACATAAGTCATGAATGATTGTTGGATCCGAATGTTGCCTTGAATTGTGTTGAGTACCTAGTTGTAAAAGTCCCTAAATTCGTGAACCATTAACTATTGTCTTGCCCTTGTGTGGGTTGGAGATAGCCGCTTATACAATTGATAGTACTATGGGGTTGACGACCCTATCCGAGACGAGAGCTAGTACGTTGAGTACCCTCTGAGGACGGATAACTTGTGATAAGAAATAAGGTATAATTACAACAAATGCCTTTAGAAGGGGCCCTGGTTTCACTTAAATCATGCCGGTCTATGTACGCGGGTGATTGAGTTAACGGATTAGTTCCACGAGCTTAAACATAATTATTAGCTATTGCTAAAGATAATATCCTTGAATAATAGATTGTGAGTACGACAATGCTATTGAATGGTCATGATTGGTATTAATACTTATGTTCAACTTATGATTTGATAAACCTATAGATTTACTCAACCGTTGTGTTGACGATTTTAAGCATGTGTTTCAAGTAATCAAGATTGATAGTAGCGGAGCATGCATGGAGGGAGTTGGTGCTTTATTGGTCTAAAATTTTGGATTTCCTTCCCTTTTTATCAATTAATTATTGTCATGTCTTGGTTAAAATATTGTTGTGATTTGGTTGAGATCTTTGGGGACAAGTAACGCTACTCTGATGTAAACACATCATTTTTGGGTTGGAAATGTTTTAGACAATGATTATAAATAATTTTTTATGTTTATCTTAAACATCTCTTTTCAGGTCGTTTTCTGTAATTGTGTGTGATGTGCTATGAAATAATGCCTAAAGTGGTATTCCGCTGCGTGGTAAATTGGGGGTGTTATAGATTGGTATCAGAGACACAAGTTATAGAGAACTAGGTCGATTTTTGAAAAATCTAAACTATAACTTTTGGTGTGTCGTAAAAAGTTTTAAAGCACGCAACTTCTCCGCATGGCTCCGGTAAGATTTCTTTAGCATTGACTTATGATTTAGATGAATCCCTCAAAACTGATATGAGTTCCCTAGTATTTAGTAAATATATACTATGATAATATATTGAGATATATATTTGTGTACGTTTAGTACTTATCATCGTAGTTTGCAAGAAGTTGCGTGAATATCATATAGGTTGCATGTAATTGGCATACGGGCTACATTTCATTACATGGCAACACTGCGTTGTGATCCTATGTGTATGTAGGAATGATTGTATGTATAGGTATGTATATACTGTGGTATTTAAAGGCATTGCACGTGAAGCAATGGCCCTTACATGGTTATCGTACATTTAAAATGCGGCTTTGTTGAGAATTCGGCCTCAACGCCAATAATCAATCTTGATAATTAATTTATTGTTCGAATAACCGAGTGTGAACCTCTTTTGGTACTCTAGATACGTAAAAAAATGCTTCGTAACATATTGTATATCGACTAGATTGATCCCGATTGTCGTTATCGCACCGTGATGTGTCATTTTGGGACTTCTTCTTTTTGGAACGTAAATTACTTACGTACTATTTTATTTCCTTTATCCCTTATGGGTTTGATATATTAGTTCGCGTAACTATAACATAGCCGAAGTATAATCGAGATGCGTACACCGTAGCGGCGAATCATATGTGTTTATTGTAAACCGTGGTTGAGGTGTTGCCATTTAATCATTGTTTACCATTCTACTCGAATTTAAAGATGTGTTTTAAGGATAGATTAGTATTGTGACCAAGCGGGATAGCTTGAAGTTGGGTTGGGTTGTGTTAATTTTATTGTCTACGATTTGTAGACCGACCCGAAGCCAATATCAACACTTATAGCGTTGACATACGTATTCTCATTCCGTTTATTTCATTTTGTTTTATTGTTTCATTATTTTGGATTTAATATTTTACATGACGAGGTCCGACACTTGTGCTAGCTAAATAAGCATTGAATTTTGTTAATCGAACGAGTTAAACATAAAACGTATTACATATTAAATATATGGTGAATGAAACTTTTGGATAAAAATGACGTATGAGGCGTCTTGTAACAAGTACAATTCTTATAGAGAGTAAAGTGACAAAGTGAAATTATTATTATTTTTTTTCTTCTCCTTCAACTTGGTTGGTAAATCATAATAAGTAATTTATATTACTCGTAAAATCCTTGTTTTCATATATTAATAATTTGATACTAGAAGCTTGTGATGGATTTGTCAAGAATTTATTTAATTTAATTTGAAAAAGGAGTTATTGGCAAAATTAACGATATGACTATCGAGTATAGACGGCCTAAGGTTTGATATGAATTAATTTGTGGGTTATTATGGTAAACTTTTGGCGTATCTTTTAATACAGAAAATGAGTAGAAAAATTGGCCACGTAATTTGGAGCTAGAGACTTTGTAAAATTTGTTTCATTTTAAACATAAGGTCAATTATATTTACGAATGCATTGGTATAAACTGGAACTCGTCACTTGTTGTAGTGAATAAACTGGGATAAAATCGAAATATACAATTTAAGTGAGAAATTCGAACACTTGAAATAAATTATTAAATATTGATGGAATGTCGTTTTACTCTGCTGCGAGATGTGTTAATTTTAAAATCACTTGAGAATTGGCGAAAGATTTAAAATTCGAATTTTCTACATTTCAGAATTATTGAAATAAGCATTTTGATTTTTTATTCTATTATTATCGAGATTCAAGTCTCGACTAAAATCAGTAATTTATCCAAGATAATACTACGTGAAACATCTTTAACGTCCGACTCGAGTCGCGTGAATAAAATATAGCATACCAATTCTAAGGAAGACTTATGTATAATAAAAAGTCAATGGTTGATTTTTAAGAGTTAATTGGACTAGTTTGAGTCATGTTGGATACTTGTACATACGCAATAAGATATGTCGTAATAATAATATGAAACTTTTAAAATTCTTACTATGTACGTTTTTTGTACTTAAGATATGAATATTAATGGGATTTTGACACAAGTATGGATATTTTCAAAACTAATGATTTTACCAATTATAATAAACGAGTCACTGAATCCACTAATGTAGTAATTTCCTTGAGATGGTAACATTCTAGAAATGAAAACTTTGTAAAGTTGAAAATGAGAGATATGAAGTCTTAAACGATGTAACATAAATTAAAATATGAAAATGATCTCTTTACAATATACAAGGTAACATTAATTAGAATATGAAAATGGATTACCCCACACACACCTGCTCGTATATTATTTTATAAAATGTATATATAATGTTTTGAATCATGATGGTTCGATCATACGGCATCCCTTCTTCGATTTTGGGAGCCTATATCTAAACTTAGGGAGTCCTGTTATTTTCTTTTCGTTTTAATATTTTCCATAGTATGAGACCATTATTAATTTTTGAATTGCTACTTTGTTAGTACATGTGAATAAGGGTGTGTCACCCGGTGTATTTTTGTCCTCTTCATGGACGCCGTAACTTTTTTTTTCGGTTAATGGAACCTAAACTTGGTGGTACGTGTGTGTAACTCGAGACGATGTGAATTATGATCCTTGTCCGATTTTTGGTGCTCGTGATGATATTCGATGTCCACTCCATGTATTTATAGATCGTTGTTGTTATCCCGTAACTCTTGTCATGTCTTCGAAGTATTTTCATTTCTAATTTAGTTAATTTCCGTTGGAAAATATATTGCTCGTTTATCTTAAATGATCTCGTGATTTTTTATTTTTACTATTCGTTATGCTTGCAATGATCTTTACTCTGGAACCACCAACTGTTATTTTCTGTACAATCTGTTTCGAAAATATGTATGAGTGTGTGAAATGTTTAGTTGATCCAAATGCAAATGGTGTTGATTTATTTATTTATTTTTCTCATAAAAAGGCAAAGTAAAAGTATGTTTTCAAAATGGATGAAAAATGTTTGATGTGTTCCTTGAAACGATGGCAATAATATTTTCTCATTTCAAATGATTTAATTATTTTGAAGATTCGGTCGAAAACTTTCATAGTCATATTTGGTGTGAAATAATAATGTTTGTGTCGTCACTTGATCCTCAATTATGCACAACTTAGCTAACTACGCATAATCTGGGAAGAGTCGTGTTTTGTTGGTTGTTGTTGCTTGATCCTCAAGTATACATGATCTAGCTAGTTATGCATAGTTTAGGAAGAGCACTATCATGTCAAATCAATTATTCATCTTGAAACTTGTAGTGTTTTGATAAATGTTTGGATGATAACGCTTTTAAAATGGTGGATCCTTATGCAAGAAATCATATTCTCTTTGATTCCTAAAGAAAATTTTGAATTTTCTTATGTTCCTTGAAATCTTTTCTTTCGTTTGGCGTTGACTCGGTAAGTCACCGTGACCGAGTAATTATGGAAGAATGTTTTTATGTGTTGTATGTAACGTGCAAATTCCATTGGAATCACTAAGGCGTTGATGAAATACCAAAGGGTTGGTACTGACACTAAGAAGAAGTTTTAACGAAAATAGGAGACTGCCAAAGTGGAGGAAAACCGATTTGAGTAACACTGAGGGAAATGACGAAGACTTCTCCTACATCAAATGTATCGTACTTTATTTATTTTATTTTGTCGTTCTTTTGGTATGTCAACGATACGCGATAAACTGTTGAAGTTTACCAACTGTGCATCGGTAGTTGGAAGACAATTCCATTAGCGACCTTTGTTTATTCAAGTGAGAAATCCTCTCTGCTTAACTCGACCATCTTTGAACATCGATGGTTAAACGACGAATAGATATAGTTGATGTTTTTCTGGTAAACCCTTGCTTTTATGTAATGCAATATCTTTTAACCTTCAACGACGATGCTTATTAAGATTTAGACCATGCTTGGGGCTTGGGACTGAATTGAGATGGTGTTCTTGTAATATATATATATATATATATATATATATATATATATATATATATATATATATATATATATATATATATATATATATATATATATATATATATATATATATATATATATATATATATATATATATATATATATATATATATTGGGTATGGATCCGTATGTGAGCATCCTGTGACGACATAGGTATGTATTTACTTTCTTTACGGATATGCATCTATAGCTAACAAGCCGTGAACCTGCTTTAACTTGTAATTTTCTTTTGACTGGACTCATCCGAGAATCATGTCAAATATTCTTATTTTACCATGGCTTGGTTGATTAACAAGAATGAGTTAACTTAATCGAACTTATTTACTTGGCATGGTTTGGCTATTTTACAAACATGTCGTAATATGGTTGTATGTGCTTCATAATGGCTTCTGTGTTTGATTGGATTGTGATGTCTTCGAGAGAGTTATGTATACGTCGAATGATTTTCGTATCGATGAATTCGTTTTTGACGAACTAGGTTTGTATTTACATAATATTGCAATAAGGTGATTTTGTACGACTAGTATTAATTACTCCGTGTCGTATATTCTGAACGTTTTCGATAGGGTTATGTGTGGCTCGTGTGATTTTTCTTTATGATTAATTGTTTTTATGAGACTGATGAACTAAGTGAAAGGACGATTCGAACGTTGGAAGACATGATTCGAGCATGTGTGATTGATTTTGTTAGAATGTTGAGATCGACACTTTCCGTTGGTAGTATCTTTGTACAACGACATTTACCATGTAAGCATTGAAGCCGCAGCATTTGAAGAATTAGGTTGATGAAATTTTAGATCGCCAGTTGGATTGGATGAAGTAGGAAAAAGCCAGCTGAATGGACTTGAAATTATTCGAGAGACTATGGAAGGAATGGTGAAGATTAAGAATCACTTGTTAACCGCGAGAAGCTGTGAGAAGAGATGTGTTGATAACCGTAAGAAGAATTTGGGAAATTGAAGTAGAGAACATGGATCGAGATGTTAAGAGATTGAAGCAGGGTATAATACTCATTGTGAAGGTGTGATGGAACCCCAGACGTGAACCGAAGTCCACATCGGAACGTGAAGACCTCTTTAGTAAGAAGTATCCTCATCTTTCTAGTAGTACGAAATGCGAGTATAAGAATCGAAGAGCGCCGAGACGTCGCTCCCTTAGGGAGGGGAGGATGTGATACTGGTGAATGTGCCGTATGGTGCTAAGTTATTGTCTCAAGAGTTGTTCAGTATGGGAAACTCTCTTAATTTGTGACTCACTTGAGGATGTGATACCCCCAGCCCAACGTCATTTATTTAATCCTATTTTACGAATATTTTTTAAATTTTTAAGAAATTTCGTTGGATATATATATTTTACGGTTTAATTTGAGACCAATGATAGAGGCCTTAATTTTTACGTTGGACGATTTAAGAAGTATCGATAACGACTACGATACCGACGGATGCCCAAAATTTATCTTTTATTGTCGATTGATCGACATTTGAGTTTTCCGAAGTTTTTATTTTTATTACGTTTTAAGTCGAGTCGGAACCATATGAATATTCGTTTTGTGCGCGTTTGAACCATTTAAACGTATTTTGAGGTAGCCGCGACGAAACCCTACTCACGTAAATTTTCAAAACCAACTAGCTAACTCATTCCCGCTCTTTAAAACTTGTTTTGCAACAAAGGCCAAAATAAGACTATAATTACACATTTAGTCCCTCCACCACTATACATAAACCAAAATTTATAAAAACACTTAGTTTTTAACACAAGAAAAATTATCTTCCCCCTTTTTTCTTCTCTTTAACTTACGGCCAACACCATCACCATCAAATCCACCACCAAAATTTGATTTTTGAAAAATCTAAGCAATGACCCATGTTTATATCACCATGATAAGTAAATCACACCACAAATTTACAAAATGCAACAACATTTTTTCAAGATTTAATTTTTGATAGATTTTGAAAAAAAATTTATGTTTTGATCTAATTAATTCCGTGGGTTTGTGTTTAAATGTGTTTAGGAACATGGAATTTTAATATTGAAGCTTAGGATAACTTTTTCTTGGTGTTCTTCAGCCCCAAAACCTACGGCTCACATTGGGGGTTGTGGTGTTCTTGGTGTTTTGATCTTATTAAACCATTGTAAGGTTCCTTATTATTGTTAATTATTTTAATTATTTTCATTTGAGTGCATGCATTTGTTTATAATTTTTGGTAAATTCATATTGATCATGCAAGTGATTAGGAGTTTAGGGATTGTTATAGATGATGAATATAGGTTAATTGATGAATTGGTGAAGTTGGAAATGTGTCAAAATGAGTTTTGATGTTATTTTAAAAGGGTCATTTTAGATCAGTAGGTTTAAGGCCATTTTTCGTATAGTGGCTGTGGATTACGTGTTGGTATGATAGGATATTGTTGTAGTGGTCGTCGATACAGTCTTTTGATATAAGATAGAGCTTTTAACTCCAAAGAGTAAAAAGTTACATAGGTTTGAATATTCGTGTACTGGGAGGCGAGTATCGACACAATCCGAAATTGTTGTCGATATTGGGTCAAATCTCAGGGACTATATCTTGAGTTTCAAAGATGTTCAAGGGCTGTTCTCAGGCCCTATACTTAGCATTTTGAATCTATTTTCAAATTCAAGTGTCGTTTTTGTAAATAGTTTTGGTTAAGGAAGTCAAAATTTGTTTTACAACGCGAAGGTACAAAACTGTCCGGTTTTTCAAGTTTAGAGATGAGTTGGGCAGACGGACTTAAAAGTAAAATCTTTTAGTGAAATTTTAGGAGGATGTTGTTCATATTATAAATAAGTTTTCTGGAAGGTTTCATAAAATTTCATTATGTTTAAGTAGGGGAAAACAGTTCGTACATTAGGTATGTAGCGGCAGAATTGTGGTTGGAGAAATAGTCTTAATAAAGTATAAAAGTGGATGTGTCTAGTAAATATCACTTGTATGGATTTTTTGCGTGAGTTTATACAAACTTTGAATGACTTTAATTATTTATATACAATACTTGATGGTACTTGAAGTAGTTGATTCATTACGTGTTTATTCGTTAGGTGTTGTATTTGATTTCTCGGGGAATCCACATCTCGGTGATTGTCTTCGTCTACGTCTTGCTACTACTACTATCGTTACTACATAAGGTGAGTCTATAGCCTCGCTCTTTACTTATTTCAATTTTTTTTACCCGCGAGGGGTATACATGTTATTTAAATGAAATTGAACATAAGTCATGAATGATTGTTGGATCCGAATGTTGCCTTGAATTGTGCTGAGTACCTAATTGTAAAAGTTCCTAAATTCGTGAACTATTAACTATTGTCTTGCCCTTGTGTGGGTTGGAGATAGCCGCTTATACAATTGATAGTACTATGGGTTTGACGACCCTATCCGAGACGAGAGCTAGTACGTTGAGTACCCTCTACGGACAGATAACTTGTGATAAGAAATAAGGTATAATTACAACTAATGCCTTAAGAAGGGGCCCTGGTTTCACATAAATCATGCCGGTCTATGTACGCTGGTGATTGAGTTAACGGATTAGTGTCACGATCTTAAACACAATTATTAGCTATTGCTAAAGATAATATCCTTGAATAATAGATTGTGAGTACGACAATGCTATTGAATGGTCATGATTGGTTTGAATACTTATGTTCAACTTCTGATTTGATAAACCTATTGATTAGCTCAACCGTTGTGTTGACGATGTTAAGCATGTGTTTCAAGAAATCAAGATTGATAGTAGCGGAGCATGCATGGAGGGAGTTGGTGCTTTATCGGTCTAAAATTTTAGATTTCCTTCCGTTTTTATCAATTAATTATTGTCATGTCTTGGTCAAAATATTGTTGTGATTTGGTTGAGATATTTGGGGACAAGTAAGGCTACTCTGATGTAAACACATCATTTTTGGGTTGGAAATGTTTTAGACAATGATATAAATAATCTTTTATGTTTATCTTAAACGTCTCTTTTGAGGTCGTTTTCTTTAATTGTGTGTGATGTGCTATGAAATAACGCCCAAAGTGGTATTCCGTTGCATGGTAAATTAGGGGTGTTATAATGGTGGTGGTTATCAAAACTCAAAAATTGAGTTAGTTGATAAATGAAAAAGAGGGGTACGTTTGTTTCTGGCTTAGCCAGATAATGGGGTGATTGATATCAGTGGATATACATTGGGTTGGTTGTAGCAAATGAAAACTGAGCTATTTAAATATCATAGAATCTTAGCTCTTCACGGATAAATGGGGTATAGTACCAGCTATAGGTAATCGAATATAAAATGTTCAAATGAAGATCAAGTTATGCGGTTTTGATTGTTATTTTCCTTCGCTGTGGTGAAAAGAAAAAATATTCAGTCAAAGACTGATATGATGAAATGGGTGTCATGGATATTGTACAAATGTGAAGGGTATTTGTTCAATATGTTGTAAAACCGCAGATGTGATGAAAAAAAGGGGCTTAAGAGATGGTGGTTATGATGTTTAATGAACCTTGAACAGAGGTATTGGTAGCTGATTATGAAAATCAATAAATTAGAGGTCACTGAGATATCAGAGACAGACAAACTGGACCCCACATAGGACATTGAAGAGAACCATGTCAACTCGCTGGACTGAACCTTCTACTTCCTTGGACCTCTTTCCCTGAACTCTGACCCTCCTACCTCTGAACCATCAGCAGATTGAACCCTTCCAACAGTTCTTGAATCACTGTTGATCTTAGAACCTCCAGCAAAGACTAGATGAACCTTCCAGCAAGACTAAGCCAGCAGTCTCTGAACCATTCAGAGTTCTGAACCACTAGAGTTCTAAACAACAAGTGTTCTGAACCACCAGAGTTTTGAATCTCCAGCAAGTCTGAACCATCAGAGTTCTGAACCACCAGAGTCTCTGAACCCAGTCGCTATACATTTAAACTCTGGTATAAACACACCAGCGACCCTTGTCACTAAAGCTGTGACCCCAACGGTTCTGAACCACCAGAGACCTGACCTCCTCAGTAGATCTGAATCTTTAGTCTCTTCAGCAGATTGAACCCCCATCGATTCTAAACCCTTCTGCAGTTCTGACCTCTTCCAGCAGGACTGGACCTTTTAGCTGACTGAACCTTCAGTAGTCTTGATGAACCATCAACAAACTTCAAGCCTCATCACTGGTCCACAGCAGTTCTGGACCCTCAGCAAGGTCTGAACCATCAGCAAGTCTGAACCACCAGCAGGTCTGAACCATCAGAGGTCCGACTCACAGACTCCCATCAAATCAGAATTCTTAAGACCTTAATCACGACACTACCCGAAAGATTGCAATCCAAGATTTGAGATCGGTTGTAATTCAAGGGCAGTTGATTGAAAGTTCTGTACCACAATTGATGGAGTTTATATGGTAAAGCTTAGGGGTTTGAAAAGGGATTGATGAAAAAAGTATGCAAAGATACAAAAGATGCTTGCAAAACAACTTTTGAGGGGGAGATAATACATTTATCAAAGTTTTTACACATTCGTCAATCATCATTATCAGGTACATATACTTCTACCCTTGAACATTGATTATGTATACCTGAAGCCAAACCTTACAACGCCCTCACCAAACCAAAACCAAAACCCAAAACAAAAATTCTCCTCTCACCTTCTCTCTCATATTCTCACAACCTTAACAAAAACTAAACCATCTCATAACCTTTAGGGATTCATCATATGTGAACTTTTTTATAGAACCAAGTCCCTGGTTATTGAGCTACAATGTGACGTCAGAAGTTTACCTTCAACAATGTGACATCATAGTTTTACTTTAAGATGGTCGAAATGAACCGTTACCCAAAGTAGTTGAACACCCTTGGAGAGACACACAAAGTACTACTCTGGGCACATACCAGCAAAGGTTCGAGTGCAAGACACTCAATATGCTATATGCTATCTTTAGAGCCTTCAGCCTTTGAAGGACTTGGTTACTCAGGAATTATTTCCTCACACCAAGATAAAGAAAGAAGATACCTATACTGAAGACAAAGTCCAACAACGAATCATGTCATCTTCACATAGCCTGAAGCTTCATTCAGGACATAGTCAATCAGGTACATGTTATTACCTCAAACCAAGGAAAAGAAAGGAGACGAAATCCGGGCTATTTGTATATTCAAATAGGGGGAGATCCAACAAGTATTGTACCTCTGTACCTCTAACAGTCCTAAACAACCATCAGAACCTCTCCTCTTTCACCCCCAAAGGTTGCACCCACCAGAGGTCCTCATCAGAGTTTACACCATCAGAGGTCGCACCCATCATCAGATGTCACCTTCAGAGCTCGCACTCATCAGAGGTTTCCACCAGAGCTCGCACAATCAGAGGTCAACCTTCAGAGCTTACACCCATCAGAGGTGTAACCAGAGACCTCTGGACCTCAGGTACCCATTTGTTGCTAAAATTTTTCAAAGACTTACTTTTATACTTAAACTTTTTATCAAAAAGATTTCAAAGGTTAAGTGATTTTAATTGTTAAAAGTCAGAAATATTACAACTTCAGCTCTTAAGTTTATAAACTTAAAGCCAATCCGAGTAAAGTCGGGACAAACAAGAAGAATCTCCTTGCCTTAAGGCTAAAGTATCACAGATCCTTGAACAGGATAGCCAAAGGCTAAAAGTTCACCAAGTGTCGGTTTCACCACCACACCAACAAATGGTTATCAATTCACCATGTCAAACCAACAAGAAAGAATTGGCTATTCTGGAGTACACGGCTAACCGGTAAAGAATTATCAAATCCGTTTATGACTGATAGTTTGCCAAAAACTATTGAACCAACTAAGTTGGTTAAGCCACAAGGTTATAACTTGAGGCCACATGGGTATTCAAACACCCTAAAAACTCTAAGGTCAAACCTTAGTATCGAAGCAATTTGATCAAGGGATTCAATCACTGAAATGGTGAATAATATAAGTGTGTGAAGCATTTAAAAATTGCTACTTTGTGAAGCATTTTTTGAGGGGGAGACAGACACACTTCTGATGATATGAAGACACATCCCTGATAATATAGGTGCTTAATGAGAGATGATGCAGGTGAGATTCAGTGTGTAGATGAGTGACAGTGGTTTGTGAGAATCTTTGGATCTATTTTTAAAAAAGGGTTGTACTGCTATGAAGATCTACGAAGATCTGTTCTTAGAAAAGGGTTGTGGCGGTGGTGGTGGTGGGTAAGGTAGGTGGATAAGGTTTATGAAGCATTCAAAAATTTCTACTTTGTGAAGCATTTTTTTGAGGGGGAGAAAGACACGCTTCTGATGATATGAAGACACATCCCTGATGATGTACCTCAGAGATATCCTCACCATACCATACAACACAACCATCCCACAACTACATATGTAACCTCTCACAACAATTGTTTTCCCATATATTTGTGATGATTAAAGAAGAAAGAAAGGTAGATATGAGATGAATTCTAAAGAGAGAAAAGAGAGATAAGTGTGTGAAAACTTGTTGAATATTAGATTAAGAAGAATTAGAGAAAATGAGACAACCAACCTCTCCTTACATGCAAGGAGAGGTTTATATAGCCTTGCCTACATGTGGCATAATGGGCTATATGATAATGGGCCGGGCTTTCCTTTTGGGCTTTGGTTACTTATGAATGAACCTTAGATTAAAGTTAAGCCCGTAATCCACGACTAACCTACTACCTATTACAACGTTCTAATATACGATACATAATAAACATATGATCGAGCATTCTTGTTTGACTCAATATTTTAAGGCTAACAATCTCCTTAATGTGAGGTCATTATCCTTTATGAGAGGTCATTACCCTTTGTCATTTGGAGATTCATAGAGATTACTAATCTCGCCAAAAATGAGTCTTGAACGTGTAATATTAGTCTTCTTCCTTCATGCTGTGATCTTTGATCCATTGTCGTTGTCTTTCGAATTTGTCTTTTGATCTTGAGATCTTCAAATTATCCTTGACTTGTCTTTGCCATCTTGAGATCTTGTGTCTTCATCCACATGCTCACGCTATTAATTGTTGAATATGTCTTTTGGCATGAGTATATGGTTTTGAAACTTTGACTTTGCTGAGTACACCGTGACGCCACCTTCTTGAGACAAAACATAGACATGGACTGAATGACTTTGACATTCGTCCTAAATCGGTAGCGTTTTACCTCCGGTCAGTGAAGACCGTTATACGATATTATATACCGTACATGTGATAGGTAGATTCAGTTAAGAATCTCCTTGACAGGGTTTCGCGGCTGTACTAGCCGTTCTGTTTACTCGACCGTCTCAAAGCAAGACTGCGAACATAAAGAGTGAATCAATTGGATATATATCCGCTTGATTAAAGTCGTCAATTCAAATTCCTGGAACAAGTGTGATTTGTAAAGAATCTTACCATTGTTGATTTCTAGTTGACACAAGCTTGATTCATAAGAATCTCACAAGTCACATATCGTAGCGCTGTTTGATGTTGACGCTAGAAGGATTTCCATTCGTCACTATGAAAATTAATGAATATCACTCTGAATGTTCTGGCAAGACCATAAAGATATTGCGTAGAAACCTGAAACGAGTTTGAATCAATTCAGAATCAAACCTCTGTTGCTTTTTCAGTTCTACATATGTTTAATTCATAAAGAATCTTACATATGACCTGCCGCAGTGCTGTTTGATGTTAACACTGGAAGGATTTCCACTCATCATTGTGAATTCTAAGTAGTATCACTCTGAGTGTTCTATCAATATCACAAGGATATGGCGTAGGACTCTCTTGTTCGTCATCCATGTGTCCTAACGAGATTTGATTGATCTCTTGGCTCTATACTCAATTTGTGCACTTTTAGTGGTCGGAGGTTGGAGCAGATGCCACCTATTCAATATCAACTATCTCGGAATGAGAACGCTAATAGAAGTCATGTTGTTCTCCGTGACAATAGAATAAACTTCTTTTGAGAGAAGCCTGAGTAGCTAGGAAAGGGTTGTGCTTCACATCACTGGGTCCATGATGAGTTGTCATCATGAAGTGTTGACCCGGTTTCTGTCTAAGTTGTATGGAGGGCTTCTTTGTTTACACCCTTTATCCTTACATTTCTTTTTCATTCTTCAACCCCTTCAATGCTTACCAAGACATCATTACTAGCACCTTGTTGTGATTGTTCCAGTGCTAGCATCAGTACTTAGTCGGCATTCAGCTACGTTCACATTCTACTCCATCTTTCCTAAGGACTTCTAATAATCTATTGGATTGTCCCTGGGAAGATTCCTCTAGTTCTGGTTGGATCATAGGACTTAAACCTAACCACCCTTTTGACACCAATAACGTCGTGAATTAAAGATGTTGTGGGTATTTGATCGTAACCATGAAAAAACCACTTCAAATGTCTAACAAGGCGTTTGAAAAACATTTAACACCTTGATAGTTTTGTCGTTTCAGAAATGCTCCCCCTTTACATGTTCATCGGTAATCGAAAGTGTTTCGCACATGTAGGTAAGCGTTAAAGTGATTGAGTCTTATATAAGATCACATTTTAATCACATTTTCTCCCCCTATCTCTAATATATAAAATCTTTTGATATTAGAGATACCAAATTTGATTAAAATATATTTTGAAAAATAGTCTTGAAAATCTCCGGGAGAAAGATGTGTTAATCTTTTGCATGAAGTTGAAATGCTCCCCTTCAAAAATTGATCCAATTGAATTGTCATTGTGATTATTTGATCCACATTTCTCTTTTTGAGGATGGGAGTTGTTGCACACAAAATTTTTTAAAGATTCTGAATAATCATTGAAAAATTATTGAAAAAATTGTGTTCAACGCTTTTTTAAAAATCCAATTTCTTTTTGGCGAAGAGGTTTTTCTAAAGCATAAACTTGAGTTCTTAGACATTGAATCTCTTGACGAATCCACTCAAGTGTAAGAAGATTTCTCTTATTTTGCTGAGGGTAAGGGCACTAACACTCCCCTGTGAATACAGAACCGGGTTGCAATCTGAAAGTGATTACAAGCCATTGTGTTGAGCTCAAAACGTTAAATGTTTTGTGACAAGCTCAACCCGTGATAGATTGCTCTACCCGTTTGGTAGGATAAGTTATCTTTAAAGATACACTTTCTGTTATTTGAGGTCCGAGTTACAGTCTGACATTTAACTGTAAGTCGTTTACATGAGCTTAAAAACTTGGAATGTTTTTAATGAAAGCTCATGTCCGAGAATTTTAAGTTTCCCGTTGTTGAGGATAAGTTATCATCTATGATCAACTTTCCTTTCTTTGAAGCACGAGTCACAATCTGAAGTAATTGAAAATCATAGATATGACATGTTTTGAAGAATATTTACAACTTTCATTCGAGCTTTATGCACACACCCGTGTCGTTATTGACTGACATTTCTAGGTACGTCCATATTATCGATACTGAAAGACATGTCGAGAAGAATATTTTTTGTATTTTGAAAGTTTTTCCATTTTTTATTTTGTTTTTCTATGGATATTAAATTTTATTATATTTTTGTGTTTTATCAAGTTTTTCGAAAATAATCCAAAATAGACTTTTGTACAGCAGAAGAAGGTGATATCGAATGTACAGAATTGGAACCCTTGGAGGAAGAAGTAGGTTCAGAATCCGCTGAGGTACCTGCAATAATAGAAGAATAGTTCATACAAATACTAGTGTTAGGAGTAACAAATTCCTTGTCTACGTTCAAAACATTCGCATTCATGCTAGCGCAGGTTTCATCACTCTTCTCTATTGGAATCCACTTAAAACCAACTTCCTTGAAGATCCGACCCGTTGGTTTCCACTTAAGGCTAGATTTAGGATTAGTTTTCTCTTGCACAGCGAAAGACTTCTTTTGAGAGAAACTATGTCATGTTTGAATACATGTTTCAAATTTGGTTTGGTTGCTTTTCTTTGCGACGGGTTTGTATCTCCTTGTTGTCTTATGGGATGCTGTATTCGATCTCCATTCAAAAGAACGAGATTTGACCTCATAGAGGTATTGCAAAATGCAATGGTCATGATTTCCATTGTGAATGCCCTTTTTGCAAGTCGGACATACGGGGAATTTGGGATTCATGAAAGTCCTTGTATTTCTGGGTTGTCCAAATCGTTCAGGCGTAGTGTTCGAAACACGACTATTCATGGATGGTTTCCAATTCCTAGATTTCTGGTGAGGGATCCTAGGTTTTGGTTGACTACCATTAGGAGTGTGTTAAACTCTAGTGGGATTTGGTGAACTAGGATTTGAATACACAGTTTGTCTTTTTGAATCTTCCCTTTTTGTTTAGCATCCTCTAGGTTTGTGGTATGAACGAAGTCATTCGAACCTATAGATTCCTTTGCGGACGCGAATGTCACACGTTTTGGAGGAGTCCTAGAAGTGCTAGGTTCATTCACATGGTTCGGTTTGACAACAGTGTGCTTTCTAAATGGAGGAACATAGGGTGAAATGTATGGTTTTGGAACACTTGTTTGCACATCAGTCTTAGGGGGTAACCTAGATTTTACATGAGAAGAATTGGAGAAAGGATTCGGTATTCCTAAGATAGATGGCTTTAGATCATTGTAGGCATTGGGTTGTCGAACAACAGGTTTCACAAGTTTAGGTTCCACAGTTTTCCCACCCATTTTGGCAACGAGTTTCTTCAACTCGTCTATCACTATGTCCTTTTCTTGCAACTGAGCTTTCAAGTCTGTAATTTCCATACTCTTTTCGTTCATTTCTTGACACAATGCGGAAAGTTTTACTTGCAAGTTATTATCATTTGGACCTTTTCCGATGTCTTTTTGCAAAGCAAGTTCAAGAGAATGACAATGTTTTTGAAGGAAATCAGTTTTGTGTTGAAGTAACTCAAAAGCCTTTTTATCAACATTTTCTTTACGTTTCGAAAGCTCAATTTCAAGACGCTCACACTCTTTGATCTTATCAAGATATTTGCATGCAACATCAAAATATTCATCAATATCAGCACAAGATTGAAGAGTAACACACAAAATATCTTTGGAGAGACATTCTTCTAAGAGTAAATCATATTCATCTAAAAAAACGGACTTGTCCATTTGAAGATCGTCAGTTTCTTTCTCAATAGACTCAACATATTTTAAATCATCAAACATTTCAGACCGAATTAATCTTTCAAATTCAAGAATATTTTCTTTTAATGTGGTCGTGTTCGGTATTAAGATTTGTTTGATAAGCATAGTTATATCTTGAGGAATTGGTTTTTTCCACTCGTCATTTTCTCGTTGTTTCCATTCATTGTCAACAATGGATTTAATATTATCAATGTAATGTTGTTGAAACCCAAATGTCTGCCTACTCTTGCTTTTAGAAGCATCAAGAGGCAAGTAGTTGATGAACTTAGAAACGTTTGTTTTCTTAGTAGCAAAAGCTTTCTTCCATTGAATTCTTCTTGGTTTGCATTCTAAAAACAATTCCTCACGAGACTTTTGTTTTTGTGTAGTGAAAAGACCATATAGACTATTCTAATAAGCATAATTGTATGGTTTCACAAACTCTTTATTGACTGATGATAACTAGATTTTAGTTAGGGAAATTGTTCGTTGAAGTGGTCTAATCGAATTGATTACTGGATTAATGTGCGACTCAGCTGTCTTTGGTGGAAACAAATGTTGTGTCGTTGTAGTAAAATTAAAATGAAAAGACTTTAAAGTAAAGAGCATGTAAAATTAATCTAAATCTAATTTAAAATAATTGACAAGAAATTAAAGCGTGACGAAAAGTTAAAGGCACTTAAAGTAAATAACGCAAACTTAAAACTATCCTAAAGGCAAACTTAAAACGCAACTAAAACTTAAACTACGGCAAGGCTTAAAGCAAATCTAAGGCAAGTAAACTTAAAGTGCGACTAAGCAAAAAGGCGGGAAAATTAAGGCTTGAAATTTAAAAACTAAAAACCTAAAATAAACTAAAAATACCTCACTCGAAATAATTACTCGTTCAGAATGTCACCTTCACCCGGAATAATTCTTCTTCGTTCGGAATAATCAAGACAAAACACTTATCCAGAATAACTAAACAGAACCTTCATTCGGAATATCCAAGAGAGAACCTTCATCCGGAATAAAAGCTTTATCTGGAATAATTGATTATTCCGAGTAAACACCCTTGATTCGGAATATATGTTATTTCGAATGAACAACCTTGTCTGACCCTTGATTGGGAATAATCAGAAGAAAACCTTCATTCAGTTAATTCCGAATGAAAACCCTTATCCGGAATATAGGTTATTCCGAATGAAGACCTTGATCCGGAATACTGATTATTCCGGATGAACACCCCTTGATCCGGAATCTTCGTTTTATCCGGAATAAATCCTTTCGTTCGGAATATATCACAAATCTAACCAATGAATCCTTTGTTCGGAATACCCACTGATCCGGAATATCTTGTTTATCCGGAATAACTGCCTTGGTTCAGAAAGTATTGCTGATCCGGAACAAGTGCCTTGGTTCGGAATATCCTGGGAAAACAAAAAGCACGAAGAACACGGAAGAACAAAAATAACACGAATCCAAGCTAATCTAATCAAAATCAACCAAAAGATTAAACCAAAGTAACAAAAATGATTAACTAAACAAATACTAATCGAACCAAATCAATAACACTAACAATAATAATCAAAATAATCAATACCCACTTAATAAATTTAATAAAAACTTAAGAACATGAACATAAACAATAAAGCATATAGATTAAAGATTAACCAAGAAAGGTAGATAGGAGATTAACAATAAAAGTAAAGATTAACAATAATTAAAAGGAAACTTACTTGAAATTAAATGAATTTAAGGTGCAAGACAATGTATTTAAATTGACATGAATTTAAAGAACAAGTAATTAAAAGGATGGAAGACTAATTGTCACACTTAGCCAACAAAAACAAATGAAAGGAAAATGAAGACTATTTATAGGAGGATTTGGGAGGTGCTTAGAGGAAGCTTCCTTCCCTCTTTCTTCTTTTCTTTAATTGCTTGATTAGTCCTTGTCTTCTTAATTATTTGACTTTAACGACTTTGTCTCGGGATTTAATAAACTCGTCTTGTAATTTCTTCAATAAATTAGACTTGTGTTCTTCGGCTTTTAGTAAACTTCCGTCTTTAGACTTTTTCTTTGATAAATCTTCAGAATTGGTCTTGGACTTCCGTTCTTTTTGCACTCTTGATTTCTTGACTTCGTCTTTTGTCTCTTTCTTCGATAAAAGCCTGTAAATGCCCGTGTTTTCTCCCCTCTTTACATTTTCGTCCTAAATCACAACAAAAACACAAATCACGCATAATTCCTACATTTACGACATAAAATACACGTTTTGGCTTGGTTATTATTGTAATTAAGTAGTAAAAGGATGGGTGTTTACACACCTATCAAATCCCCTACACTTGACCATTGCAATTCCTCATGTAATGCATTAGTTACAAAGCACGTTTACACTTTTCATCATAATCATCCACATTGGCCTTTATTAAAGAGATAGAAAATAACAAAACAAGTAAAGAAATCAAAAACTTACCTTAGGGTTTTGAAAATGTCATGAATGATCATCATCCTCAAGTTTTCACTTTCTCCAAACCAAGCTTAAAAACGAGATCATTGTTATTATAAGTTAGCAAACTTACACGAACTCATGTGGGCCAATTATTTACTTAGACTCCCTTATTCCTAGGTGTATCTCTTATATTTTATTGTTGTCTTGAATGATCACGAGGATGCATTGTTGACTTATTTCGATAGTTATTAAGGCTGAAAATAAAGTGGGACGACTTAATCAATAGTTAGCTAAAGGCCAAAATCTTTTAAAACTGCTTCTCGGGACCTCATAAAGTTCATATCTTGGCATAACTCGCTTCACGATTTGAGACCTTTCTCGGACCGATATTTGGCAGCGACTTCATACTTCAAATCTTGAGAGACGTTCATGAAATAATGGTCTTCTCTTTATAATAGGAATTTCTTACTTGAAGTTTTGAGAGATTCTTCGTATTTGTACCACGACTTCTTCATTTTTCTCCAATCTTTATTTGGGATTTAGATATACAACGATCCGCCTCCTTTTTGGACTTGGATCTATTTATCCTCATACCTTGTTAGGGCCTATTTGGATAGACTTCTCCATGATCTTTACGGGAATATTTGCTTTTCGTCGTGTGTCTCGATCCTTCATATTGATTTTCGATAAATGATTCTTCACATCACTTTTGGATCTTTAGCAACAAAATGTAGCCCTCGTGCTTTGTTAGGACCTTTTTGGACTCGCCAATCTTCGCATCCCGCTTCATTAAGTTATGCCTTGGCTATAAAATCTAATCCATACAGAGCAACTTTTAAACGATCTTGGGCTAGAAGCTAAGTAACTTTTCAAACCGTACAACCTTATTTATTGCAGATAAATTTATTAGCAATCGATGGGAGAATAGGCTTATAATTAACTCACATAAATTCATGAAAGAATATAAAACTTATAATTGACTCTATCATCTCTCGTTCTCCACAGTTTAAAATCTCAAGGAATGAGACTCGTGGATGCTTAGCCTATTAAATCAAAGTTTTGGGTTTTCGAGTCATCTATAGGATCTTGCAAACTCTTAGACTTTTTCAAGTTTAGAAATCGCATTTTAAAGTTCCCTTGATAAACGACTCTCTAGGATCAATTATAGGAACTTGCGAAAAGTTCTTGTTCTTAACCCGTGAGAGTTAAGACTTTCGCATTTTATAGCTCCCTATATAAAAGCCTAGCAAAACTTGACTTAAACACGTTAAGGATACTAGCTAGAGTAAACTTAGATAAGTAAACTCAGGTTGAGTCAAAAGATTCACAACGATGAAAATTAAAACCACTTTATTAAAATTTTATTCTAGCAATGCAATAAAATAACTATACAAAGGAAAAACTAAATAGGCCAAAATAGATCAAATATTTTGAAAAATGTCGAAAAATTGATTTTCCGGTTAAAATGAGGACAAATACAAGGAAAAGACTACTTAACATCGATAGAAGTCCCCCCTACACTTAATATAAACATTGTCCTCAATGTTTAAGCATGTGGGAGTAAATTCCCCTACACTTAGGACATTGTGCACGTTGTTTAAATCTTGCTAAGGAAAAGACAACTAAAGAGATTCCTATTTTAATATTGAGAAATATAAAATAGTGAATCGAAAAGAGTTTAGGATAGAACCGGGAAGACGGAAACACGGAATCACGGGTCGTCAAAATTCATCAAGAGTGGATCATTGAGTGCTCGAATCCATGAATATGATAAGAGAGGAAATAGCAAACACCAACGGGTCTCCCCTACACTTAGGATATAAATAGCTAAAAGATAGATACATGGGTTGCCTCCCAAGAAGCGCTTGATTTTTTTTCACCGATTCGTGAGCCTGACTCGACCTTGATTAGCATAGGAAGAAGCATGAAACACATCCACTGGGATCAAATACATAGTTTTCGTCCATTAAATAGCACAAGCTTAAGGCGAACAAGGCAAGCCAAAGAAGAGTAGGCAAGGTTCCGTTAAGCAAAGATGGAGAACGGTGGTAGCAAGGGTGAAGAGGTGCAAGCATATCTTCAAAAGTTCCAGAAATCTTTCCTTTTATTTCATCAGACGGATACTGAGATGGCTTAAGAATATCGATACCGGGGTCGAACACCTTTTCCTTTAAGGGAAAAAAGCACTCAGGCTCAGCAGAATTTGAAGATGATCCGCGAAGAAAATGCACAACCTCGTCCTCAGAAGGTAGACAAAGAGGTGTCAAAACATACGTGCTGCGGATGTTGGTGTCGTCCAGTTGCTTCTCCTTTGAAACAATTTTCTTCAAATCCGAAGTAGGATCAAGACCAAAATCATCAAAGTCTAAAGGAGGAGCATCACTCTCATGAGGGAAGTAAGTATTGAGAAAAGTAGAAAAGTCTTCCTCAAATGAGTAGTCATCCAAAGTAGGATTAAGCATGGATTGCAGAGGATCTTCATCATGAGAAGAATCACTCGAAAGAGTATCAGCCTCATCAAAATCATCATAAGTGGGCATGGCGGGATACTCGGAAGTAAAATCATCATTATCATCCCCATCGGAGATAGAATCATCATCATAAGCATCATAGATCGGTGGAGAATCATATATGGGTGAAGGTTCCAAATTGGAGAGAGAATCATCCACATCGTCTTGAAAAAGTGGATTATCGTAGCAAGAATCAAATAGAGGATTGTTGTAGATGACAAAATCATCAAGCACATTAATCATATTCGCTGATTCTCTTCCATAGGATTTGCTTGTAAGCTTCCCCATTTCAAAAACTTGGGCATCATCCCCGACTCTTAAGATGAGTTCACACTTATCTACATCTATTAAAGCTCAACCAGTTCTCAAAAATGGGCGTCCAAGTATTAACAGAATACGAGAGTCCATTTGATAATCAACAACGACAAAGTCGACCGGGAAAGTGAATGTGCCAACTTTAATGAACACATCTTCGGCAATACCAACGGGGTAAGCGAGAGTGCGATTGGCTAGCTCAAGAGTCATTTTGGTGGGTGTAAGGTCGGGAAATGATAACTTTTTTCCAAACACTTAAGGCATCAAATTAATACTTGCCCCGAGATCAGCTAAGGCAGTAAATTTGTCGGTTTGGTTAAAAGTACAAGGTAGCACAAAACGACCAGGATCTCCAAGTTTCTCTGGAAGTTCTTTAAGAAGGACGGCAGAACAATTTTCATTCAATCGAGTATTAACAAACTCGGCCATCTTCTCCTTCTTATTAAGCAATTCCTTAAACATCTTGACAAATTTAGGCATTTGTGAAAGAGCTTCAACAAGGCTAAAAGTGATAGTCATTTCCGAAACTTTCTTCAAATAGTTTGACACTTGAATGTCATCCTTGGTGTGCAGTTTGGCCTTGTCTAAGCGAGATGGATAAGGAATATTGGGTTTATGGGTGGTAGGTGTAGGTGTAGCAGGTAAAGGTTGAGATGTTTAAGGTTTAAAGGTGGAAGGTGGGGTTGGTGGAGGATTCTTGGTGGGTACTTCGTCATGACGAGGCGGAGACGATAATGGCGAACTAATACTAGGTGTGGGAGTAGTAGGGAAAAATGGTGGTGGAGGAGGTGTAGATGGTGTAACTGGGGGATGGGATAGATGGTCTTACTAAAGTAAGTCTACTACGGGTAGTAATAGCACACACATTCGCTCTCGGATTGGTGACGTTGTTTGAAGGTAGAGAACTCGAAGTAGAGGGTTGAGTGGTGGGTAAGAAACTAGCCAGCATATTCTTTAAATCATTCTCTTTATTGCTGAAGGAGGATTGCATATCATTTAGAAGCTCGGATCTAATGTCATTCCCTTTCTTGGTGATATCCCCTTTCAAATTGATAATTTGGCTCTACAGATTCTTAATTTGCTCTCCTTGGGTTCTCATTAAAGCTTCAACATCTTGATTAATGGGCGGGGCTTGTTTAGCGGGTGGGTGATAAGGATTAGAAGCTCGAGATGGGATTTGGTTGCTTCTATTGTAATTGTTGTTGGGGTTTTGGTTTTGAGGAGAAAAACCGGGTGAAAGGTAGTTGTTGGACCGGTAACTCAGCAAATTTCGATCCCCTTGAGGTCGGGCTTGGTAATTTTCCGATGAATAATTACCATAAGCCGCATACACGTTTTCCGGATTTCCTTGAGTAGAAGGACAATCAGTGTATGAGTGAGGACCGCCGCATGTCTCACAAGGAGTTGCTACCGCTTGAACTTGTTGTTGTTGGTTTGAAGCGATGAGCAAAATATTTTTGTTCATTTCGGTCATATCGGGGTTTGCTGAAGTAGAAGAAACATTGACTCTCGGGTTGTTCCTTGAAGAAGCAGAGGAATCCCAGTTTTTGTGATGAGTAGTCATGTTCTCAATAAGCTCTCTACACTCCTCGGGTCTTCTTTTCATAAATGTGCCACCGGCGGCTGCATTAATCGTATCACGATCACGAAAAGTCAAACCGTTGTAGAAAGTATCAATTAAGGTCACAGGAAGCATGTTGTGGTTTGGACAACGATCGATCAAAACATTATATCTTTCCCAAGCATCAAAGAGAGATTCATCGGGTTCTTGCATGAAACCGCTGATTTAATTGCGAAGGCTCGTGACCATGGATGGTGGAAAGTAGCGCGACAAAAATCGTTGAGTCATGTCATCCAAAGTATGAATGGAATTCTTCGGGATACGATCAAACCATTTCTCGACGTGGTGTGATAAAGTATGTGGAAAGAGCTGTAGGCGAAGAATATCCATAGTAGCACCGGGTAATTTCATGCTTTGAGTAATAGTAATGAATTTGTCGAGGTGTTTGTTGGCATCATCATCAGGCAATCCGCGGAATGGATTAGTTTGCACTTGCTGGATCATGTGATGCTTCAACGAAAACTCCGGAGCCGTGATTTTCATCGGCGCAATCGGTCCTCCACGTCCAAACATGGTAGGTTGACAAAGATCCTCCATTGTCCGAAGATCGGGTTGTGAAAGAACATTGTTGTTGTTATTGTTGAGGTGCGGTGGATTATTGTTGTTGTTCACACCTGCCATAGCTAAATCTTCACGAGTCTCGGGCTCTTGATAATTTGAAGATCTAGTACGCATACACCTGCTAAAGCAAAAGAAAACAATACCAAACAAAGAGAATATATATACATTATAAATAAAATAAAATCTTTTTCGATTTTTGAAAATTGTGAAGCAAGGAAAAATAACGTTCACAAGTGAACGGATCCCAAAAAGCAACGTGTCTCTCACAGAAAACCGTTAATCTTCACGAAAAGAGCCGGCAGCGGCGCCATTTGATAACTAGATTTTAGTTAGGGAAATTGTTCGTTGAAGTGGTCTAATCGAATTGATTACTGGATTAATGTGCGACTCAGCTATCTTTGGTGGAAACAAATGTTGTGTCGTTGTAGTAAAATTAAAATGCAAAGACTTTAAACTAAAGAGCAGGTAAAATAAATCTATATCTAATTTAAAATAACTGACAAGAAATTAAAGCGTGACGATAAGTTAAAGGCACTTAAAGTAAATAACGCAAACTTAAAACTATCCCAAAGGCAAACTTAAAACGCAACTAAAACTTAAACTAAGGAAAGGCTTAAAGCAAATCTAAGGAAAGTAAACTTAAAGTGCGACTAAGGAAAAAGGCGGGAAAATTAAAGCTTGAAATTTAAAAACTAAAAACCTAAAATAAACTAAAAATACCTCACTCGGAATAATTACTCGTTCAGAATGTCACCTTCACCTGGAATAATTCTTCTTTGTTCGGAATAATCAAGACAAAACACTTATCCAGAATAACTAAACAGAACATTCATTCGGAATATCCAAGAGAGAACGTTCATCCGGAATAAAAGCTTTATCCGGAATAATTGATTATTCCGAGTAAACACCCTTGATTCGGAATATATGTTATTCCGAATGAACAACCTTGTCTGAACCCTTGATTCGGAATAATCAGCAGAAAACCTTCATTCGGAATATTCTGAATGAAAACCCTTATCCGGAATATAAGTTATTCCGAATGAAGACCTTGATCCGGAATACTGATTATTCCGGATGAACACCCCTTGATCCGGATTCTTCGTTTGATCTGGAATAAATCCTTTCGTTCGGAATATATCACAAATCTAACCAATGAATCCTTCGTTCGGAATACCACTGATCCGGAATATCTTGTTTATCCGGAATAACTGCCTTGGTTCGGAAAGTATTGCTGATCCGGAAAAAGTGCCTTGGTTCGGAATATCCTGGGAAAACATAAAGCACGAAGAACACGAAAGAACAAAAATAACACGAATCCAAGCTAAACTAATCAAAATCAACCAAAGATTAAACCAAAGTAACACAAATGATTAACTAAACAAATACTAATCGAACCAAATCAATAACACTAACAATAATAATCAAAATAATCAAAACCCACTTAATCAATTTAATAAAAACTTAAGAACATGAACATAAACAATAAAGCATATAGATTAAAGATTAACCAAGAAAGGTAGATAGGAGATTAACAATAAAAGTAAAGATTAACAATAATTAAAAGGAAACTTACTTAAAATTAAATGAATTTAAGGTGCAAGACAATGTATTTAAATTGACATGAATTTAAAGAACAAGTAATTAAAAGGGTGGAAGACTAATTGTCACACTTAGCCAACAAAAACAAATGAAAGGAAAATGAAGACTATTTATAGGAGGATTGGGGAGGTGCTTAGAGGAAGCTTCCTTCCCTCTTTCTTCTTTTCTTTAATTGCTTGATTAGTCCTTGTCTTCTTAATTCTTTGACTTTAACGACTTTGTCTCAGGATTTAATAAACCCGTCTTGTAATTTCTTCAATAAATTAGACTTGAGTTCTTCGGCTTTTAGTAAACTTCCGTCTTTTGACTTTTTCTTCGATAAATCTTCAGAATTGGTCTTGGACTTCTGTTCTTTTTGCACTCTTGATTTCTTGACTTTGTCTTTTGTCTTTTTCTTTGATAAAAGCCCGTGAATGCCCGTGTTTTCTCCCCTCTTTACATTTTCGTCCTAAATCACAACAAAAACACAAACCACGCATTATTCCGACATTTACGGCATAAAATACACGTTTTGGCTTGGTTATTATTGTAATTAAGTGGTAAAAGGATGGGTGTTTACACACCTATCAACCGATGATCTACTCTCCTTTTCTCAAAGGGATTTCTCATCATAACCAAGAGGATATTCAGGATCGGTCCATTCGGACTCATCCATATAAAGGCGTGGGTTCACAGCTTGAGCTTGGGCAAGATAATCAGGACTTGCAAAGCTAGATTGACCCTTAAACATAGACGGAGGTGGTATCATTCTTATCGTTTGAATAGAGTCATGCGTTTTATAAACAACTTTCTTCAGAAATTCGAATTGTTTTTCTAGTTCCGTTACTTTTTCAGTATCTTTTTCATGTCGACTTTTGAAAACTTGTTTTAACGTTTCAACCTATTTTTTCTTAACATCAAGAATTTTAGCAAACTCAGTGTTATCCATCAAAAGCCGTTGTTCAAGTACGTTAACTTTGGTGGTAGCAAGGTACGTTTTTTGACGTTCATCCATTAATAAAACATTAAATTGACGTTTCTCTTAGGTTAATAACTCAAGAGTTTCGTTGTATTTGTTTTCAAGATCGTCCTTTTGACTTTTTAACGCCCTACCCTTGTACCCCTCAAGCTCTTTGGTTTTCTGAAGAAGCTCATCTTTATAGCGTTCAATGGTCTCACTAGATGTAATTAGTGCGGCTTTGCATTCTTCAAAATTTTGGGTGAGCGCTACGTTTGCCTTCTTTAATTGCTTTTGTCTTTTTCTTGTTTCATTGACATCTTTTTGTAAACTAGAAATTAAATTAGCAAGCACGATACGCTCCTCATCATCATACTCATTTGCATGTTGATCATCCTCAAATTCATTATTGCACATGTCTGATGAATCGGGTGTGGTATTGCTATCAACCGTTTCCGTCATACATGTGTCATTAATGGCATTGGGTAGCTCACGATGCTCATGAATATCACCAAACACATTATATTCATCAGTGGTGTGTACCTTATCGAGTGGCTCAGCGTCAAAGATAGGGCCATTGTCATCTTCAGTGACGTTGAGAACTTCGTCAACATTTGCCATGTACGGGTAATGTGCTTCTAATTCTTGGTCGGAGGCTTCGTCATCAGTATCATCAAGCATTGCTCCTTCCTCAGCCGACAATTTGACCCCTGCTTCCATCTTCTTGCATAACAACATCTTCTCTATATGATAGCTAGAGTCCCTAACCCGTTTAGGCTTTCTCCATTCCTTTGCCATATGCCCATAACCTTGGTAATTATAACACTGAATCCCACTTTGTTGAACCACTTGCGTTCCAACAGTTTCCCTATTCCCAGTAGCAGCAGTAATCCTCTAAGTATCATACTTGGCAGTTTGTCGATCATACCTTGTAGAACCCTCAACATGTGTTGGATTATGTCGATCATACCTAGAAGGACTTTCACCACGTCGATGTGTGTCATACCTTGAATGGTTCTCAACATATTGGTTCTTTGTGTTTTATGATGTACAAAGATTGTTGTTGGTGGGTTTGAATATTTTCTTGTAGGTCTTCATAATGAAAGCAATTTGTTGTTTCATTTCCCGATTTTTCTGAGCTTGATCTTCATCACTATCCTCTTTTGATGACTCAGATGGTGGTGATGGTGCTCTTGGTTCTTTGCCGCGTGATCTTGTGGAGGATGAAGACTTGGATGATGTGGAATATCGTGGTGAGGATGATTGCATGGAGTATGACTTTGGAGTACGAGATCGATGATCTTGAGTGGTAGACACTAGAGAAAGTGGATTAGCCGTCTTTGCAACTCATTCAGCTCGAATTTAATTTGCCTCATGCTGAAATTGTTTAAAGATATCAAAGAGAGTGTGATAGTTTACCTTGTCTAACTGCTTCTGTTGTTTCACCAAAGTAACAAAACGTGTCCACTCTGGTTGAAGTTGCTGAAGAAATTGCACATTGACTTGCATGGTAGAGACCTCCAAGTTGTTTCTTGTCATATCGTTCATAGTCTTATAGAATCATGAATAATAAGACTCAATTGATTCTCCATCCAATGCAGTAAACTTACCAAAGTTCCAAAACAAGTTTGTTTTAACATCTTGCTTGTTGAGTGATTTTCCTTGCTGCAAGCGTTCAATAACCGTCCACATTTCTTGTGTCGTAGGACATGCATCAACCGTGGAATAAATATCATCTCCAATTCCACTTAGAATCATATAGAACGCTTCTTTTTCTGCATCATACCAAGCACGCTTCTCTGGTGTAAGATCAGATAACGTTTCTTTTCTTGTGGTTGCGGGTATTTCTGGAATAGTGTCTGTGGCTGGTGTATGAGGAACAGTGATATCGGAGAAAACATATGGTCCATTGTTAATACATTGCCTCAATGCATCACCATTAGGTCTTGTATCAAGATAGCGAAGAAAACGTGATTGCCATTTAGCATATCGACCAACCACAAGCATTGGTGGTCTCTCTTTGTTACCCGCCACCATGATGTTGTTGTTTGTCACACGATATTCTGCAGTAGAATCCATCTCAATATTCTCTTAAGTTATGAATTGAATGTGGATCTTAAGTAGTTGTGTTGTGATTGTGTTGTTGTTGAAATTCCGAAAACTGCGATTTTTTCTCAGTTCGACAATAAATTCCTCAGTCCGACAAAACGGTAGACCTTAAAAATTTGTAGTCACCAAATTTTTTAATTTTGAAATTGAGCTAGAAATAGCCTATAACTAGTATGGAAAAATTTGATTTTACTTGACCTAAAAACTTTAACTCTTTTTTTTTAATCTTCGTGTAAACTACGTTCCGGGACTAGTCTAGATAGTGACTAAGTCTAGAAAATACTCGAACAAAATTTAGATGTCCATCGCAATGTCACCCATCGCACTCGTAGATCGCAGTCTGATCGCAGTCTGATCGTACTCTTAGATCGCAGTCTGATCGCAGTCTAGGATCGTAACGAGTGATCGTACTCTTGGATCGTACTCACTTGATCGTATTGATGATCGTATCCAATGATCGTATCCTTTGATCGTATCCAATGATCGTACTCACCGATCGTACGCACTGATCGTAATCACCGATCGTACTCACTGATCAGACTCACGGATCGTACTCACAGATCGTACTCACTGATCGTACCGAGTGATCGCTGGCTATGATCGTATTCAGTGATCGTGGGCTATGATCGTACTAAGTGATCGTGGGCTATGATCGTACTCAGTGATCGGAGGAGGTGATCGTGACCTTGGATCGCAAGTAGAAACCCCCGGGGTTTATGCAATCGCAACAATCAGATCGTAACAACAAAGTAGTTTGAGACTTGTAAGTAACAAGAAAAAAGAGATTTTTACCTTAGAACTCGTGTTTCTAGCCAAACCCAAGTAACCAAAATCTTACCACACGTATAAAAGATGTAGAGATGAATAGAGGAAGATTTAGAGCACGAAAAACACAAGAAAAAATTTGAATTTGGAATGATGTTAGGTGTAAATCACACGGACCCAATATAATAGCCACAACGAATCATAAAAACTACCCCATGGCGATTGATACCAATTGTTGTCCCATATATTTGTGATGATTAAAGAAGAAAGAAAGGTAGATATGAGATGAATTCTAGAGAGAGAAATTAGAGAGAGAAAAGAGAGAGAAGTGTGTGAAAACTTGGTGAATATTAGATTAAGAAGAATTACAGAAAATGAGACAACCAACCTCTCCTTACATGCAAGGAGAGGTTTATATAGCCTTGCCTACATATGGCATAATGGGCGATATGATAATGGGTCGGGCTTTCCATTTGGGCTTTGGTTACTTATGAATGAACCTTAGCTTAAAGTTAAGCCCGTAATCCACGATTAACCTACTACATATTACAACGTTCTAATATACGATACATAATTATTATATGACCGAGCATTCTTGTTTGACTCAATATTTTGAGGCTAACAACAGCAAACAAAACAAAAACAATCACATACAAAAAAATCAAAATTTTGTCTAGGAGCATCACTAAAAAAATCCATCACATTCCTTTAATAGGTATCGACGGGTATCTAAAGAATGTTTGAAGAAAGTAATGATGAAGCTGGTATAGTGTGTTTGAACAGGTTAGAGGTTTTATTGAATGATAGAAGTTGGTTTCGGGTAAAAGAGTTGTGCATAACTGATATTAACATAGATGTAGTGAACACATGTTATGGTATTTGATGGTATACTTGGGTAATTAGTATTTTGGAGTAAAGTTCATTACGTGTCTGATCACCAATGTTTGAAGCAAGTCTCTGAAACATCAAGATAATCTAATTAGCTGAAGATGTTCATCAGATATGACACAATCATGAAGATGAAGATCTAGTCTGAACACAAGTGACAATTCTTCAACAACAAAGGATCAAAAGGCTGTTATATTTTTATGTCCATTTGTTGTATCTTAGTATGTAAGAAGAAGCCGTTTTGCTCACTTACTACTTAAAGACTTAGGCTATATTTCTATTCAAATAGGGGAAGATTGTTGGGCCAATTTAGAGCCTAAATTTTTCATGTACTGATTTGAATGAAATATACCCTAAGTAGTCTATAAGTCGGCAAACTTAAGTAAGTTCGCCGAGTCACCCTCAAGATGTTCTTAGAAGTACATAGAGACTCCTTCACTACTTCAATGGATCTGAGCCAGTGAAGACAAGAACCAAGATCAGGATGATGGAGTTAGTGAGTAATGACAATGACTCACTAACTCCCGGAGACCATCTTTGATATGAAGACCTCTGAAGTATTTACTAAAGACATAGTTGGAGCTTCCTTGGGTGAAAATAGAAGAATATAAAGTACAAGGTGGTTACTTGACTTTATTGAAGCTTCCAAAGGAAGCTTCACTTTCCCACTATATATAGTGGTCTCATTCTTAGATATAGTTAGAGATTTCCATTCCCCCAAAATACACATCGTGTTAGTGTTAGTATTTCGTCCTCCCTAAATGGGAGTTTAGTTTGTCATCATCGCCCAGTTGTTGTTCCGCAAACAACCGGGCAAAATTTGTATATTTGTTTATTCATTATTAATAACATATACAAACGATGAAAAGTACAAACTTTGTTATTAGTTAGTCAATTGGTTAATTGTGCACATTGTTCTTCGTAGATCTTCATAGATTCGATATGTGCACAAGATTAGTGGACCAATATAAAGGATGTTATGACATTATTATTTAATAAAAATAAAGATTGGTTTTCGTTTATTCTTATTACTTAATTATGTATCCTATTTTACATGTTTAATCCATGAATAAATGTTATGCTAAAATGTCCATTGTCAATTAATAATATTGGAATATTATTAAATTAACACAAATCAAAATAACGATAGAGTATATGATAGGTGTGAAAACACCCATCCGTTTACCACTTATTTCTTGCTAAAACGAGACCAAAACGCGTATTTAATGTCATTTGTTTGGAATTATGCGTGGTTTGTGTGTTTGTTGTGTTTTCAGAGCCAATCGGATAAATATTGAAGAAAACATGGGATTGCATGGGTTTTATCGAAGATAAAGACGAAAAGACAAAGTCTATAGTCCAAGAGCTGCAAAAGATTTGAAGTCAATGGGCCTATTTGAAGATTTATCAAAGAAAAAAGGACCAAAGATGGAAGATTTACATATGTCGAAGAACTCAAGTATATTAAACGAAGAAATTAAAAGACGAGTCAAATTTATTAGTCGACAAATCCCGAATCGAAATAAAAAACGGCAAACTTTTCTGAAAAGACGAGAAGACAAAAAGAAAGGGAGAAAGCTCACTCACCAAACCAAGCCAAGCCCTATAAATACCCTTCCCATTTCACATTTTGAAGCTAGTTCATTTTTTGTTATTTCATTCCCTGTTTCGTAAGAACCATCTCCCTTAAGGAGATTGATGGTTTTTCATTTTCTTTGATTTCTTCCACAATCTTGTAAGTTTGATCTTTCCATTTTGTTTGTTTGAATATTAATCATAAATACAAGTTTACATTTAATCTTTCTCTCATCTTGTTCTTCCTTTTCTTGTTGATTCAAAAGTTCTAAGGTTTTTATTTTATTGGTTTTAATCTTCAAAAGTAAGTGGATTTTGAGTTTTTGTTGTTTAGATTGATGATTATCATTAGTAAATGATTAGTGGTAAAATTGGTTTAAGTTTTGGTTAAAAACTTGTTTGATTTTTGGTTTAAAAGCGTGTTATTTTAGTCCCCTGTTCTTCGCACTTCTTCAACTGCCCAGATTCCGAATCAACACTATATTCCGGATCAAGGGTTTTATGATTTTATTCCGGATGAAGCTTTCTAGTTAATTTGTTCCGAATAAACAACATTTCCATTTAGTTATTCCGGATCAGAGTCTTCATTCGGAATAATTAATATTCCGGGTGAAGCATTCATTCCGAATCAACATTTATTCCGGGTCAAGCAAAAGATTCCTGATCAGTGATTTATTTCAAGTCATTCTGAACCAGTGAGTTCATTCGGAATAATTAATATTCCGAGTGAACCATTGTTCCGAGACAGCAGACTAGTGTAATTATTCCGGATCAAGCCATAGTTCCGAACGAAGCTTTTTGTCAAATGTTCCGAATGATGCACTTATTCCGAGTAAAGCAAACATTCCGGATCAACTGTTATTCCGGATGAAGGCATATTCCGCATGAAGCAAACATTCCGCATGAAGAAAAAATTTCGGATCAACACATATATTCCGAATCAAGATCATTCCGAATGAAGCAGTTTTTTAGGTTATTTCGCATGAGTTGATTTAATCCGAATAAGCCAAATGTTCCAAATATTCCGGATCAAGCAATTATTCCGAATCAGCTGTTTTTCCAAATTTAGATATTTTACTGTTTAATTTTAATTCAAGTTTTATTTTCAGTATTGCTTTTAGTTTAATTTTGTTACTTCTCGCACTTATCTTTCTAGTAGATATAGATCAAAAGCTCCCCCTTTTAGTTACCAATTGCAACAATTCCACTTTGAACCGTGATCGATTCAAGAAGATACCGAGAACGAAACAACGACATATACAATTGGGTACGAGCAACGCAAAGAAAGATCTTGCAAAAGCTACATTTTTAGTCAACTAAAATAACAGTTATTAAAATGGCGCCGCTGTCGGCTCTTTTCGTAAGGATCAACGGTTTCTTGTGAGAAAAATTGGATTTTGGGATCTGTTCTTTCGGGAACGTTATTTTCAAGAACAAAAATTTTCAAAAACCCATAAAAATATAAAATTTTCAAAAATACAAAAACATTAAAAAACTTATAAAAACCAAAAATATTTTCTCTTGCATTTTCTTTTTAGTGTATGCGTACTCGATCAACGTCTTATTCAGAGCCCGAGACTCTCGAAGATTTAGACATGGCCGGTGTACACAACAACAACAATAATAATCCACCCCTCCCTAACAATAATAATCCACCCCACCCCAACATGAATAATCCACCCTTACCCGACCTACGAACCATGGAGGAGCTATGCCAACCTACGATGAACGGACGTGGAGGTCCGATAGTGCCGATGCATATCACGGCTCAGGAGTTTTTGTTGAAGCATCACATGATCCAACAAGTGTAAACTAACCCATTTCGCGGAATTCCGGATGATGATGCCAACAAACACCTCGACAAATTCATTACCATCACCCAAAGCATGAAGTCTCCCGGTGTTTCTATGGATGACCTTCGCCTCCAACTATTTCCCCACTCGCTTTCTCACCATGCCGAAAAATGGTTTGACCGTCTCCCAAAGAATTCTTTTCATACTTGGGACGACATGACTCAACGCTTTTTGTCGCGCTACTTCCCACCATCCATGGTCACGAGCCTTCGTAACCAAATTAGTGGATTCATGCAAGACAATGATGAATCGCTCTTTGATGCTTGGGAACGATACAATGATTTGATTGACCGTTGTCCAAATCATAACATGCTCCCCGTCACTCTCATTGAAACTTTCTACAATGGTCTCACTTTTCGTGATCGTGACACGATCAACGCCGCCGCCGGTGGTACTTTTATGAAAAGGAGATCAGAGGAGTGTAGAGAGTTGATTGAAAACATGACTACTCACTACAAGAATTAGGATTCATCCGCATCCTCAAGATCTAATCAGAGAGTCAATGTTTCATCTACTTCTTCCACCACCGACATGTCCGTCATGGAACGTGATATTCTTGATATTAACAAAAGTATCCAAATTTTGGCTTCTAACCAAACTCAACAAGCTAAAGCCGTTGCTATTTCTTGTGACACATGTGGTGGTCCTCATTCTTACAATGATTGTCCTTCTACTCAAGGCAATTTTTCTGAAAACGTTAACGCGGCATACGGTATCCTACAGGAGGCTATCAAGCTCGTCCTCAAGGAGACCGTAGCTTGCTAAGTTATCGTTCAAACAACTATCTTACTCCACCCGGTTTTCCTCCTCCAAACCAAAACCAACAACAAAGCTATAACCAAAACAACCAATCCCAACCTCGTGCTAACAACCAATATCAATCCCCAATAAACCCATACCCACCTCAAGGAAATTCTCAAGCTTACCAAGCTCCACCTCTCAATCAACCGATGGCATTGAATCAAGACGTCGAGACGTTCATGAGGACTAATAGAGAGATGGTGACGAATCTTCAGAGTCAATTTGTCAACTTGAGGAATGACAAGGCGAAACAAGGGAGTGATATTCGAGCCGAGCTAAGGAATGACATGGTGAAACAAAGCAATGATATTTGTGCAGACATGAGAGACTCTTTCAGCACTCAAGCGGATAACACACGTGATATAATCGGTTCGCTCTTCCAAGGTAATCAACCCTCTTCTTCGGGTTCTCTTCCGAGTAACACCATTGCGAATCCAAGAGGGGAGATGAAAGCAATCACCACTCGTAGTGGAAAAGGTTATACAGAACCCGAGCTTCCTACACCTCCACCCGTGATTGTGAACAAGGAAAAAGAGAAACTTTCCTCACCTCCTTTGCCTTCTATCCCCATTCCCCCACCACCTGTGGTTGTGAGTGATCTTACTCCCCTAAATCCTTCCTCTTCATCCGATATACCTTATCCTTCAAGGTTGAGGAAAGAGAAGCAAAAGAGCAAGGATGATATTCAAGTTTCAAACTTTCTCAAAATGTTTAAACAATTGAATTTTAACATCTCCTTTGCCGAGGCTCTCGCTCACATGCCTAAATACGCGAAGATGTTTAAAGATCTTCTAAGTGACAAGGAGAAGCTTCTTGACATTGCTCAGACCAAACTTAATGAGAATTGCTCCGCCGTTCTCTTAAGGAAATTGCCCACCAAACTTGGTGATCCGGGTCGCTTCTTAATTCCTTGCAACTTCCCGGGAGTAGAGAATTGCATGGCCCTAGCCGATCTAGGTGCCAGTATAAACTTAATGCCTTTAAGTGTTTGGAAGCAATTATCTCTCCCCGAGCTAGTCCCCACCAAAATGACTTTGGAATTAGCTACCCGTACGGTTGCTTATCCAGTGGGGATAGCCGAAGACGTCTTCGTTGGCGTTGACAAATTCACCTTCCCGGCGGATTTTGTTGTCGTTGACTACGAGATGGATCCTCGTGTTTCATTAACGTTGGACGTCCCTTCTTGAGGACCGGTCGCACTCTCATTCATGTAGCCGTGGTCGAAATAATCATGAGAGTTGGTGACGATAAAATTGTCTTCAACATGGGTAAGATTTCTAAGCAATCTTATTCATATGAGAGTGTTAATTCTATTGATGTTCTCGATGAGGCTTGTGAAGAACACTTTCATGATGCTTGCAAAAGTACTCTCTCTTCTCTACCCAATGTTGAGACCGTTGCCTCAATTTCTCCGTCATTGACTTCTTTTGGAGAAAGTGACTTGGATGATTTCGAAGCTAGCTTGGGTCCTCTCGATCTTAAGTATGATGATTCTTCCATCGATTGGGATGAAGACATTCGTACAATTGAGAAACTTCTCAATGAAGACCCGTTTTCTCCTCCTTCTCCTAAAGAGGTTACTAATGATGATCCATCGTTAGTTACACCATCTATTGAGGATCCTCCTACTCTTGAGCTTAAGGACCTACCTCCTCATCTCGAGTATGTTTTCTTAGAAGGCATTGATCAACTTCCCGTTATCATTGCTAAGGACTTAAAAGCCGATGAGAAAACTCGTCTCATTGAAATTCTCAAGAAACATAAAAGAGCTATCGCTTGGAAAATCTCCTATATTCACGGAATTGATCCTCACTTTTGCACACATAAAATTCTCATGGAGGACGACTTTAAGCCCACAATTCAAAGCCAACGAAGGGTGAACCCTAAAATCCATGACGTTATCAAAAAAGAGGTTATCAAACTTCTTGATGCGGGCATGATTTACCCGATTTCGGATTCACCATGGGTTAGTCCAGTCCATTGTGTGCCTAAGAAAGGCGGAATTACCGTTGTGCCCAATCAAAACAACGAGTTGATTTCTACACGTCTCGTTACTGGGTGGAGAGTTTGTATAGACTACCACAAACTCAATGATGCCACGAGAAAGAATCATTTCCCTCTTCCTTTTATGGACCAAATGCTTGAACGTTTAGCGGGTAATGAATATTACTGCTTTCTACATGGTTTCTCGGGTTATTTCCAAATACCCATCGATCCCCAAGATCAAGAGAAGACAACATTCACTTGTCCCTATGGCACATTTGCCTACAAAAGGATGCCTTTTGGCTTATGCAATGCCCCCGGGACTTTCCAAAGGTGCATGTTGGCTATCTTCCATGACATGGTTGAGCAAACCATGGAAATCTTCATGGATGATTTATCTGTCTTTGGGGATTTCTTCTCTTCTTGCCTTGCCAATTTAGAACGTATGCTTAAGCGGTGCGAAGACACTCGCCTTGTTCTAAATTGGGAAAAATGCCATTTTATGGTAAAAGAAGGCATTGTGCTAGGACACAAAATTTCAAAAGCCGGTCTTGAAGTCGACCGTGCTAAAGTAGATGTCATAGCCAAATTACCTCCACCTTCAACCGTGAAGGGTATGAGAAGTTTTCTGGGTCATGCGGGCTTCTATCGTCGATTCATTCAAAATTTCTCTAAAATCGCTCGCCCGATGACCCACCTCTTGGAAAAAGATACTCCTTTTATCTTTTCTACAGAGTGTATAGAAGCCTTCAACCTTCTTAAGGATAAGCTAACTAAGGCACCGGTCTTGGTTACCCCTAACTGGGAGCTACCCTTTGAGTTGATGTGAGATGCTAGCGACTTTGCTATTGGTGCGGTTTTGGGACAAAGGATCAACAAACACTTCCAACCAATCAACTATGCTAGCAAAACAATGACGGGGGCTCAATTGCATTATACGAAAACCGAAAAAGAGCTTTTAGCTGTTGTCTATGCTTTTGAAAAATTTGTCCCCTATCTTGTTTTATCCACCACCATCGTATACACGGACCATTCCGTGTTGAAGTACTTGATGACTAACCACAACTCTAAGCCAAGACTTCTTCGCTGGGTTTTACTCCTTCAAGAATTCAACAATGAAATTCGCGACAAGAAGGGAGCTGAAAACCTAGCCGCGGATCATCTAAGTAGACTTGAGGATCCATATCAAGGGGATCATCTGAACAAAGAGATCAATGACTCTTTTCCCCTTGAGACCTTAATGTCTATTAGTGCCAATCTTGATGACACCCCGTGGTTTGCCGACATTGCAAACTACTTAGCGGGTGGTGTTCTCATCAAAGGGTTAACATCCCAACAAAAGAAAGAGTTCTTGAATGATGTCAAGACCTATTTTTGGGATGGCCCTTTTCTATTCAAACAATGTGCTGACTTAATTATTCGCCGATGTGTTGACGGACCGGCCGCTTTGTACATTCTCAAGGCTTGCCATAAAGGACCCACCGGTGGTCACGTTGGTTCTAACTACACGGCCAAAAAAGTGTTTGACTCGGGATTTTATTGGCCCACCATTTATCGTGATGCTCACGAGATGGTTAAACATTGTGATGCTTGCCAAAAACAAGGCAAGATCACACATAAAGATGAGATGCCTCAAAATTTCATACTAGAATGTGAAATCTTTGATGTATGGGGCATCGACTTTATGGGGTCATTCCCTTCCTCTAAAGGCAACAAATACATCCTTGTCGCTGTTGACTACGTTTCCAAATGGGTTGAAGCCAAAGCTTTACCCACTAACGACGCGAGGGTGGTTTGTAATTTCTTGAAACAACTATTTGCTCGATTCGGTGTTCCTCGTGCTATAATCAGTGACTGCGGGACTCATTTTTGCAATGATCAATTTGCAAGAGTCATGGCTAAGTATGGTGTCAATCACCGTCTTTCCACCGCTTACCATCCTCAAACCAACGGTCAAGCCGAAATATCCAACCATGGATTGAAGAGAATTTTGGAACGTACTGTGGGAGAGCATCGTGCCTCGTGGGCCGATAAACTTGATGATGCTCTGTGGGCTTTCCGTACCACCTATAAGACTTCGATTGGTTGTACACCTTATCATCTTGTGTACGGGAAAGCATGCCACCTTCCCATCGAGCTGGAACATAAGGCATACTAGGCCTTGAAGTGGGCTAATTCGACATCAACAAAGCCGGTGATCTTCACAAGATTCAACTCAACGAGCTACATGAATTGAGGAATGAAGCTTACGAGAACTCATTGATCTACAAGGAGAAGACCAAGATTAACCACGATGCTAAAATTAAGAACCGAGAGTTCCATGTTCGTGATCAAGTCTTACTTTTTAACTCTCGGTTGAAGATCTTCTCGGGCAAGTTGAAGAGCCGCTGGTCTGGTCCATTCACCATCGCCAATGTCTTTCCCTATGGCACCATTGAGCTTTCTCAGCCAAATGGGCCCAATTTTAAGGTGAATGGCCAACGTTTGAAGTTCTACTTTGGTGAGGACATCTCTCATGAGATGATTCTATCCCTCACCACGTTTCCCATGAATTAGTTCGGGATTGAGTCAGGCTCGTGACTCGGTTAACAAAAACAAGCGCTCCTCGGGAGGCAACCCGAGTATCTATCCCCCTTTCCCGTTTTTCATCCTAAGTGTATGGGGAGCTATATAGGTTTCTTGTGTTTGTATGGTGATGTGATTACAGGGATAAGTGCACTCTTGGAATCTTTGAAGAACCGTGCTCTCATGTTATCCGCAATACTGGTTCTATCTCTCAACTATCGTGATTCAATCTTCTTCATACTCACCTTTGAAATTGATCACTTTAGTTGTCTCCTCCTTAACTTGATTTAACCAACGTGCACAATGTCATAAGTGTAGGGGAGAATTTTCCCACATGCTTAAACATTGAGGACAATGTTTATATTAAGTGTAGGGGAGACTTCTATCGAAGTTTTAAGTGGACTTTTCCATTAAAGTTCCTTAATTTAACCGGAAAATTCGATTTTTCGACATTTTTCAAACTTTTTAATCTATTTTGGCCTAGTTGTATAGTTGCATTTTCCTTTGTTATGTTTATTTTCTCTCCTTGCTAAGAATAACATTTCAATAAAGTGGTTTTAAATTTTTCAAAGTCGTGAATATTTTGACTCAACCCGATTTTACTTATCTAAGTTTACTCTAGCTAGTATCCTTAACGTGTTTAAGTCAAGTTTTGCTAGGCTTTTATAGAAGGAGCTTTAAAACGCGAAAGTCTTGACTCTCACGGGTTAAGAACAAGAACTTTTCGCAAGTTCCTATAATTGATCCTAGAGAGTCGTTTATCAAGGGAACTTTAAAACGCAAATTCTAAACTTGAAAGGGTCTAAGAAGATGCAAGATCCTATAGGCGACTCGAAAACCCAAAGCTGTGATTTAATAGGCTAAGCATCCACTAGTCTCATTCCTTGAGATTTTAAACTGTGGAGAACGAGAGATGATAGAGTCAATTATAAGTTTGGTATTCTTTCGTGAATTTATGTGAGTTGATTATAAGCTTATTCTCCTATCGCTTGCTAATAAATTTATTTGCAATAAATAAGGTTGTACAATTTGAAAAGTTACTTAGCTTCTAGCCCAAGATCGTTCAAAAGTTGCTCGGTATTAATTAGAGTTCAAAGCCAAGGCATAACTTATTGAAGCGGGATGCGAAGATTGGTGAGTCCGAAAAGGCCCTAACAAGGCATGAGGGCTACATTTTGTTGCTAAAGATCCAAAAGTGATGTGAAGAATCATTTATCGAAAATCAATATGAAGGATCGAGACACACGACGAAAAGCAAAAACTACCCAAAAGTCATGGAAAGTCTATCCGAAAAGACCCTAGCAAGGTATGAGGATAAATATATCCAAGTCCTAAAAGGAGGCGGATCGTTGTATATCAAAGAACAAATTAAAGATTGGAGAAAAATGAAAGAAGTCGTGGTCCAAAGATGAAGAATCTCTCAAAACTTCAAGCGAAGAAATTCCTATTATGAAGAGAAGACCATAATTTCAAGAACGTCTCTCAAAGATTCGAAGTATGAAGTCGCTGCCAAATATAGGTCCGAGAAAGGTCTCAAATCGTGAAGGAAGTTATGCCAAGATATAAACTTTATGAGGTCCCGAGAAGCAGTTTTAAAAGATTTTGTCCTTTAGCTAACTATTGATTAAATCGTCCCACTTTGTTTTCAGCCTAAATAACTATCGAAATAAGTCAAACAATGCATCCTCGTGATCATTCAAGACAAAAATAAAATATAAGAGATACACCTAGGAATAAGGGAGTCTAAGTGAATAATTGGGCCACATGAGTTCGTGTTAGTTTTCTAACATATAATAACAATGATCTTGTTTTTAAGCTTGGTATGGGGAACGTGAAACTTGAGAATGATGAACATTCATGACAATCTAAAACCCCAATGTAAGTCTTTAAATAATTTACTTGTTTTGTTCTTTTGGTTTCCTTAGTGTTTAGAATTTAATAAAGGCCAAGGCGTGTTATTTATTATGAGAAATGTAAACCGTGCTTTAAAATTGTAGCATTGCATGAGGGCATGGCAATGGTTATCTAACACCCCCAAATTTACACGCAGCGGAATACATCTTTGGGTGCTAAACAATGATACAACAACACATAATTTATAAAGAACGACTCGAAAAGAGACGTTTTAGATTTATCGTTCCTAAAACATTTGTCAGAGTAGCGTAGTCCCAAGTAATCGTTACCAAAAGATGAGTTAAAACAACATATTGGTTTGTTTTAAAAATGGAACGATAAATAAATCAAAGAGTTTGAACAACAAAAGCAGTGCACAACTTCATTCCCCGTGACCTCCAAGCTTCCACTTCTTGATTACCTAAAATACATGTGAGTAAAACAATCAGCAAAAATGCCGAGTGAATCTATAGGTTTATGAAATCAATTTGAACACAAGCAAAGATTATAAGTTTGTGGCATGCTTATAAGCATCAAATAATAATTTGCATCAACAATGATAATTGTATATAGCATAAATTGCAATAAGCTCATGGAACCGAGCCCTTAGACACTCCCATATCAGTCTAATAAGACGAGAGATTTATTAATTGTCGGTTACCTCTAGATTTTTGGTACATTGCCGTATACCTGACTTCTCAATACAATATGTCCAAACAGTGTGGAGGTCGGGCCTAAGCTTCTATGACAAGTCCACACAAACTGAACCGGGGCGGCTTCCCCCATAGATCTATTAATTGTACTAGCGGCTAGCCCATCATAAGCTAGTTAACGGTCCATAATTGAGGCTTTAACAAAGGCAATCACTTAATGCAATTTAAAGGCAACCACGGGTCCATTCATAGAGGGACAAAGCATACCATAAAAATCTTGTGTTCTAAGTTTATAAAAACATGTATTCCCCCTCGCGGGTTTAAAATCATTTAATAACTAGTATAAAGCGAGGCTATAGACTCACGTTGATAATGAAAGACGGATTATCGGCTACGGGCGTGCTTCGGTCACGGAAACCTATATAAATAATAATCGGTCTTAGACTCTTGTCCAATGACTTTTATCAAAATAACAATATACATATGATGATTTTGTACATATGATGATGATCAAGTGGGTTTATATATCCTTGTTTACTCATTTTAGTGTTTACGTTTTGGTAACCTTTTACTAGTTTACTAGTTTTACCTACTTACCTATTTTAAGTCCAATAAGCTTATATAAGTTCTTTAACTTGTTTTAATCCATTTTATACCTATATTATCAGTATCTATACTTTCCATGTTGGGCCCAAATGGGTTAAGCCCAATAAGTTCTTTTTATAAGTGTTTATCTTATTTAGTCCAATTATTAGTCCAATATGCTTAGTTAGCTCGTTAATGTCCGTATGTCCTATAGTTCGGGTTTTATCGGTTTTTACTTGTATTAGTTACTTATATATCAGTATATGACTTTTAAAAACTTTACATTAGACGGGTTTGATCGTCTAAGTTCTATTTGGCGAAAAACGTTAATTTTACGGTAATAGCCGAAAAAGTCGTAAAAATCAAGTTTATAGTTTTTATTACTTATAAGTATTATTCCACAACCATTTATATAATTCATCCATTTAATTAACCTTTTAAATATTTATATAAATAAGTTTCATAAGTTAGTGGGTTTTTATTTTACATTTTATACAATAAAATTTGAGTGCTTATATAATAATAATAAACATTAATTCTCAAAATCTGATTTTCATCTTCATGTTCACCATTTTTATCATATCTAGAGTTCTATAATGAATTAGAAGCTCATTTTTGGGTGGCATGATCTTCATATTATGTGCTACATTTAACTTAGTTATAGCTACTGCTCATTTTAAGTTTATCTTGCCTTAACAGTCCCTACAAAACTGCTTATTCAGATTAGAACACCCAACTTGTTTTGATCATATCTCACTCATTATATTGATTCCATTGCATGGCCAACTCTCACATGTGTATAACATCTTGTACTTACTGTAAATGGATCATACCATGCAATTTTGTCAGTTCAAGTTTTAGTTATATACTGTTTTTATACAGCCAACTAAATAAGCATGATTTTAGCCTTATTTCTCATGGTTATTAACATTTTTAAGCATATTTATCAACACTTGATCCCCACACAACATTTTTATCATCATATATACATCATATACATATACAATAAGAAAGAAAATACATTTGTTCTTTACAAAAATAACAAGAGAAAATGGAGAGGATGATCTTCTTTACCAACCAAGTGTATTTCTTGTTTTTGGAAGACAAGAACTTGATGAACACCAAAAGTAACTCCAAGATCATCAAACACCAAGAACAATAGTTGAGAAATCAGCCCTAGGACACAAGCAAATCACCTCCAATGTTGTTAATATGGCCACCAAATGATCAAGGCTTCAAGATAACTCCATGATAGAGCTAGTAAACATGTATTTCATGGCTAGAAAAGATCAAAAGGGGTGTTTGTAGCTTGAAAGTGGATGGCAAGGGGTGGAGGTTTAGAGAGAGTTTGAGGTTGTTTGCATGTATGGAAAGATGGTATGTGTGAAGTGGTGGAAGGTTTGATGGTTTTAGCTAGTAGTGGCTTAAAGTGTAAGCTTAGTCTTACACTTGTAGCTAACAAGTTAACAAGATGCCACATATTGATGTGGTGTCTTGTTTGTGCCATCCCATGGTGCTAGTGGGGTGGGATAATGTATTTTGTCCCACCTCACTAATTTACGGGTATCCCTCGATTCTAGTTTTCTCGATTTGCGTGCCCTCGGGTCGTTTCACGAAAAACGTTTTTATAAATTATGAATCAATGTCACAAAACGAATCCAATAAAAATTGTCTCATCAAAAACGGAGTTCAAAAACATAAATACGTAATCCTAAGGTTTCCGGTTTAGTCGTAAGGGACGCTAAATTATGCACGTAAGCCCAAATTTAAATCCGTAAATTGTGAGTTCGTCAATCAACACAAAAATAAGTTTCAAAATATTATACGAGAAAATATTTCACTACCTGAAAATGTTAGATTGTACTTTTTTTAAAAAAAAGTTTAAACGCACACGAAAAATAATAATATAACGACTCGATACGTAACTGAAACGATATCGTCGAAAGTATTAAATATCGAAACTATCGATAATAAAATATAAAATTTTTGGCATCCGTCGGTATCGCGATCACTAGTAGTCCTCGTTGCTCGTCAAAATATTAAAATATAATATTTAATATTGGTTTCAACTTAAACCGTTAAACATAATAATATTTAACGTTATAAAATACTTCAAAATAATTGAAAATAGAATTAAATTATGACCTTATTTTTACGGGTTTTACATCCTCACCACCTTAAGGGAGCGACGTCCCGGCGCTCAACTCGCCTCACTTTCGCCAACGCGCATTAAAGTCTCAATAAACATCGTCGTTGAAAGTCAAGAAGATATTACATAATATGTGTTCTACATGATCGGACATCATCGGATGATGTCGTCTCAAGTTCTCACAACTTACGATCATTTGACTAGATCACATACCACATAAGTACATAAAAATAAAAGGTCGAACAATAACATCAAGTATAGATTTCCATCGTTAATCATCGAGAAAACCTTGAACGAACCCTTGATAATAAGCACTTGATCTCAAGAGTCTTTCCACTTGCGGTGTCGGCTTCAACATACTCCTCGAGGTTGTAACGAATTTATTAACTCCATTCATTAAGAGATCCGGTCCTCCATCATTCCAAAAGTACACGCATAAATCCTGGTGACACTTATCGTTTCTTCTTAGACACTGCTTCCCGAGATTCATTTTAAACTCAGAATAAAATAGTGATCTTCAATACGAGGAACAGAACGAGATAAAAATGACTTCAATAAACGCATAAACAAACAAGATGTGGTAAAATGATTTAAGATTAACGATCGACGAGGGATCTCGACTCACGTAACCGTAAAACATAATTATTCACAATACTAGAAAAATGAGAGCGAAGAATGAATTATACATTATCATTAAAATAACATTTGTCACAATTATCCGTCCCGGATTTGGTATTACCTTAAAACTCAGTTGAGGTACTTTCTTGATAAAGATGATACATCAAAAATAGAAGTAAAATAGTTTAAAAATTTATTTGGTCGTCTTAAGAAACTTTGAAAGAATGACGTAAATTTATTAATTATACTCATATTGATGGTTACGATTTAGAAAATATAATTTCCAAATTAAATCATTGTTAGGAATATAAATTAAACCGGTAATTTCATTACATTAAAAATAAAGTATGATAAGTCAATTAGTTCAAAAGGTAGAACATAATTTTATTTTTAACATTAGTTTTAGTTATACAAAATATGATGTATAAATTTGACCTTTTTCTTGTAATGGTTATTTCGATAATTGAAAATCATTGGAAAATGTATAAAAGTTCCATAAAAATTTTATAATACTTTGTAGAAATACATAAAGGTGTTTATTGTTTCAAAATAAATATGGGATATATTCGGGTTTCAAAATGTGACAAGATAACAAACGAATACGAATGGAAATAATGGTCAACAATTAGTACGAAATCAGCGGTACAAAAGAGGACGAAGCAGATGTCGTATGAATTCTTAAAGAGAATAATAAAACAAAGGCGTCGATGGTAAGACGATAAGAAATAATAGATTAAACAAGTTGTCGATTTTGTTAGTGCGGTCGATGGTTCACCAATATCAGTTTGTTAACTCAGCGGTGGTCGATACACGATCGGAAATAAGTTACATACAAAAATTTTAATCAAAGAAAATTTCTAATAATCACTTGTAATTAAAACAAATCAAATGAACGATGTTAGTGTTTAAAGAGAGAAGTCAAAGCACGGTTCACAAGAGTGGGTTTCGAGACAAACGAGAGTGACGGACGTCATCCCGGATATACGGAAATCACTCTAGTGATAATTCATTATTCACGTGCGGAGACATTCCAAAGATCTACCCAGTCGCATAAAGAAGATTGGACGAGAAGGAAGGATAAAACATCGAGACTTTCAAGTCATTTATCAACAGTCAGTAATTAGACGAACGGTCAAAAGAAATCAGTTATAAGATAAAATAAAGTAACAAGTTGAAAAACGATCGTCGAGTAAAAACGTATTCGTAAACGCGTAATTCGTTCAAGAAAAGGTAAGAAAACGTATGCGGATGCATAGAAATTGCGCCACTTGCATAAATTATAAAGGTTTTCAAAACTTCTTTTCACTTTATTTCATTTTGTTTATCTTTATCATAAATACAAGTAAAAAGTTCTTTATTATCAAGATTTTTAAGTTGACTACTATTCAGCCTAGCATGGCTCCTTCTAAATTAGACATAGGTGATCAGGCCATGTATAATTTAGGGCTAGCAATGCAGTGCTCCGTTTCGTCGAAAAGTATTACGTTTCTTATATTTATATAAACCATGCCATTTGTAAAATGGAATTTAAAAATAGTTTATAAATTTATAGGATACAAGTAATTTGTGAGATACTTAATAAGCAACTTTTAATCTTACGAAAAGTATTAAGACCAAAGTAAAAACAATTGGTGAAAATAATCGTAAAACAATATCAGATTTATTTATAATATGACATTATGACAACCTATAAAGTAGTCAAAGTTTTGCAAAAAGTGGCGAATAGTAGCTCATAAAACAATCAATGAAATGGTTACTAAGGTTTCAAAAGGTTATAAGGTTTAGACGAAAACGCCATGAGACACGCGATAAAATATCGACGAAGAATGTGAAGACAAAACTTCAAAACTCAACCCAAGTCAGTGGAAGGTTAAAAGAAAGATAAAAATAATATCGAATGACAAAAGAGTCATATATATGAAAAGAATAAAACAATCCACATGTGTATTCTATGTAAGATACTCGACACAACATGCTTTTAAGAAAGTATATTATTCGTTTTCAAATTACTCCATTATTCCGGTAATTGCTAATCCTGTACTGTTTCTATTTTTAAACATTTTCACATGCAACTAGTATTCGTTAGTTGTAAAATAATATTTGTTAAAATTTTACGATCTCAAATGAAATCAAAACAGCTTAGAAACATTTAAAACTCATGTTCTGAATTTTTTATCAGATTTAACTTTTAAATATGAGCCGATTAATTGACCCGATAAACGACATCTCCAAGACTCAGAGTCTAAAGCATTTTGATGCAAAACGACGTTTCAGACGACTTTCTAGTTTTACCCGAGACCTGAAAACCAATGTAAAATGACCAAAATACCCCTGCAAGTTCTGTGCAGGTTTGACTATTTTATTTTAAAAACGCAGGTTTTACTTTTAAGTTTTGACCTGTTTATACTGCCCCTACAGTTTCTGCATAAAGTGTATTTTTCGACACTTCTTAACGGCTCAAAATATATACATATATACACACATGTCTTGTGGATTTTATAACAACGAAAAATAAATCTCGTAATGAGCATCAAATAAAGTATAGCATGATGAATGACAGAAAATGCTTCAAGGTATTCAACACGAAATTTAGAAAGCAAGACGGTGAAAGACGATCGTAATTTAGATTTCAAAATGCACTGTAGGCAAATCTCCTTGGTGCCACGATTGTCAAAAACACAAAACATAGCAAGAAAAGAATGGAACATTAACGGGTTGCACTCCGGGAGCAAGAAAGTTAAGGAAAAACAAATGATACAATTTTATAGAAGTAAAATCGTATTCCGATCTAGCGCCATAATCTAGACGATGATTTATAAAATGACGATGACGTTACCGAGATATAAGTGAACAATACACTTCGGAGTCGATACATATAGTGTCAATAAATAGCGGTTAGTCTATTCCAAAGACACATTGAGCTACACAATGGTCTAGACACTACGTTTCAAGACGTCCAAGCACAAACAACCGAAAGACGATTTGGATATCTATATAGATATCACAAAGGGTTAAACAATGAAAGTAACGCGCGTAGATGAAGGTATGTAAGGTCATAATATAAAACTTTGCAATAAAAGCAATTTAAATACTTCAAAAATAAATACAGAAAGATCTTAAAAATTCAATGTATTTATTTAAGTTAATCATTAATAAATGATAAACTTTTATCGAAAAGTTTAACGACATAAATATATATATATCGATTAAAGGGATCCTAGATATAAATATATATATCCGTAAATGGATCATAGTATTTATTTATAAATACTTGGCAATAAGTTATAGGTAATAACGTATACTAAAGTGGTAATCCAAGAAGTAGCTTGAACCTGAAGTCACGCGAAATCATGTGCACCGACTCTTTGAAAAAAATAAAACCGACAGTTATAGTTTAGGTTTTTAGAAAAAAGACCTAGTTCTCTATAACTCATGGCTCTGGTACCAATCTCTAACACCCCCAAATTTACACGCAGCGGAATACATCTTTGGGTGCTAAACAATGATACAACAACACATAATTTATAAAGAACGACTCGAAAAGAGACGTTTTAGATTTATCGTTCCTAAAACATTTGTCAGAGTAGCGTAGTCCCAAGTAATCGTTACCAAAAGATAAGTTAAAACAACATATTGGTTTGTTTTAAAAATGGAACGATAAATAAATCAAAGAGTTTGAACAACAAAAGCAGTGCACAACTTCATTCCCCGTGACCTCCAAGCTTCCACTTCTTGATTACCTAAAATACATGTGAGTAAAACAATCAGCAAAAATGCCGAGTGAATCTATAGGTTTATGAAATCAATTTGAACACAAGCAAAGATTATAAGTTTGTGGCATGCTTATAAGCATCAAATAATAATTTGCATCAACAATGATAATTGTATATAGCATAAATTGCAATAAGCTCATGGAACCGAGCCCTTAGACACTCCCATATCAGTCTAATAAGACGAGAGATTTATTAATTGTCGGTTACCTCTAGATTTTTGGTACATTGCCGTATACCTGACTTCTCAATACAATATGTCCAAACAGTGTGGAGGTCGGGCCTAAGCTTCTATGACAAGTCCACACAAACTGAACCGGGGCGGCTTCCCCCATAGATCTATTAATTGTACTAGCGGCTAGCCCATCATAAGCTAGTTAACGGTCCATAATTGAGGCTTTAACAAAGGCAATCACTTAATGCAATTTAAAGGCAACCACGGGTCCATTCATAGAGGGACAAAGCATACCATAAAAATCTTGTGTTCTAAGTTTATAAAAACATGTATTCCCCCTCGCGGGTTTAAAATCATTTAATAAGTAGTATAAAGCGAGGCTATAGACTCACGTTGATAATGAAAGACGGATTATCGGCTACGGGCGTGCTTCGGTCACGGAAACCTATATAAATAATAATCGGTCTTAGACTCTTGTCCAATGACTTTTATCAAAATAACAATATACATATGATGATTTTGTACATATGATGATGATCAAGTGGGTTTATATATCCTTGTTTACTCATTTTAGTGTTTACGTTTTGGTAACCTTTTACTAGTTTACTAGTTTCACCTACTTACCTATTTTAAGTCCAATAAGCTTAGTATAAGTTCTTTAACTTGTTTTAATCCATTTTATACCTATATTATCAGTATCTATACTTTCCATGTTAGGCCCAAATGGGTTAAGCCCAATAAGTTCTTTTTATAAGTGTTTATCTTATTTAGTCCAATTATTAGTCCAATATGCTTAGTTAGCTCGTTAATGTCCGTATGTCCTATAGTTCGGGTTTTATCGGTTTTTACTTGTATTAGTTACTTATATATCAGTATATGACTTTTAAAAACTTTACATTAGACGGGTTTGATCGTCTAAGTTCTATTTGGCGAAAAACGTTAATTTTACGGTAATAGCCGAAAAAGTCGTAAAAATCAAGTTTATAGTTTTTATTACTTATAAGTATTATTCCACAACCATTTATATAATTCATCCATTTAATTAACCTTTTAAATATTTATATAAATAAGTTTCATAAGTTAGTGGGTTTTTATTTTACATTTTATACAATAAAATTTGAGTGCTTATATAATAATAATAAACATTAATTCTCAAAATCTGATTTTCATCTTCATGTTCACCATTTTTATCATATCTAGAGTTCTATAATGAATTAGAAGCTCATTTTTGGGTGGCATGATCTTCATATTATGTGCTACATTTAACTTAGTTATAGCTACTGCTCATTTTAAGTTTATCTTGCCTTAACAGTCCCTACAAAACTGCTTATTCAGATTAGAACACCCAACTTGTTTTGATCATATCTCACTCATTATATTGATTCCATTGCATGGCCAACTCTCACATGTGTATAACATCTTGTACTTACTGTAAATGGATCATACCATGCAATTTTGTCAGTTCAAGTTTTAGTTATATACTGTTTTTATACAGCCAACTAAATAAGCATGATTTTAGCCTTATTTCTCATGGTTATTAACATTTTTAAGCATATTTATCAACACTTGATCCCCACACAACATTTTTATCATCATATATACATCATATACATATACAATAAGAAAGAAAATACATTTGTTCTTTACAAAAATAACAAGAGAAAATGGAGAGGATGATCTTCTTTACCAACCAAGTGTATTTCTTGTTTTTGGAAGACAAGAACTTGATGAACACCAAAAGTAACTCCAAGATCATCAAACACCAAGAACAATAGTTGCGAAATCAGCCCTAGGACACAAGCAAATCACCTCCAATGTTGTTAATATGGCCACCAAATGATCAAGGCTTCAAGATAACTCCATGATAGAGCTAGTAAACATGTATTTCATGGCTAGAAAAGATCAAAAGGGGTGTTTGTAGCTTGAAAGTGGATGGCAAGGGGTGGAGGTTTAGAGAGAGTTTGAGGTTGTTTGCATGTATGGAAAGATGGTATGTGTGAAGTGGTGGAAGGTTTGATGGTTTTAGCTAGTAGTGGCTTAAAGTGTAAGCTTAGTCTTACACTTGTAGCTAACAAGTTAACAAGATGCCACATATTGATGTGGTGTCTTGTTTGTGCCATCCCATGGTGCTAGTGGGGAGGGATAATGTATTTTGTCCCACCTCACTAATTTACGGGTATCCCTCGATTCTAGTTTTCTCGATTTGCGTGCCCTCGGGTCGTTTCACGAAAAACGTTTTTATAAATTATGAATCAATGTCACAAAACGAATCCAATAAAAATTGTCTCATCAAAAACGGAGTTCAAAAACATAAATACGTAATCCTAAGGTTTCCGGTTTAGTCGTAAGGGACGCTAAATTATGCACGTAAGCCCAAATTTAAATCCGTAAATTGTGAGTTCGTCAATCAACACAAAAATAAGTTTCAAAATATTATACGAGAAAATATTTCACTACCTGAAAATGTTAGATTGTACTTTTTTTTAAAAAAAGTTTAAACGCACACGAAAAATAATAATATAACGACTCGATACGTAACTGAAACGATATCGTCGAAAGTATTAAATATCGAAACTATCGATAATAAAATATAAAATTTTTGGCATCCGTCGGTATCGCGATCACTAGTAGTCCTCGTTGCTCGTCAAAATATTAAAATATAATATTTAATATTGGTTTCAACTTAAACCGTTAAACATAATAATATTTAACGTTATAAAATACTTCAAAATAATTGAAAATAGAATTAAATTATGACCTTATTTTTACGGGTTTTACAGGTTAAGTGTGGGGATTTGATAGGTGTGAAAACACCCATCCTTTTACCACTTATTTCTTGCTAAACCGAGACCAAAACGCGTATTTAATGTCATTTGTTTGGAATTATGTGTGGTTTGTGTGTTTGTTGTGTTTTCAGAGCCAACCGGATAAATATTGAAGAAAACATAGGATTGCACGGGTTTTATCGAAGAAAAAGAAGAAAAGACAAAGTCTATAGTCCAAGAGATGCAAAAGATTTGAAGTCAATGGGCCTATTTGAAGATTTATCGAAGAAAAGGACCAAAGATGGAAGATTTACATATGTCGAAGAACTCAAGTGTATTGAATGAAGAAATTAAAAGACGAGTCAAATTTATTCGTCGACAAATCCCGAATCGAAATAAAAAACGGCAAACTTTTCTGAAAAGACGAGAAGACAAAAAGAAAGGGAGAAAGCCCACTCACCAAACCAAGCCAAGCCCTATAAATACCCTTCCCATTTCACATTTTGAAGCTAGTTCATTTTTTGTTATTTCATTCATTGTTTCGTAGGAACCATCTCCCTTAAGGAGATTGGTGGTTTTTCATTTTCTTTGATTTCTTCCACAATCTTGTATGTTTGATCTTTCCATTTTGATTGTTTGAATCTTAATCATTAATACAAGTTTACATTTAATCTTTCTCTCATCTTGTTCTTACTTTTCTTGTTGATTCAAAGTTCTAAGGTTTTTATTTTATTGGTTTTAATCTTCAAAAGTAAGTGGGTTTTGAGTTTTTGTTGTTTAGATTGATGATTATCATTAGTAAATGATTAGTGGTAAAATTGGTTTAAGTTTTGGTTAGAACTTGTTTGATTTTTGGTTTAAAAGCGTGTTATTTTAGTCCCCTGTTCTTCGCACTTCTTCAACTGCCCAGATTCCGAATCAACACTATATTCCGGATCAAGGGTTTTATGATTTTATTCCGGATGAAGCTTTCTAGTTAATTTGTTCCGAATAAACAGCATTTCCATTTAGTTATTCCGGATAAGAGTCTTCATTCGGAATAATTAATATTCCGGGTGAAGCATTCGTTCCGAATCAACATTTATTCCGGGTCAAGCAAAAGATTCCGGATCAGTGATTTATTTCAAGTCATTCCGAACCAGTGAGTTCATTCGGAAGAATTAATATTCCGAGTGAACCATTGTTCTGAATCAGCAGACTAGTGTAATTATTCCGGATCAAGCCATTGTTCCGAATGAAGCTTTTTGTCAAATGTTCCGAATGAAGCACTTATTCTGAGTAAAGCAAACATTCTGGATCAACTGTTATTCTGGATGAAGGCATATTCCACATGAAGCAAACATTCCGCATGAAGCAAACATTCCGGATCAACATATATATTCTGAATTAAGATAATTCCGAATGAAGCAGTTTTTTAGGTTATTCCGCATGAGTTGATTTATTCCGAATAAGCCAAATGTTCCAAATATTCCGGATCAAGCAATTATTCCGAATCAGCTGTTTTTTCCAAATTTAGGTATTTTACTATTTAATTTTAATTCAAGTTTTATTTTCAGTATTGCTTTTAGTTTAATTTTGTTACTTCTCGCACTTATCTTTCTAGTAGATATAGATCAAAAGCTCCCCCTTTTAGTTACCAATTGCAACAATTCCACTTTGAACCGTGATCGATTCGAGAAGATACCGAGAACAAAACAACGACATATACAATTAGGTACGAGCAACACAAAGAAAGATCTTGCAAAAGCTACATTTTTAATCAACTAAAATAACAGTTATTAGTGTACTTGAAAGTATATTGATCGATTTTGGATGATATTTGATGAATTGAATATTGGACTTATCCCAACTATATGATTTTACTTTATGGATCTTTTCTCATCAAGTATAGCATAAATAGTTATCCTTAGACTTGAGATACCAGGAAACTGTTATGAATCTAGTACATCTTTGTGGAATAATCTAATTCCAAACGTAACTGGTAACTATAAGGATTATTTTCGGAAGTGTTGCAAAATTCATAAGTTTTCCCCGTAGTCAATATGGAATTTATTTCCTCCAATTTCGTTTGGGAGTTTAATACAGATGGGCCCCTCGTGGGATTAGTAAGATGTTTGTGTGGCCATACCCTAATTTGTTTTGGTAACTTGCTGAATCTGTGAACGAGAAACAGAATGGTTAATGAATGGAATGACTAAGATCCATATCCTTATTAACGTTGTATTAGAAATAAAAGGATAATAATAATGATGAATCATTAAAAGGTTTTATCCAGGATACCTTACTCAAGTTGTACTAGTGACATTGCTAGTGTAACTAGCCACTAGTCAATGTAATCACGATATTCGAAATATGTCCAAGTGGTAGCTGAAAGTTTATAGACTTATATTTAATAGTCGTGTGATAGGAACGAACTTGAGATTACGGGATTACACACGATACATAAAGAGTTAATTTAATTGATAAATATATTTGTATTTATTAATTTGTTTAATAAATATATATTTATGTATTTATTAAATTAAACCAAGACATAACTTTAACGATCATTAAATAATTAAGAGTTAAGTATTAACGAGTGTTAAATAAATATATAGTAAGTAAGTAAAATATAATTAAGGTTGGAAGATTCCGGAGCACCCCATGAGGGGGTGTTTAGCTGTCGGTTATGGAGGAGAAAATGGAAGGAGAAAAACTTTCCTTTTATTTGTTTTGGTTACAAATTTAGGCCTATATAAAAGAAAATCTCTCCTGTGACAATCCGTCAATTTATGGTTGATATTTTATTCTAAAGTATTATTTAAAAACATTATTTTAATGTTATATTATGAACTCACTCATTTTTGGGAAGAACTTTGGGTTTACGTCTTGAAGTAGCATCGACTAGGTCTAAACCGGAGGATTCTACGTTACGTGCTTACGTTTACATACACCGCCTTTGATAACAGTCCGACACTTCAGGAAATAAATTTATTCGTGAATGTTATTTTGGAATTTAAATTTGTGTTGGTTCATAAACTCACAAACTTACGAGAAGAGATTAGGACTTACGTGAATAATTTAACATCCTTTACGACCAAACCGGAAACCTTAGGATTACGTATTTACGTTTTTGAACTCCGTTTTTGATGAGACAATTTTTATTAGATTCGTTTGTGCCGTTGATTCATAATTTATACAAACGTTTTTCGTAAAACTAACCGACGACACGTAAATCGAGGAAACTAGAATCGAGGAATACCCGTAAATTAGTGGGATGAGACAAAACAAGTTTTGTCCCACCCCACACATGGGACGGCTAGACATACTACACCAATACCATGAGGTGTCAAAATTATAAGCCACAAGTTAACACTTGTTAACTTGAAGCTTAACATGTAAGCTATCAAAACACAAAACCACTAAACCAAACCATTTACACACATTCACTCATGCAAACCACTCTCCAAAAACACACAACTCTCTCCTTCCTCTCATTTTTTCCGTCCACCATAGCTCCCCCACCACCATGATTCATCAAATTTAAACATAAATCTTATGTTATTTCTACATATGATGATGTCCTTTTGAAGATATGAAGATTGGAGATGATCTTAACCTATGAAAAGGAGCTTTAATGAGGTTAAAGTACTGATTTCATGGAGGTGTTCATTCATCCAAAGGACCCAAGAAGTTGCCTTGGTAAAGTTGAAGATTTGATAACAAGAACCAAGTCTTGTTCATCAAAAACCTCATCTTTTCATCACTAATGGTGGTATATAAATTGTTCTTCCTATCCTTTTGTTATTTTGATTATGTAATCTTGTATTTTCTTTCCTATTGTATATTTATATGATGATATATGATGATAAAAATATTATGTGGGGATCAAGTGTTGATAAACATGGTTAAAAAGATGAAAAACCATATGTAAAAAGGTTAAAATCTTGCTTAATAAGTTAGCTGTATAAAAACTGTAAATAACCATATGTTAAACTGATAAAATGGTAAAGTGGAATCAATATACAGTAAGCATTGGGTCTTGTACACATGTGAGAGTTGGCCATGCAATAGAATCATTATAATGAGTGAGATATGATCAAAACAAAATTAATGTATCAATCTGAATAGTCTGTTTTGTGAAGACTGTTAAGGATACTTAGACTTGGATTGAGTAGTAGCTAAAACTAAGTTATTTGTATCACATAATATGAAGTTTATGTCATCCAGAAATGAGCTTATATCTCCTTATAGAATCAGATTTTGTGAAATTAAAGTTTAATAGTATTATAATAGCACTCAAATAAATATAGTACAAAATGTAAATTAAAACCCACTAACTTATATATTACATTTATATAAGTATGTAAAATAATGAATAAAAGGAACATTTTATAAAAATGGTAATTTGGTAAGTTTTATAAGTTATAAAACTATAAACATGATTTTTACGTCTTTTCGGCTAAAACCATAAAATTAACGTTTTCGTCAATTTAAACTTAGATGGTCGGACCCGTCTAATGTAAACTTTTAATAACTCATATATTTATATAGAAGTACATGTTACAAGTAAAAACCGATAAAACCCGAGCTTTATAACATACGGACATTAACGGGCCAAATTAGCCTTATTGGACTATTAATCCAACTAATTTGGCTAAACACTTATGAACTTACTTATTGGGCTTAACCCACTTGGGACTAACATGTAAGTATAATGCTGAAATTAAAAGTATAAAGTGGACTAATATAAGGTAATGGGCTTGTAATGGGATTAATGGGCCATGACAAGTAAAGAGGTTAAACTAGTGAAACTAGTATGAAAATTTAACAACACATGACACTATGTGTAAAAAGATGTACAATACTACTTGATCATCATCATATTTATAAAATTATCATATGTATACATAGCTATTGTTTTTATAAAGTCATTGGACAAGAGTCTAAGACGAGTATTATTTGTCTAGGTTTCCGTGATTGAAGCACATACCGTACATCCAAATCACCGATAACCCGCCTTTCCCAATCAACGTGAGTTCATAGCCTCGCACTCTTTTAAATGTTTTATGAAATGTTTTATAAACCCGCGAGGGAGATAACATGTTAGTTTTAAATAAAAATAGGGCACCAGTTGTCCCGACTGTTTGCTTATTGATTTGGACCCGAATGATTGTATGACCCGATGAATGATTATATGACCCGATGAATGAAATGAGATGGATTATTATTAGTTAGGTTATGTCACTAAATGTCCCATTAGCGTGAATTGTGAACTACCGGGATTTGGTAGACGCTTATGCATATAATAGTACTATTTGGGGACGATCACCCCAGTTCGCGCCTTGACGGTTGATCCCCGTCGTGCCACATTGATTGGTAAGCGAATTTATGTATGAGAAGATTTCCATAGGGTTATTTTTGTGACGACACGCTAATTTAGATGGGAAAATTGAGTTTCGGGTTAGCTACCCATTGTTTGTTATAGTAAGGTAGCAATGTCATGCGGCTTATAATAATCCAAAAATAACGAAAATACTACTATACGCATTGAATTACAATATATTGCCTGACTAGCAATACAAAGGGTCTTATTACTGATATTATGTTCGTGTTTTGGTTTTACATAACCATATTCACATAACGGTTTTTATTTAACTTTATACAACGTTGTAAAACGTATTGTATGATGTTTTTACGACAATGGTTCGTATAATGGTTTTGAAGGAAAAAGCCTATATTGTGATTTTACAAAGATTTGTATATAATATTTTTGGCTTATTTTATGGCCTACAATAAAGGATTGTACAAAATGATTTTAGGTAATAATTTTTATATCAATGATATATTAATGGATTTTATTAAACTCTATGAATTCACTCGGCGTTTTCGCTGACCTTTTCTTTTAACATGTTTTATCTCAGGTACTTGAAGGTAATTCTCGGGAAGACGACAAGAATTCATGGCCCGCACTTAAATAACAATTTCCATTCAAATGTTTTGTAAAAATTGTATGAAGTACTATGACTTGGGACCTATGTACCATGATATTTATGAATGGAAATGTTTTATTATTAAATGACGCGATTTTTAAGCGTTGTCTATGATGTGAGTAATGTGCTATCCCTTAACACCAACGACTCTTCCGCTGTATTGAATTGTGTATATTCGGGGGTGTTACAGTTTGGTACCAGAGTTCTCGTTATAGAGAACGAAAGATTTTTAAAACTAAGGTTTTGAATAAAACGTTTCAAAATCTTTCAACTATAAAATGTTTTCTCAAAATGTCTAAAAATCTTTTGACTATAATGGTGCCGAAGAATTCACGAATTACCGACAAGGCCAGACTGAGAAATGTTATTTTAATATATATAACTTGGACTATATATATATATGTTGTAATTTGATTACATGATTGTTTGATAATTATTTCAATACGTATACGAGATATTTATACGACGTAGATTGTCCTGGAATTGTATGACATAGTGACACGTAATGTGTTACAGTAAAATTTTGACTTGTTTGTGATTAATGAAAAGACTACATTTGATTTCTAAATCATACATGTATCGATGTTATCTATCTTTTATTGCTTCATCCTAATGTTCGCATTAGTGATGCACCCATTGAACAAGTACTCATCTCGAATTGAGTTACGTTGTGTATTATTCTTTTTGAGTGCCATTGAGGTCATGAACCTCAGGATAATTGGCTACGCTCGTTTCCTATCATATTGTAGTTAGTTCTTGGTGAACAACTTTTCATCACTCTTTTGTAGATCACTTATTGTTTTTATAAGATACAATAGTATCCCTTGAGAAAAATTGAATTTTCATCACTGTAAGGACTATTTAAAGTGAGATTTATAAGTAACCGATATCGAAGTAAAGTTTTTTATGAAACACTTTGGAAAAGTTAATTGTTTACATAACAAAGAACATCTCTGTAAATTAATTTTGATTTGATTTTCATTTCATGATTAAGCATGAATATATATATATTTTAAACATGATGACAAAGTTTTGACGAACTGAGTATTGCATCGTTAATCTTAGAATTGTATATAGTTGCGCGCCTACATACAATTTGGAAGGGACCATGCAAGGCTGATTAGTAGTCGCCATGAAAGTATTAATAAACGCTACATTTTCTTTGAATTTGTGAAAGATTAAACTTTATGAGATCTGTAAGAAGTGCAAAAATAGGGACATATTGTTAAAGACACCTACATATGTGCCCGTACCATTTATTCTTCTGAGTCGAATTTACTCATCTGTGGATATTGTCTTATTTGATAATTGATATCCCCTCCTTGTCCAATTCTCCCGTGGTGAGATTCTTTGGAAAAGTATTTAATTACCGAGTGTTGATACCCGACTAGGCGCATCGACGTTTCTATCATTTCTTTTGATTAGATTTCATTTGAATGACATGGGTAACGATCCGAGGAGCTTTTGAATGCGCACTAAAATTATGAAAACTGGGATATACTCATATTCGTTAGCGGTTTCGTCTGCATCTAATTTGAAATTCTCTCGCGTAGATTATGCGTTGAGCTTACTCTTTTGATGTTAGATATGTCTCCAAATATCCTTGAATTGTGAAGGAATATGAGTTATTAATAGTCTTTTGAGAAGTTCACATCTTATCAACGGTAATGAGACTGAAAAGTTGATAGTGCCAGTAGAATGGATTGATTGATTATGATATGACAACATTGTCTTAGTTGATGGGAAATCGAGTAGAAATCTCCTAAAAGATAAGATGTTGATTATCAAAAGTGATCTAAATAATTCTTAATGGATGACCATATCCTGCATTTAGACCTAAAATTATACTATGAATGGTTATGAACTAGTCATAGATCTTGTAATCTAGAAAGAATTAAAGTAAATGTATTAAAAGATGTTTCTGTTATCTGAAACTTTAGGAGGTATTTGCTGGTGAATTACCTAGACTTTCGCCATTAAGGCAAGTTGAATTTGGTATTGATTATATTCCCGGTGATGCACCTGTGGCATGTGCACTGTACGTCAGCACCATCTGAATTAAAAGAATTACCGTACAACTGAGAGAGTTGTCGGAGAAAGCTTTTATTCTACCGAGCTCGTCATTATGAAGAGCTATGATGTTATTATTCCTTATATTTGTTGATTACCGTGAACTGAATAGATTGACGATCAAAATTCATATCCATTACTCAAAATGGAAGTTTTGTTCGATCATTTATAAGGTTCTAGTGTATATCCAGAAATTTGATCCACGACATGGTTATCATCAATTTCGCATCCGCGAAGAGATTATCTATTCCAATCACTACATCCAGAACTTGTAATGAACATTATAAGTTTCATGTTATGTTGTTTGGATTGACCAATGCACATGTAGCATTCATAAATTTGGTGAATCACGTGTGTAAGCCGTAATTTGATAAATTCATGCTCGTGATCATTAAGGACTATATGTTTGTTCATAAGAATAGGAAGGAGTTAATAATCATTTGTAGAATGCCCTGAGTCGGCCGAGTAGCGAAAACCTGTACCTTGAATAATTAATATGTGATTTAAGACTTAATCTTTTACATGATTTGACCGTGTGATTAATAAGATAATGGAATCTATATTGACACTACAAAGATTAGAGCCATTAACGCTTTGGGTTATACCAAAAAGAAAGCGCAAATATGTTTTGACAAATATTTTATCAAAGGATTTTTAAGGAATCATTCCCTTATACCCAAATCATTTAATTAAACTCCTGTTTAGGGGTAAATGTTTGTGTATACCTCAAGACAACCTAAGAGGGATTGAGGAAACCATTTAAACCATGACTTGGAATTTGAAACGACAATGTTTGCTTTTCAACTAAGAAAATTTCGACCAAAGTATAAACAAAGATTTTCGAACCATTACGAATCTTACTAATTATTTTAATTATTTTCGATAAATCAACAAAAATCTTGTTAATTAAATTCAAATTTATTTTGAACATTTTTATATAATTGGTCGAACTAAGAAATTTAAAATTTCTACGTTTACGTTTCATAAAAATTCAAATATTTATTATTTAATTAATTGTAATATTTATCGACGCTTTAAACGTCGGATTGAGCAAAACAAATAAAAATAATAGTTGAGACGAAACTAAAACTTAGAAAATATGTAGAAAGAAATTTTGAATGAATACGGTTATGATAGTTATTTCATCAGGAAAGGTGAATGTAGATACTGACACATTATGTAGAAATGATAAAGAATTTATTAGGATGTGTTCCTTAGTAATGACTGTGCAAAATAAATTGCAGAGCAATTTAAAATCTACCCGATGGTTATAAAAAGGATAATATAGATAATAAAAGGGGTTCGCGGCCAATGTGAACCATTAGAATTGAGAAGCCGATGGCGTTAAACGTATAAAAGGCCACTTGTGGTTTCCTAAATATGGAGATTTTGTGATTTAGTTATGTTGGAATCTTATACGTTTAAGTATTCTATTTACGTCAATTCTGATTTAGTGTATCTTTATCTGAAGAAGTTGTACTGATGGCAAATTATGAAGGCACACATCGCCTCATACATTAGTAGACGTCTAACTATTGCAAAGGTCATCATCTGAATTTGATTCGATTTGGGTCATAGTTGATAGACTGACCAAATCTACTAATATCATTCCTATTAATGATAGATTCTCGATGAAGAAATTGACTCTTTTGTATTTAAAAGAGTTGTGTAAACATTGTGTGCCTGTATCGATCATCTCTATCAAGATCCTCGCTTCGCATCAAATTTCTAGAGATTTGCTCAGAAGTCATTGGGAACGAACCTTGATGAGAGTACTGTTTACCACCCCAATCAAAGGGACAAGGTAAAGTAATGATACAAAACACTAGAAGTGTTGTTTTAAGCTTGAATAATTGAACTTTGGGAATAAACCGTATAATTGTTTTCCTTTGGAGAGATTATCATTGATAATTATCGTATAGGATCGAGATCAAATCTTGTTAGGATCTAAATATTAGAGCATCTGTAAGCAGGATTTGGGAGGAAGACACCCGACATACACCCATTGTGAGTTGGACATGTCTTTTAGGTTTTAAGGTTGCCTATGATGATAAACCTAACCGTACAAAATACCCGACCCGCGAGACCTAAAATGATTGTTGAAATTAGGATCTGATTATTGACTACCGACAGTGGGCAGGAGGTTATGTGAATATGAGTGTTGATCCCAAACTTGGATCGATTCAGCTTGTGTAAACGAGATTAGATCAAGTTATACACGTAGAGAAACTTTGTTTATGTATGAAACAATTTAAGTGTTATGCGGAATTAACACTCAAACAAGAACACACAAACAATTGTAAAACAAACTTTCACTTGATTAATAATAACGAACTTGCTTACAATGAAAGGGTTTAACGTATGAAAACTTATATGAAACATAACCTAAAGGTCTTCTTTTATAGACATAAGAAGCCTTGTACAAGAGTCTACGTATCGGCAATTCTAGGTAAAGATAATTATTGAAAATATATATTGTTGATCCTATCTTTACTAGAAACAAACTAGAAACAAAATACGCGTAGACCATATCTTTCTATCAGTGCTTGTTTTCAACCTATCAACGCTTGACTTCTTCTTGTCAATGCTTGATCTGTCAGCGCTTGTTCTCTTCTTATCAACGCTTGTTTTCTTCTTGTCAGCGTTCAAGTGGAGTGGCTACATTTTATTCCCAACAATCCTCCCCTAAACTTGATATCTACTCTAGTAATCAAGTTTCTGAATAAAAATTAAGAACTAGGAGGAATCTTACAAATCTTATCATATTGGTAATAAACATGCCTAATCAAATCTTTGGCCATGTCACTTGAATAGTCAATCTCCAGCTGTGTTGTCTTCATCTTGTCCAAAACTTCTTTGGACATGGGATACTAAGCATCTACAAGAAGATACTCAGCAAACTTTGTAGAGCTCAAATAATACACACCAACAGCTGAATACAAACGCCATTGAAGACCACTGATATCATCCTCAAGATCCTTCCAAACATGATCTTCTTCTTTTGGTGCACACATTCTCTTGAATGTTGACCAAAGTTTTATTCCATTGACTGAAGTAGGTGCTTCAGTCTCATACTTGTCCATCAACAACCTCCAAAGGTCTGCCAAGTCTTCTCTATCCATACTTGCAAAGAGAGACATAAGAGTAGTAAATGTATGTACATCTTTCCCATATCTGCCAATCTTCCAAAACCCACTTGCATCCTCTTCATAGCTAATGATTGGGTTTCTGGCATCAAGAGGTAACACTTGTACCATATCTGAAGCTTCCATAGGTGAGAGCTTAATGCTTCTTCTAAGAACAGCTTCACTGGGAACCACTTTATTTAGATCTTTAGGAAACTCAAGTGGAACTCCCTTCTTCAAAGGCCTTGGAACAATCATTACCTTCTGAATCTCCATCTCTTCTACAAGTTCTTCTTTCCTTTCATCTGAAAGAAGTCTAAGAGTGTTCATTTCCTGCACTTTTGCCCAAATAGGATAAGCCTTGTACTCTAATTCTTGAAAGGATAATCCCTGCAATTTCTTGAAGGTCCATCCAGTTCCATGACATCTGAGTAACATGTAGTAAAGCTCTCTTCTATCCCTCTTCAGCAGTGAGAAAAAATTGCTAGCCTTATGTTTCAGAATGACCTTGCAGTCTCTTTGAACTCTTAGAAGAATCTCCAATCCCCAAATTTGGTCTGAAATAGTCAAATATGGAGTCTCCATTATCCTATTCTCCCAAGCATGGTTCATCTGAACAACTTCTAGCATATCAAAGTCTACTTACAATTTTAACTCTCTAAGCTTCTCCCTTGCCAAGTCATCACCATATTCAAGTCTTTCTGGTTGTTCAATTATCATCACACTTGAATCTGAACTTTCTTCATCACTTCCTTCTTGTTCCTCAGAAGTGACAACAAATGGTGATTCACCAACCTTCTTCCTTTCTTGTTCCATAAGTTGTGCAGCCAACCTTGTATCAAACTTTACCTATGCTGCATCCTTTGGAACTTCTACTTCTACCATAATTCCTTTACCCTTATCTAATGGATCAATGATGAGTAAGGATGATGGTAATACCTATAAAGACACTTCTTTGATGATAGCTGATAACTGGAATACATCAGCCATATCTGCAGGTCTGTCAATGCTCAAATTCCTTGTGTCAGTGTCCAATTTACTCATGTCAGCGCTTGGTATGTCAGTGTTCAAATTTTGCTTATCAACGCCCAAATTACTTGTCTCAACGCCTCTTGTGAACTGCTCCATCATAGTTGTAAAAGAGAAGTTCAAAATTGTAGGAGTAACCAGTGATGTATCAAAACCTGGTTGGTTCTTCAATGCAGTGAGGGCTTCAGCAAAACCCAAAGTTTCTCCATCATGTGAGCCTTTATCACTCACATTAATCTGCTCATCCTCCCCTTTGGAAGATTCCTCCATTCCACGCTTAGTGCTAGCATTCTCCAAAATGACAATCCTCTCCCTCAATTGCTTAAGTTCAAGGCCTTGTGTACTGACTGTTTGTACCAAGTCTGCATTTTGCTTTTGCAAGCTAATGCAGACAACCGTCAATTCCATCAATGTGTATGGTTCCAATCTGCCCTCCTCTAGAATGGGTATTTAACCTCCCAAAGTAGAGTCATGGGGCATGGATGAGGTCTTAAAGATGTTAGGACTGTCTTGGCCTGCATCTAAGCCAGTACTAATAGTCCCAGCCTCATCCATAGCACCAACCACACTTTTAATGGTGGTTCTCTTTGCTACTTGTCTAGGACCACTAGAGGAGAACACTCTAGTAGTCATTGGGTGTTTTTGCAACCTATATTCAGGTGGGGTAGAAAATGATGTGGATTGGGTGGTAGATTGAAGGTTAAAGGGTGTTTGGGTCTGTGAAGGAAAGGTGTCAACGTTTGGAATACTTGTGTCAACGCCAACATTTAAGGTGTCAGCGTTGAAGGGTTCTTGGTCAATTTCCATGTGTTAAGGTGAAGGCAAAGGTTCTGGTATTGGGTAAAGTTGTGGTTGTGGGTCTGGTTGGGGTTGTGCTGCGGCAATAACAGCATGCATAGCTTGGGTGAGGGGTAATTCACAGTGAGGGGGTGAGTTCATCTTGGTAAAAATAGATTTCTTTTGCACACGGTTCTCATAAAAATCATCATGATCCCTTGAGCAGTAATTTTGCACATCAAAAACCATTTGCAAAAATCTGGGATAAGCCAAAGTCATCTTATTCCCTTTGTTTTTACACATGCCATCAAAAATCAGTTTTGAAAAATTAAACTTTTGCCCATTTTCAATGTACACAATTGCACTAGCAATTGATCTATTAATTTCAATGTTTGCAGTACATTAGGGAATCAAACATTGTAGGATGACATGTATGAGGTACTTCCAGGCTGGGGGAAACTCTTGTTTATGATATTTGTTTAAAGTGCCCTCATCAGGTAAAGGATACCCCAAAGCCCGAAGTCCTTGTTCTATTTCATTAATGGGTAGGGTGGTTATACCATCTGCATCATCAAGATGCAAAGCCTGGCGAACCAAGGCTTCAGTAACCACCCATGTACGCCCATGAACAATAGCTGATAATGTAGTCACATTATTAATTGTTGAGGAACTAACAGTGTTCCAAAACTGTTTAATATGAGTGACAGGGATGAGAGGAGCATGAGAAAGAGCATACATAATAGGAGATGCTTCAAATACGCCACCATCTGAGTGTATTGTGGAAACAAAGTATCATCAGCGTCCAAATAAGCAATCATGTTGTGCTGACTCCTGAATCCCAATACCAAGTCACTTGGTTTAAACGTTGGTGCCATTGTTGAAGAAAGCTGTTTGTGAATTATTGAGAAAGATGAAGTATAGGAGAAATTTGTTAGACAAGAATATGAGGTACCCTGTTTAACAATAGGAGCCAAATATATAGGAGAGATAGGCACATGTGATTGGTCAAAAATAAGGCAAGAAATTTTCAAAATATAATGATGAAAATCTTGAAAAGAAAATAATTTATCTTGTGCATTAATTAAAAGTTATCTACTCCCAAAAGGGTTTTTAGATTTATAGGTTACTCAACTATCATTTTTTATTCACCTAAGTTACTAAACTATATTTTTGTGACTTTAGGTTACCTAACTATGAAAACCGGTTAATTTTTATACCAAACTTTTAGTGACCGTCTGCGAGTGTTGATTACCGGTTACCTTTCCAACATGACATTTGACTTTTGATACATATAAATTATTAAAATTTGTGAATTTGTTCACTCATGTTACTAAACTTTATAAATTTTTATACACACGTTTTTATTTCTTATACACAAGATTTTCTACACATTTTTATACATATTTTTATACATATATTTACGCATATTTTTATACAAACATTTATATAATCATATTTGTATACACACATTTTTATACATAAAATTTTATACACATAATTTTATAAACATTTTTATAAACACGTTTTTATAAACATATTTTATAGATATATTTTTATACACATTTTTATATATACATTTTTTGTTACCGGTTAATTATTTAGTGTATAAAAAGTATATAAAAATATGTTTATAACAATGTGTATAAAAACGTGTATAAAATGTGTGTATTAAAGTTTGTGTATAACAATTTATAAAAAATATGTTTATGAAAAACTTGTATATAAATATGTGCATAAAAACGTGTATAAAGATAAGTGTATACAAAATGTATAAGAATTTGTGTATATGAAAATGTGTGTATTAAACGTGTCTTCAAAATATGTATATAAAAACGTAACTTTTTAGAGGTATTTATAGTTGAACAAAAGAACAAAGTTTAGTAACCTAAGGGAACAAATTCGCAAAGTTGAGTAAAATATATGTTTAATAGAGGGATAAGTTTGTGAGGTGGATAACTGGCCCCACAAAAATCTGACGTGGACATGTAGCCACAAAAGTAACCGGTTGCCGGTATACGAGGTAACCTGAATGAGCAAACTTTCATTGTTCAGTAACTTGAGTCGCAGAACTTTATAGTTGAGTAACCTAAAGTCACAAAGAAATAGTTTAGTAACTTAGGTGAACAAAAGTTGAAAGTTTAGTAACCTGTTTGACTAAAAACCCACTCCCAAAATTACGGCCCCAAAATTCGTCAAAAATAACAACTGGGTAGGTCAATGAGTGTCAACGGTAAAAAATAACCCATCAACGCCCAACGGCTATATTCTTGTCAACGTTTGCCAAAGCCATGTCAGCGTCTAAATTGGTCATAACAACGCTTGGAAAAATATTTGTCAGCGTCCAAAAATAAAAGTAATAAAAATGAAAAATGACCTTAACAAAGTAATTTATCCTAGTGAAGATAACCTATAAAATGATAATTATTATAGGGCGGCAAGCACTGTCCAGTTATGTACACTTGCTTATGCAAGATAGACATAACAGTCCTCTAGTGTCCCTTGCTAACCAAAATTCCTAACAATTAAGTTATCTCATAAAATTCGTTGTAACTCCCAGGTAAAACCCATTATAAATCATTCACAAGTCTCCCAACAGACCACATCTAATTCTAGGCCAAAAATGTCTTGGCAGCATGCATAGTATATCAACTTTGCATGCTACAGTGTCTCATGATTTAGTAAACTAACTCATACTCACCTGTGGACACAATCTAGAATTGTGATAAGAGTATTATAATAATACCCAAAAGTCCTAAAGGTTCCTAAAACCTCCCCTTAGACTGTGATACATATGTTGCCCAATAATATGCATGAATATAAAAATTTATGTCAAGATAGCAATATAAATATTCCAACCATCATCCATAAATTGAAACATGCTCCAATTGATTCTCCAAGGATCTATAAGCAACTCTGTATCCAATGGTACAATGCTAACACCACCTGCACATTTAGATCAAAAACCACAAAACTAACATGTTGCTGACAACGTCACGATAACACTTATCAGCGTTAAGATAACCTTTGACAGCGTTAGACAAATATAGTGGAAAATCTAACTTCAAAAAGACCAATAACAATGCATATCCTGTACATACTTTTACAAAAAGACCCCAAAACACATATTAAGTGAGACTGATCATTCCAATACTTGTTACCAAGTATTGGAACCTTCCAGTATAAAAAGGTTTTAATAAATCAGACACATTTTCTTCTGTGTCAACCCTATATGGTTGTATTAAACCCTTTTCAAAACAATCTCTTATAAAATGATGTCTAATTTCTGTGTGTTTTGTCTTAGAATGATGTACAGGATTTTTAATAATGCAAAAAGTATTGTTATTGTCTACAAAAATCTTGGTATGAATGAAATTATACCCATAATCCAACAGCTGGTTCTAAATTCATAAGACTTGTCCACAACAAGCAGCTGCTGCAACATACTCTGCTTTAGTTGTAGAATTGGCCACCACTGTTTGTTTCTTTCATTGCCAAGATATCAACCTACTCCCAAGAAACTAACATCCACCAGTTGTGGATTTTCTATCAAATTTATCACCACCATAGTCACTGTCTGAATATGCAATAAGCTCCAATGGTGAATCTTTTGGATACCATAATCCAAGGTCTGGATAACATCTAAGGTACCTAAAGATTCTTTTGACATCATAAAGGTGACACTCTTTGGGAGTAACTTGATGGCGTGCACATGCACACAAAACAAACATAATGTCAGGTCTTGAGTCTGTGAGATACATCAATGAACCAATCATTGATCTATAGTGCCTGACATCCACATCTTTTCCATCTCCAACTTTTCCCCAAGGGTGTTCTCTATCCATAGGAGTACTAGCCCGCTTTTCATGTGGAGAAAAGCCAAACTTCTTCAAGATTTCTGCCACATATTTATCCTGAGAGATGAAGATACCATCTTCTTTCTGCTGAACTTGTAACCCTAGAAAGAAGTTCATCTCCCCCATTGCACTCATCTTGAATTTGTCTGTCATAAGCTTGGAAAAGTCTTCACTCATCTTTGGGTTTGTGGAGCCAAAGATGATATCATCCACATAGACCTGAACAAGTAAGACATCCTTACCAGTCTTCTTTGTGAATAAGGTCTTGTCTATGGTGCCCCTTTTGAACCCATTTTCTACCAGATAGGTGGACAATGTGCCATACCATGCTCTTGGGGCTTGATGAAGTCCATACATTGCTTTCTTGACTCTATACACCTTGTCTGGATGCTCTAGATCTTCAAAACCAGGAGGCTGCATTACATAAACCTCCTCAACAATTGTGACATAAAGAAAAGCACTCTTCACATCCATTTGATAGACAGTGAAGCCCATGCAGGAAGCATAGGCTAGAAATATACTTATAGCCTCAATCCTTAAAACTGGTGCAAAGACCTCCTCATAGTCTATTCCTTCCTCTTGTGTATATCCTTGAGCCACTAAACGTGCCTTGTTTCTGACCATAATGCCTCTTTCATCTTTCTTGTTTCTAAGAACCCATCTTGTCCTAATAGGTCTGACATATCTGGGACAATCAACCAGCTCCCAAACATCCTGTATAGCAAATTGGTGAAGCTCATACTGCATTGCTTTCACCCAACTTGGTTCTTTGAGAGCATCAAAAATCTTCTTGGGTTCCTGTTGTGACAGAAAACAGGCAAACAAACATGCTTGAACAAGAGGGGTATCAACCTTCTTGTGTATATTGGCAATAAAACCTCCAAGATTCTGATGAGATCTTATAGTCTGAACAGGAGACATGACATCTCCAATAATTTGAGAAGAGGGGTGATTCTTCATTGTAGAAGTAAGAACTCCTCCCTCAAAAAGTCTGTTGTCTTCAGTCTCATCATCTAAGTTACCAATATCTTCTTTAGACTCTCTTTCATAAATATCTGTATGAACCTCTCCATTTCTGTTTGAAGGTTCACCTTGTTCAAAATTGGAAGAGAAAATATGCTCAAAAGAGTTGTCAACATCTGAACCAAGGTTGTCAACGTTGGAGCCATCCACGTCTGAAATAGTGTTGTCAATGTTTCAGCCATCAACGCCTGAATTTGTCTTGTCAGCGCCAGATTTTCCTTTGTCAGCGCCTGAAAGACCATGCATGTTGTTAACTGGTGATACTTGGGACCACCATTTTCCTTTCCAGCAGCAGCAGCAGCAGCAAAAACATCTGTCCATATGGGAACAATAACATACTCAAGTATGGGAGATGACTTGTCTGCTTGTGATCCAACCTCTTCATTAACCTGTGTACCTGAAACATCAACAACTGGTTCTTCCACAACATTTGAAGTTACCTTCACAATATCTGGATTAGTAACAGGCATATAATTCAAAGTCCTAGATAGAGGTTCCAAGTCAAACAACCAATTTGGACCACTTTCAGGATCACTAGGTTTACTCTCTAAAAAACTAACATGTACTTTTTCAAGTATACGTTTTTCCTTCTTAAGGTAAACCCTATACCCCTTGCTCTGCACTGAATAACCCATGAAATAGCCTTCATCACCTTTAGCACTAAATTTACCTAAGGCATCACTAGTATCTAGGACAACTACATGACAGCCAAAAGGTTTAAGATAACCAGTATTAGGTTTCCTTCCCCAAAGTAACTCATAAGGTGTTTTGTTATGTATCTTGTTGACTAATGCTATATTCTAAACATAACAAGCTATATTCATAGCCTCAGCCCAAAAAGCTATGGGAAAGTGAGCATTAGCCAACATAGTCCTGGCTGCTTCAATTAGGGTTCTATTCTTTCTCTTAGCAACCCCATTTTGCCGTGGGGTTCTGGCAATACTGAACTGTCTAGTAATCCCTTTCTTGGCACAAAAATCATCCAACAGTTTATTTCTATACTTACCACCATTATCACTTCTAAGCATCTTAACTTCATTACCAGATTTCTTCTCAATTTGGTTAATAAAATTAATTAATGTATCAGCAGTGTCACTTTTCATAGCTAAAAAGAAAGTCCAAGTAAACCTAGAAAAGTCATCTGTGATGACAAAGAAGTATGATTTACCATTCAAACTCTCTATATTAGTTGGACCAAACAGGTACATATGCAGCAAGTGAAGTGGTTTAGAACTAGAGTGCACCTGTTTAGACTTAAATGAGACCTTGTGTTGTTTGCCTTTAAGACATGCAACACAAGAGTGGTCATTGTGGAAGCCTTTTTAGGTAAACCATCAACCAAGCCAAGTCTCAGAAGTCTGTTTATATTTTTAAAGTTAATGTGCCCTAGTCTCCTATGCCATAGATTACTCTCATCAACTGAAGCTTTAGCATAAAAACATGACATGTTATTATTCATCCTAATTCCATTAAGATTCACATTATACATGTCCTTATGCCTAGGTGTCCTATAATCAATAAATTTCTCATCTGGCATTTTAAAATCCTTGCTCAACACCAAGCATTCAGTATCAGTAAAAAGAACCTTATTTTTGTTATCATAAACTTGTGATACACTAAAAAGATTATAATCAAGTTCTTTTACCAGAAACACGTTTTCAAAACGCAAATTGTTGGTGAGAAGAGTTCCTTTGCCTGTGATAGTTCCATATCCGCCTCCAAAGTAAACTTTATCACCATCCTTAATGGGAGTGAAGTTTGTGAGATAATCTTCCTTCCCAGTCATGTGCCTCTAGCATCCACTATACCAATAGCCATAATCATTTACCTGTTTTTGAATGCCCTGTACATAAAGAAAACAAATTAGTTTTCTTTGGGAACCCAAGCCTGAGCAGACTTGGATTCAGCTGGTTGTTCAACAAGAAAAGACTTAGTTCTCATAACAACCCCTTGTTCATCCCTTTTTGGATGAAACACCCAGTTAACCCCAATTGGTTTTCTGATTACCTTTGAAATATAATTAAATCTATTGCAGGTCATAGAAATCCCATTAGAGTTAGGGTTTTGATCTTGCTTAGGTCTCCATGTCAAGCTAGAGGAAGCTCTAGACCCCTTTCCCTGTGGTTGCAATATTTACCATTATTTGGTCTGGCAACGTTTCTGTCAGCGTTTGATTTGGTCTTGTCAACGCTGAAATTACCCTTATCAACGTTGAACCTAGGGTTTGCTACAGGAACCCATTGCCTATTAGACCATGTATTGGTCTTCTGAAAAGGTCTTTATCCATAAGTGTTAGACCCTTTAGTGAAGAATGGGGTTGGTCTAACAACTTGTGGACTTTGCGTCATAAAAGTTTTGGGTCTGACAGTGTTTGACCTTTTGTCAGCGTTGACCTTGGAAGCATTGACACATTTATAGGATAAATGTGAAAAGCTACCACAAGTATAACAGGCTTTTCTAGACACAAATCTAGGTCTAGAAGAAAAGAAACCTGTTCCATTATCAAGGTTTCCACAATTGGTATCACTAACTTGCCTTTTTGGTGACCTAGTATTTCTATACATTTATGCATACTTAATGCTAGGTTTTCTAACAGTGTTTAAAACAAGGTCAACAGTCTTGCCAGTGATTGGGTTTGTTACTTTGATAGGGGTCGACTCATTTGGACTATCACAAAGCATGCCACCCTTGACAAACAAGGTAGGGTTGGCTTTCTTCCATTCATTCAAATCAGTCAACGTTTGCCTATATTCCTCTACTGGGTAAGGACTCTTGGTGGAGGAATAAATTCCTCTTCTTGGAGTTCTGGTAAACCAGTCCAAGATAAGTCCTTTCTTTGGACACCATAGAAGTCCCCAGCTGGTGGTGGAACACCAGTATACTCTTTCATCCCAATCCCAATCATGTCCCTAGAATCCTTTTGTTTACTAACACATTATCCTAGGGTTTGTGAGGCCTTATCAAATCTCTGAATTTTAAGGTCTACATTATCCTTATTCTTAATAGCCTCATCTAACTTAGCCTGTAATTCAGTATTGACACTTTACATGATGTTTCTAATATCATTACTAGCATTTAAATCATGTTTTAAGATATTTATTTTATCTTTTAGGTCAAACTCCATTTTCTTATACTCAGCTACAGTCTTTTCAATTTGAGTAAGAGCAACTTGATAGTTAGACAACTTGCATCTCTCAGTACTCACATCTCCTAACAATCTTAAAACCTCTTTGTTAAGTCTTTCAATATTTAAACGACAACCCTTACTACAAAAAGCATCATCGTATACCTCATTATCTGATGAAGATGAGGAGTGTGCCATGAGAGCATATTGAACATGCTCTTCTTCTTCTATCTCAGCAACCAAAGCTTTATCCTCTTCCTCATCCTTAGTCAAATAGCTTCAGTTCCATCCAACACCATCAATTTCATGCACTGCCACCATGGCCTTAGGATCCTGAGCCTTAACAATTTGGCTTGAGGGTTTTCCAGCATCAGATATTCTTGGAGATCTGCATTCTCTCATAAAGTGCCCCATACGATGACAATTGTAACACTCAACCTTGGATTTATCAAATCCAGCAGTGTCCTTAGCATTAAAAGTCATCTTCTTCTTGAATCTTCTATTCTATCTTTTTGCTCTTATACTAGCAAGAGCCATGTTCCACTTTATATCCATCTCCTTCAAATGCTCATCACTTATTTGCTCAAGGTCCTCATATGTAATCACTGAACCATTTGGCAATGAAGCAATGTATGCACACACAATATCCAGATTAATACTAGCAGGCTTAACTCTTGGAGAGTCAATTTTGTATGTGTCAGCGTCTGAATGTGAGGCGCTGACAGGATATGATCCAGTGTTGACACAGGTTGATCCAGTAACTGGATGCATGTATGAATCCCTCTGATCAAATTGACCTTCACTATATGAGAAGAAGGCCATGTTTCCATTAGTAGTCTTACTTCCATGCTCCAAAAGAGTTTCATTCTCCAACAGCCTCAGTTTCTTGTAAGCATCATCAAAAGTAGAACTTTTGTGAGTGTTGTTGGCAATTATAGATCTTGCCTCAATCTTCCAGGCATCACCAAGGCTTTTAAGAAAAGTGGCAATAATGTCAACATCACCAATTACTGTCCCCATGTAGGACATCTTGCTTGTAATGTCAAGAAGTCTGCTTCTCACACTACTTAGCTTCTCATTAGGTTGAGCCTTAAAAACAACATACTCATGTAAGAGTTGCTTCTTTTTCTCTTCCACAGTATCAACATTACCACCATAGGCAACTTCAAGGGCTGCCCAAAGGTCTTTTGCAGACTCATAACCTCTGTATTTGTGCTGATTTGTTAGCCTCAAAATATTGAGCCAAACAAGAATGCTCGGTCATATGTTTATTATGTATCGTATTTTAGAACGTTGTAATAGGTAGTATATAAGTCGTGTTATACGGGCTTAACTTTAGGCTAAAGTTCATTAATAAGTAACTAAAGCCCAAAAGGAAAGCCCGACCCAAACCATATAGTCCATAAAGAAGCCCGCATGTGGGTGGACTATATATACTACCCTCCTAGCATGTTAGGAGGGTTGGTGGTTCATTTTTCTCATTCCTTAATCTAATATTCACAAGTTAATCCTCTCCTCCTCTCTACTTTCTCTCACTACTTTCTCTCTCTAAAATTCATCTCATATCTTCCTTTCTTTCTTTAATTCGTGTAGTATACAATCATAATATTATGGGACAACAATTGGTATCAATCGCCACGGGGTAGATTTGTGATTGTTTGTTGTTATTATATTTTATTCGAATGATTTAATCCATAAATCATCTCAGATTAAAAATTTTTTGTGTTTTCCGTGCTCTACTTCTTCATCTACATCTTCTACATAGTTTTAGTAGTGATTTGGTATATTTACTTTGGCTAAAAACACAAAATTTTTGGGTGTTTTGATCATTTTTGGCTTAAAATCACCTATTGGTTGAGTTTTATCCGAGAAAAGTGGGATATATTCCGATTGGTGTAATCGGAAAAGGGATTATATATTCCGATTGTCATTCCGATCAGTAGCATCGGAAAAGGGTTTCAACATTCCGACCAGCTTTCCGACCATCATTCCGACTGGACAACAACATTCCGATTGGCATTCCGATTTTGCATTCCGACAAGGTTATTCCGATTGGCATTCCGATTTGGGTATTCCGATTAGCACATTCCGATTAGGTTATTCCGATTTGGGTATTCCGATTAGGTTATTCCGATTTGGGTATTCCGATTTGGGTATTCCGATTTGGGTATTCCGATTAGCACATTCCGATTAGTTTTAGGACATTTCTAGCTCAATTTCAAAATTTGGTGATTACAAATTTTTTAGGTCTACCGTTTTGTCGGACTGAGGAATTTATTGTCGGGCTGAGAAAAAAAAATCGCAATTTTCGGAATTTCAACAACCAAACAATCACAACACAACTACTTAAGATCCACATTCGATTCATCATTTCAGAGAACTTTGAGATGGATTCTACCGCTGAATATCGCGTGACGAACAACAACATAATGGTGGCAGGTAACAAAGAAAGACCACCAATGCTTGTGTCGGGTCGATATGATCAATGGCAATCCTGTTTTATACGTTACCTTGACACAAAACCTAAAGGTGATGCTTTAAGGAAATGTATCTTGGAAGGACCCTATAAACTCTCACGGATTCAAGTTCCTGCAGTACCAGCCACAGACACAAGTGACGCACAACCCGCATATGAACGTGATGAAAAGAGGACCAACCTCACCCCAGAGAACCGTGCGTGGTTTGATGCAGAGAAGGAAGCAATCTACTTAATTCTCAGTGGCATTGGAGATGAAATTTACTCTACGGTTGACGCATGTCCTACTGCTCAAGAAATGTGGACGGCCATTGAAAGATTGCAACAAGGTGAATCACTTAACAAACAAGATGTGAAAACTAAAATGTTTTGGAACTTTGGCAAGTTTACATCAAAGGATGGGGAATCAATTGATTCTTATTACTCCCGATTCTACAAGATGATGAATGATATGACCCGAAACAACTTGCAAGTTTCCACGATGCAAGTCAATGTCCAATTTCTACAGCAACTTCAACCAGAGTGGACACGGTTTGTCACCTTGGTGAAACAACAACAAAAGTTAGACGAAGTTTCATATCACAAGCTCTTTGACATCTTGAAACAATTTCAAAATGAGGCAAATGAACTTCGAGCTGAACGAGTTGCAAAGATTTCCAATACACTTGCTTTGGTGTCTACCACTCAACATTACCCAGATTATCACTCCCGTACTTCAAAGACCTACTCTACTCAATCATCATCACCACGATCATCCATTGTCTCCAAGTCACATGTTCCAACACGATCCCGAGGCAAAGAAGTTGCAAGAGCACCATCACCCACACCTGAGCAATCATCCAAAGAAGACAGTGATGAAGAAATAGCTTAAAAGGACAGGGAATTCAAGCAACAAATGGCTTTCGTTATGAAGCAATATAAGAAAATCTACAAACCCACCAACAACAACCTTCGAACATCTTCAAACTCGAGGAACACCCATGCACATAGTCCTCCAAGGTATGACACACGAAGACGTGCTGAGAGTCCTCCAAAGTATGATCGACAACCTAAGTATGAGAATCAGAGGGTGGCTACTGTTGTTGGAAATAGGGAAACTGTTGGTACTCAAGTTGTGCAACAAAGTGGGATTCAGTGTTATAACTGCAGAGGTTTTGGGCATTTGGATAGGGAATGCAGGCAGCCAAAGAGGGTTAAAGATTATGGTTATCATAAGGAAAAGATGCTGCTGTGCAAGAAAATGGAAGCTGGAATCAAGTTATCAGCTGAGGAAGGAGAAATGCTTGACGACACAGATGATGAAATCTCCGACCAAGAACTCGAGGCACATTATTCATACATGGCAAAGATTCATGAGGTCCTTAACGTCACTGAGGATGACAATGGTCCTATCTTTGATACTGAGCCAATTGATAAGGTACAACATGCTGATGAATATAATGTGTTTAGTGATACACATGAGCATAGTGAACTTCCAACAACAATTACTGACACGTGTATGATGGAAACGGTTGATAGCAATACCACACCCGATTCATCAGACATGTGCAATAATGAGTTTGAGGATGATCAACATGCAAATGAGTATGATGACGAGGAGCGTGTCGCGCTTGCTAATTTAATTGCTAGTTTACAAAAAGATGTCAATGAAAATAGAAAGAATCAAAAGAAATTAAAGAAGGCAAAAGCAGCGCTCACTCAAAACTTTGAAGAATGCAAAGCCTCTCTTATAAAATCTAGTGAGACTATTGAAAGCTATAGGGCTGAGCTTCTTCAAAAGACCAACGAGCTTGAGGGGTACAAAAGTCGTGTCATCAACGTTAAAAAGGACGATTTTGAAAATAAATACAAGGAAGCTCTTGCTTTGTTAACTAAAGAAAAACGTCAATTTAATGTTTTATTAAGTGATGAACGTCAAAAAACGTACCTTGCCACAACAAAAGTTAATGAACTTGAACAAAGGATTTCTATGAACACCACCGATTCTGCTAAAATTCTTGACGAGAAGAAACAAGAGGTTGAAACATTAAAACAAGATTTCAAAAATAGACAAACCAAAGATACTGAAAAGTAAAGGATCTCGAAGAACAAGTCGATTTTTTGAAAAAAGTTGTTTATAATACACATGACTCTATTCAAACCGTAAGAATGATAGCACCTTGGTCGTTTTTCAAGGGTCAACCTAGCTTTGCCACCCCCAAGTACCTCGAACAAGCTCAAGCTGCGAACCCTCACTTATATCTTGATGAGTCCGAATGGACTGGTAATGAATGCCCAGTAGCTAACATCGATAGTGAAGAGACGTCCCTTTGGGATGACGAGAGTAGATCACCGGTCAATAAAGATTTTGTGAAACCATATAACTATGCTTATGAAAACAGTCTTTATGGTCTTTTCACTCCACAAAAACAGAAGTCTCGTGAGGAATTATTTTTAGAATGCAAACAAAAAAGAATTCAATGGAAAAAAGCTTTTGCCACTAAGAGGAAAACTAATGTTTTTAAATATATTAACTATTTGCCTCTAGATGCTTCTAAAAGCAAAAGTAGAAAAATACTTGGTTTTCTTAAACACCACGTTAATAATGTTCAATCAATTGTTGCAAGCGATTGGGAGAAACGTCAAAAGGATAAGTGGAAAACCGAGATTCCCCACGACATAACTGTGCTTGTGAAAGAACTTTTAATACAAAATACGAAGATAATAAAAGAACATGTTCTTGAGTTTGAAAATTTAATTCAGTCTGAAATGTATGATGATTTGAAATATGTTGAGTCTCTTGAAAAAGAAATTGATGACCTTCAAAATGACAAATTAGAATTTTCAAACGAATATGATCTACTCCTAGAAGAATGTCTCTCCAAAGATATTTTGTGTGTTACTCTTCAATCTTGTGCTGATATCGATGAATATTTTGATGTTGCATGCAAATATCTTGATAAAATCAAAGAGTGTGAGCGTCTTGAACTTGAGCTTTCGAAACATAAAGAAAATGTTGATAAAAAGGCTTTTGAGTTACTTCAACACTAAACTGATTTCCTTCAAAAACACTGTCATTCTCTTGAACTTGCTTTGCAAAAAGACGTTGGTAGTTTTCCACATGATAATAAATTGCAAGAAAAACTTTCCCAAACGTTTCGAGAAATGAACGAACAAAATTTGGAAATTACAGGGTTGAAAGCTCAGTTACAAGACAGGGACAGAGCGATAGCAGAGTTGCAGAAACTCGTTGCTAGGATGGGTGGGAAGATTGTGGAACCTAGTGTTAAGAAACCTGTTGTAAGACAACCCAATGCTCAAAAAGTGACTAGACCCTCTGTCTTGGGAAAACCATCTGTTTTCTCTAATTATGCTTTTGCAAAACCTGCGTTTGCCCCCAAGACGGATGGGAAGGATAGGTTACCACAAAACACTCCCAAAACACATATTCGATCACAAATCATTAAGAACACAAATGTGGTTAAACCAGGGATGTATAGATTGGCCACTAAACCCACACAAAACAAAGAAAGTCAATCATCTCAGACTTCTAGAAACACTAATAGACGTGTGTCTTTTACTACAGGAGTAGTCCCCACTGCTAGTGTTAGCCGGCCCCAGCTTAAGAGCACTCGCATGAATGAAAAGGTCTGGCAAAACAAAAGTTAAGGGAGGATGAAGGAAGTAGAAGATCACCCTAGGATTTTCAATGTTTCTAAGAATAAAACGTCTGTAATCGCGTGTAATGACGATTTGAATGATTCGACTTTGAATGTTATGAAAGTTAAGTTTGTTTGTGTGAAATGTGGAAAATGTGCTAATGCTAATCATGCTATGTGTGTTTCGAATAATGTCAAAGGCGTAGAAACTAGAACTAAGAAGCAGACTGTGATGCCTATTAGTGCTAGAAAACCCAAACACAAAGTGAACCATTCTGGTGCAACCCCCTCTAAGAAAAGTATTGCATCAGACTCCACCACTAAGAAATCTAGAAGCAGAATTAGGGAATTATATGAGTCCGCTAGCAAGCCTTGGAAATGGTGGTTTGCTAATCAATGTCCTCCAGGATATAAATGGATGCCTAAGGTTAGGACATAAAATATGACTACGAGCGTTATTGTGCCTCTAAGTGATGAAACTAGGGAAACTAATGAATCGGAAATCACAACTAACATGGAATCCAATTTCGCAAATGCTCCATCGTGTTCTAATTCTTCTGCAGGTGATCGAAATAATTCTCTTCATAATGGACTCCAGATGCACGAAGCACATGACGGGGAATCTCAAGCTTCTAATTAACTTCGTGGAGAAGTTCCTGGGTACGGTCCGATTCAGAAATGATCAATTTGCACCGATCCTAGGATATGGAGACTTGGTTCAGGGGAATATCACTATCAAAAGGGTTTACTACGTCGAAGGGCTCAATCACAATCTTTTCTCGGTTGGTCAATTTTGTGATGCGGATTTGGAGGTTGCTTTTAGAAAGAAGACATGTTTTGTTCGTGATTCTGATGGAAATGACTTACTTACCGGAACACAGGGTACTGATCTCTACACTATTTCACTACAAGACCCCACATCTTCAACTCCAATCTGTTTCATGGCTAAAGCTTCAACGACTCAAGCTTGGTTATGGAATCAATGTTTATCTCATCTTAACTTCGATACCATCAACTTGCTTTCCAAGAAAGATATAGTACGAGGCCTTCCTAACTTGAAATTCATCAAAGATCATCTTTGTTCTTCTTGTGAGCTTTGTAAAGCTAAATGGAGTAGTTTCAAGACAAAGACTACTCCAAGCTCTAAAGGACGGTTTGATCTTCTTCATATAGATTTGTGTGGTCCCATGCGTGTTCAAAGTATCAATGGAAAGAAATACGTTATGGTAATTGTCGATGACTACTCAAGGTACACATGGACTCACTTCTTGAGATCCAAGGATGAAACACCCGATGTTCACATCAGCTTCCTTAAAGTGATACAACGTGGTCTTCAAGCTCAAGTTAAAGTGGTTCGTACTGACAGAGGTACAAAATTCTTGAATCAAAACTGAGAAATTATTTTGAAGCCGAAGGAATTGAACATGAAACATCTATTGCTCGAACACCCGAACAAAACGACGTTGTTGAAAGACGAAACCGTACTTTAGTTGAGGCTGCTCGAACATTATTATCCGCTTCAAAACTTCCACTATACTTTTGGGCCGAAGCCGTGTCAACCGCATGCTACACACAAAACCGCTCCTTAGTTATCCCAAGACACGAAAAGACACCATATCACATAATTAATGATCTCAAACCTTCACTCAAACACCTTCATGTTTTTGGATGTACGTGTTTACATTATTCAAGATGGTGAAAATCTGGACAAGATGAAAGAGAAAGGTGATGCATGCATTTTAGTGGGATATGCAACTCAGTCTAAGGGATACAGAGTGTACAACAAGAGAACAAACTTGATAGTCGAGACTATTCATATCAGATTTGATGAATTGCAAGAAATGCACTTGAACAAAACAATTTAAGTCCCGATCCACAACGACAAACGACTTCCATTCACAACCGCACGGAACTCGGAACTCAAGACCACAGCAATGAACCATCAAGTTCAAAGCTGGTTCCTGAACATGTTCCTAGAGCAGATATGACAGTGGACACGACACTTGAGGAGTTGGAAATGTTATATGGACCAATGTATGATGAATATTTCACGGGGGAGAAACAAGTTGCATCGAAGTCTTCCGCTGTCACTCATGATAAGAATGATGATACCGTTCATCGTCAACACAATGATACAACTTCATCTACTTCAACACGGGTTGTTGCAGATTTACCTCCTCAGAATATCACATTAACAATAGATCCTACAACATCCGCAACTACTGTCATTGCTCCAGAGAACACACATCAAGCAGACGATGCATTATCTGATGAAGACGAATTTATCAACCCATTCGGTACACCGGTACACGAAACTGGAGAGTCTTCTACTCGCCATGTTGATCCGTCAAATATGCATACGTTTTATCAACGACATCCTTCAACACATCATTGGACCCGAGATCATCCTTTGGTTTACGTAATTGGAAACCCTTCACAGCCCGTTCGTACAAGACGACAACTAGCCACCGATGGCGATGTTTGTATGTTCGCACTCGCCGTGAGTACGACTGAACCGAAAAACATCAAAGAAGCCATGGCTGATCATGCTTGGATTGAATCGATGACGGATGAACTTCAAAAGTTTGAAAGACTTAAAGTCTGGGAACTTCTTGACAGACCATACGATGTAACACCATTAAATCTTCGATGGATCTGGAAAAACAAGATGGATGAAGAGAACATGATCATCAAGAATAAATCTAGGCTAGTGGCTAAAGGGTATGGATAGAAAGAGGGTATTGATTTTGAAGAATCATTTTCACCAGTAGCTCGAATGGAAGCGGTTAGGATTTTTCTTTCCTATGCTGCACATAAGGGATTCATTGTATATCAAATGGACGTAAAGATGGCGTTTCTTAACGGTCCTTTGAAGGAAGAAGTCTATGTCACGCAACCGGAAGGATTCGTCAATCCTCATTATCCTGACAAGGTGTATCGTCTCCACAAAGCACTTTATGGACTCAAGCAAGCTCCAAGGGCGTGGTACGACGAGCTCTCGAAATTTCTGGTCTCCAAAGGTTTCTCAAAAGGTTCCATTGATTTAACTTTGTTCACTTATAAATATGGGGATGACATTCTGCTTGTGCAAATTTATGTTGATGACATTATTTTCGGGTCTACAAACCCAAAACTTTCAAAATGGTTTGAAAAAGTAATGCACAGCAGATTTGAAATGTCTATGATGGGCGAACTAAAATTCTTTCTAGGTTATCAAGTTCACCAATCCCCAAGTGGTATCTTTATAAACCAAGCTAAGTATTGTCAAGAGATAATCAAAAAGCATGGTATGACTTCATGTGACCCCGTTGGGACACCATTATCAACCACATCCCTAGATGTTGACTTGGAGGGATTACCCATAGATCAAACGAGATATCGTTCCATGATCGGGTCCCTCATGTACTTGACAGCAAGCAGACCAGATATTCATCATGCTACATGCTATTTTGCACGATATCAAGCACGACCCACTGAAAAGCACCTCAAGGAGGTTAAACGGATCTTTCGGTACCTTAAGAATACCATTCACATGGGACTCTGGTATCCGAGGGAAACCGGTTTCTTTCTAACAGCCTATTCAGATTCTGATCATGCAGGGTGTCTTGATACACGTAAAAGTACTTCTGGTGGTGCACAATTTCTAGGACAAGATAAGCTTGTGGGATGGTCTTCCAAGAAGCCGGATTGCACGTCACTTTCATCAGCCGAAGCGGAGTATGTGTCTCTATCTGCGTGTTGTGCTCAAGTTCTTTGGATGAGAACACAACTCACGGATTATGGCTTCCACTTTGATAAAGTACCTATGTACTGTGACTCTAAGTCGGCCATAGCCATCTCCTGCAATCCGGTACATCATTCCCGCACGAAGCACATCGATGTCAGATACCACTTCATAAAGGAACAAGTTGAAAGAGGTATCGTTGAACTATACTTTGTTGGAACGGATTACCAATTAGCCGACTTGTTTACGAAAGCTCTGTCGAAAGATAGGTTTGAGTACCTCGTTAGGCAAATTGGTATGAGATGTTTGACTCCAGCAGACCTGGAGATTCTGGCAAAGGTGCCTGCTTGATTTATCTATCAAACATCAACTTGTAAATATCTTTGAAAAAGCAAAATACAAAAATATAAAACACATAAAAACAAAACACAAAATTAAAAATCTTTCAAAATCCAAAAATATTCTTCTCGACATGTCTTTCAGTATCGATAATATGGACGTTCCTAGAAATGTCGCTCAATAACGACACGGGTGTGTACATAAAGCTCGAATGAAAGTTGTAAATATTTTTCAAAACATGTCATTTCCTCTTTTAATAAAGGAAATTATCTATTTTGGACAATATTTCCAAACAATGGGTAGAGCAATCTATCACGGGTTGAGCTAGTCACAAAACATTCAACGTTTTGAGCTCAACACAATGGATTGTAATCACTTTCAGATTGCAACCCGGACCGATATTCACGGGGGAGTGTACGATTTTGTGCTCTTACCCTCAGCAAAAGAAGAGAAATCTTCTTACACTTGAGTGGATTCATCAAGACATTCAAAGTCTATGAACTCAAGTTTATGCTTTAGAAAAACCTCTTCGACAAAAAGAAATAGGATTTTTCAAAAAGCGTTGAACACAATTTTTTCAAGAATTTCTCAATGATTATTCAAAATCTTTCAAAAATTGTGTGTTCAACAACTCCCATCCTCAAAAAGCAAAATGTGGATCATATCCTCACAATGACAATTCAATTGGATCAATTTTTGAGGGGGAGCGTTTTAACTTCATGCAAAAGATTAACACATCTTTCTCCCGAAGATTTCAAGACTATTTTTCAAAATATATTTTAATCAAATTTGGTATCTCTAATATCAAAAGATTTTATATATTAGAGATAGGGGAGAAAATGTGATTAAAATGTGATCTATAGACTCAAGCACGTTAACTCTTACCCACATGTGCAAAATGTCTACTTAAATTCTTTCGCATTTAAATGCACATGTGAAGGGGGAGTTTTTTTCTGAAACGACAAAACTAGCAAGGTGTTAAATGTTTTTCACACACTTTGTTAGATTTTAAAGTGGTTTTCATGGTTACGATCAAATACCCACAACATCTTTAATTCACGACGTTATTGGTGTCAAAAGGGTGGTTAGGTTTAAGTCCTATGATCCAACCAGAACCGGAGGGATCTTCCCAGGGACAATCCAGTAGATTATTAGAAGTCCTTAGGAAAGATGGAGTAGAATGTGAACGTAGCTGAATGTCGACTAAGTACTGATGATAGCACTGGAACAATCACAACAAGGTGCTATTAATGATGTCTTGGTAAGCATTGAAGGGGTTGAAGAATGAAAAAGAAATGTAAGGATAAAGGGTCTAAAGAAAGAAGCACTCCATACAACTTAGGCAGAAACCGGGTCAACTCATCATGAAGACAAACTCATCATAGACCCAGTGATGTGAAGCACAACCCTTTCCTAGCCACTCAGGCTTCTCTCAAAAGAAGTTTGTTTTATTGTCACGGAGATCAACACGACTTCTATTGACTTTCTCACTCCGAGATAGTTGATATTGAATAGGTGGCATCTGCTCCAGCCTCCGACCACTAAAAGTGCACAAATAGAGTCTAGAGCCAAGAGATCAATCAAATCTCGTGAGGACACACGGATGAAGATCAACAGAGTCCTACGCTATATCCTTACGATATTGCTAGAACACTCAGAGTGATACTACTTAGTATTCACAATGATGAGTGGAAATCCTTCCAGTGTTAACATCAAACAGCACTGCGGTAGGTCATATGTATGATTCTTTATGAATTGAACATGTGTAAAACTGAAAAGCAACAGTGGTTTGATTCTTAATTGATTTAAACTCGTTTCAGGTTTCTACGCAATATCTTCATGGTCTTGCCAGAACATTCAGAGTGATATACATTAATATTCACAGTGACAAATGGAATCCTTCTAGCGTCAACATCAAACAGCGCTACGGTAGGTGACTTGTGAGATTCTTATGAATCAAACTTGTGTCAACTGGAAAGCAACAATGGTAAGATTCTTTACGAATCACACTTGTTCCAGTAATTTGAATTGACGACTTTAATCAAGCGGATATTTATCCAATTGATTCACTCTTTATGTTCGCAGTCTTGCTTTGAGACGGTCGAGTAAAGAGAACGGCTAGTACAGCCGCGAAACCCTTTCAAGGAGATTCTTAATTGAATCTACCTGATCACAGGTACGATATTTAATATCGTATAACGGTCTTCACCGACCGGAGGTAAAACGCTACCGATTTAGGACGAATGTCAAAGCCATTCAGTCCGTGTCTATGTTTTGTCTCGAGAAGGTGGCGTCACGGTGTACACAGCAAAGTCAATGATTTATAAACCACATACTCATGCCTAAAGACATATTCAACAATTAATAATGTAAGCATGTGGATGAAGACACAAGATCGCAAGATGGCAAAGATAAGTCAAGGATGATTTGAAGATCTCAAGCTTAAAGACAAAGTCGAAAGACAACGACAAAGGCTCAAAGATCACAGCGTGAAGGAACAAGGCTACGATTACACGTTCAAGACTCATTTATGGCGAGATTAGTAATCTCTACAAATTTCCTAAATGACCAAGGTTTATGACCTCTCATTGGGGGAGATTGTTAGCCTCAAAATATTGAGCCAAACAAGAATGCTCGGTCATATGTTTATTATGTATCGTATTTTAGAACGTTGTAATAGGTAGTATATTAGTCGTGTTATACGGGCTTAACTTTAGGCTAAAGTTCATTAATAAGTAACTAAAGCCCAAAAGGAAAGCCCGGCCCAAACCATATAGTCCATAAAGAAGCCCGCATGTGGGTGGACTATATATACTACCCTCTTAGCATGTTAGGAGGGTTGGTGGTTCATTTTTCTCATTCCTTAATCTAATATTCACAAGTTAATCCTCTCCTCCTCTCTACTTTCTCTCACTACTTTCTCTCTCTAAAATTCATCACATATCTTCCTTTCTTTCTTTAATTCGTGTAGTATACAATCATAATATTATGGGACAACATGATTTTCTTGTCCCACGAGAGTTTCAGAATGCTTAGGGTTTTCATATCAACCCTTCTCTTTGCTATGTCCTCAACAAACATGTGACAACCCGTCAATTTCAGGTCGTTATTTAATCTCGACTATTACGTATTACTTGTTTACTTTAATGAGAATTTAAAATTTATCGACTAACCGAGAAGGTTATGACTTGAAACTAGCGTAAAAATGTCGATTAGATGAAAACCGACAAGGAATATGTTAGGTATCGATATTATATTCTTGAATAATCATAAAAATGGTTTTTTTATTATATTTAATCTTTATTTCTCGTGTTCTATGTTTTAACGAATGACGATAACTATTAGTGATCGCGATACCGACGGATGCCCAAAAGTTTACGTTCTATTATAGATTGTCTCGATATTTTATATTTTCGACGTTTTCGATTTAGTTACGTTTTAAGTCGTGTCGAAGCTTTATTATTATTGTTATGAAGCGTTTTAACTTTCGAAAAGTGTTTTTTTTACGAAACCCGAGCCCCGTAAATATTTTAAAATTTACAATTTACATTTTCTACCTTGTAAACCATTTACTTGCATTTTTGTACCAAAATTATGCCTAAATAACAAAATCTATCCAAATCTTGGACTATATAAAGGTTTTCCACTAACTAATTTTTAATAAACAATTCATTTAACAAAAAGAAAATAAATCTCTCTCTTTCTTTCTCTCTAAACCGTCCACCACCATCATCATACAACCCTTTGATTTTGATTTTCTACTTTGAATCAAGCAAATCTAAAAGAAGTCCCATCCTAGAAATTTCAAGAGCTTCATATTGGTATAAAAATTTTCCACATGCATCCACTAAATTTTTATTTTCAAATTTTGATGAAGAACATCATGTTTGATCTATTTCTATGGCTATGTATGTTGTTAATATTATTATATTCATAGTGGGATGACGTTGCATGTATGGTTTCTTTATATTTGTTTTTTATTTTATTAAATTTGAGGATGTTAGGAGTTAATTAGATGTGTTAGTATGATATTAGGATGATATTAGGACCATAGGAATTGTTAGAATGAGTTGAAAACTTGATTTGGGATGATTTTTAAATGGTCAATTTTAGGCAGTAATTTTAAGGACATTTTTGAATTACTTACTGTAATAAACTTGTTAAACTAATAAGATAGGATCGTAGAGAATTTTTTTAGCTTCGATTTGAGCTAAAATAGAGCTTCTAACTCATTTCGAGCGAAAAGTTATGCTAGTTTTAGTATTCGTGTACCGGGAGACGAGTATCGGCACAATCTGAAAATTGTTGTCGATATTTGGATCGAATCCCGGGGACTATAAAATGAGTTTTAAAAATGGTCAAGGACTGTTGTAAGTTGCTAAACCTCAGGTCATGAGTCTATTTTCAAACCCGAGTGTCGGTTTTTCAAAAGGAATTGTTTAGATAAGTCAAAATGGTTTTACAAGTCGAAGGCGTAAAACTATCCGGTTTTTATAACACGAAGGTGTGTCGGGCAGAAGGTCTTAGAAGTAATGTTTTTGAAAGACACTTAAACTGAGTCTTATTCATATTATGTGTGAGTTTTTCACCAAGTTTCATCGAAATCGGACAAGTCTAGATAGGTTAGATTGGTGTGTACATTTGGAGTGTACATGCTGATTGGTATTTGGACACGTAGTTCAATACTTGTATGGCGTGAGTTGAGTATTCACTATTGGACATGGTGACTTACTCAAGTGTTAAGTCATTATATAAATGACTTAGTTACTGGTCCGAGGGAAGTAAAATGATGGTTTGACTTGCGTTGACTTGGCGTCTTATGACGGGTCAATGTCGAGAGTGCAAGTGTTTAAAAGAATAGTGTTGAATAAATGGGTATAGAAGTACACTTATATTGTTAATTTTTCGGGATTTTCGTGGTTATATGAAATTGAGTTTCGTATTATTTAAGTATTATTTATACTTGAGTCGTTTATTAACGAACGCGCCTTATTTGGTAGGTTGCGGTCTTCGTGTTTAACGGGCATCACAAATCGTCGGCGATCGTCACATTACTACTATCGTACCAAGGTGAGTCTATAGCCTCGCTTTAACATGTTTACTTGTTTTATAAAACCCGCGAGGGGGATAACATGCTTGTTTTGTTAAACTAAAAGGGGTACAACGAGAGGTTGTGGAAACCCTTATTATTGGAAAAGCATTTATTATAAATGAAGGGTACAACGAGAAGTTGTGGTAAACCCTCTTTCTTTTATAATTGAACACAAAGGACCCGATTGTATGCTTAGATGAAAGTTGTTATAAAAGTTTGCTCTAGCCTTAAAAGACCCATGAATCGTGAATTGTTAATCGAAAGGAACGCTAATACTATGGATAGATCTATCGGGGTGAGACCCAGTCCGGTCGCGACTAGCTATCGCGTGGTGTTGTGATGCACTAGTAACGAAACATCGGATGCAATTGTATAAGATAAATATACGCACTTGGCTAGGTGTGTTGGGCTGAACTAATATATGTTAACGTTCAATGTCACGAGACTTATGAAATAACAACGATAATTATGTCTGATCCACATGATTGTCAACCACGGAAGGTTTATTCAGAATACTTGTGTTCGTTTATTTAATTTAAACTCTATAGATTCACTCAGCATTTTTGTTGACTTTATAGCATGTTTTATCTCAGGTCCATGAAGAAGGCACTCAAGGAAGGCGGTTTCATGCAGCTTGCTTAATTAAAAATGTTTTGGCCCGCTTTTATAAACTATGTCCATTCAAAGAAAATTTTATCGTTTGTTGGTTGTGTAAACCTTAAAACTATTTGGGACCGTGTTTGTGAACTGTTTTATCTTTAAACAAATGAATGGATGTATGTTTTAACAAAACGACTCTTTTTGAGCCGTTTTCTATGATATTGAGATTGAACCATGATAGTAACACCCAATGACCCTTCCGCTGCTATGACCCGAAATTGGGGGTGTTACAGATTGGCATCAGAGCTCAAGTTATAGAGAACGAAAAGATTTTCCAAAAATAAAATTTTGAAATCTTTTGACTATAACATCTGCAAGCGAAACCTCCGAGTTGCCAATGGACGAGAACAAGAAAAGTATATATATGTTATACATATTTAATTATTATTTATGCCTAAATCATAATGGATTACATTTATTTATTTATAAATGTTTATTATTTGATTATTATAATACTAATACGTGATTTACAAACGACGTTGATTGTCACAATAGAAATCCCTGTCTTTTGACTCATTCCTCGTGAATCTTCATTCCTTGTCTAAATTCTATTCTTCGTTCTATCATCCATTCTTGTTTCTTTTCATCTATCTATTCTTATTTTGTGTTATTCATGTTTTGTTATCACAAGCGTTGAATGAATACTCATTTTGATGTGAATTGTGTAACAGGATTATGCCGCCAAAATAATTGACTGAGACTCAGTTACATGCTATAGTAGCTGATCAATTTCAGGTCTCTATGAATGCATTTATGGCAAATATGAATAATGGAGCCGGTGGATCTGGTGGAGATGGTGGATCTGGTGGATCTGGTGGAGCTGGTGGAGCTGGTGGATCTGGTGGAGCTGGCGATACAGGAGCTGGCAATACTGGAGCTGGAAATACTAGAGCTAGCAATAATGGAGCTGGTACTACTGGAGCTGGTACTACTGGAGCTTGTAATACGAGAGCTGGCAATGCTGGTGCTGGAACTAGTGATGCTGATAGACCAGTGATTCCTGAAAACAAGAAGAGTAATTATACCTCGTTCATGAAATGCAAACCTCCAACTTTTAAGGGTACTGAAGGTGTTGTTGGGTTAATGCAATGGTTTGAGAAATTGGAATCCGTGTTTCGATTTAGTGGAAGTGAGGAAGGAGATAAGGTGATGTTTGCCTCTGCTACTCTTCAAGGGCGAGCATTAACTTGGTGGAATGGGAGAATGGCATCAATGGGTATGGATGCTGCTTATGCTACACCATGGGTTGAAGTAAGAAGGTGGATGACTGAGGAATTCTGTCCAAGGAGTGTTATTCAGAGGTTAGAACAAGAACTATATCAGCTGAGACTGAAGGGTACTAACATTGATGGATACACAAACATATTCCATTAACTTGCTCTACTTTGTCCAAACAAAGTTAACCCATAATACTTGAAGGTGGAGCAGTATATTCGAGGTTTACCTACCAACATCCTTGGTGATGTGACCTCATCTAAACCTGCCAATATTGATGAAGCTGTTCGTATGGCCTACCAACTAATGGGTCAAATCATCCAAGACAAGGATGATGGTGTATCTGAAGGTAATAAAAGAAGAGCTGAAAATTATAGTGATAATCGTGGTGATAACCGTCAATCTCATAGTAGGAATCAAAACCGAAGGAGGGGTAATGCTAATGTGATGACTGAAATTGCATCTGCTGATAAAGGAACCAGATGTCAACGCTGCAAGAAGTCTCATACTGGTGAGTGTGCTAAGTGTGGGAAGTGCAACAAGTTAGGTCACAAGACTGAAGACTGTTGGGGACCAGGAAAGAAGGGAGTGACGTGTTTTAACTGCCAAGGTAAAGGTCACATGAGGAACCAATGCCCTCAACCTCCAAAGAATGCACGTGGTGGAGATAACCAGGGAAAAGCTTATCAGTTGGGTGAAACCGAAGCGAAGCAAAACCCGAAAGTTGTCACTGGTACGTTTTTACTAAACAACCGTTATGCTACAGCTTTATTTGATTCTGGTGCGAACAAAAGCTTTGTGTCTACAAGTTTTAGTACCTTAATTGATATCAAACCGGTCGAATTAGACGCGAGTTTTGAGGTAGAACTAGCCGATGGTAAATTAGTGAGTACCGATCATGCGCTCCTAGGATGTTCTCTTAATCTTCTGAGCTGTATTTTTAAGATAGACTTGATGATTGTCGAATTGGGAAGTTTTGATATTATTATCGGAATGGATTGGCTATCCAAGTATAACGCGTCTATCTTGTGTGGAGAAAAGAAAGTTAGGATTCCCTTGGATGACAAGACCATGGTTATCGAAGGTGATCAACGAAATTCACGACTGAAAATCGTTTCGTGCATTAAGGCTCGTAAGTATATCGAAAGAGGTTGTGAGTTATTCCTAGCTAAAGTATTGGAGAAGGAATCGAAGGAGAAACGTGCCGAAGATGTACCTGTCATTCGTGACTTTCCTGAAGTGTTTCCGGAAGATTTGCCTGGACTTCCGCCTCCAAGGCAAGTAGAATTCCAAATTGATCTAATTCCTGGTGCTGCACCCGTGGCTAGTGCGCCATATTGTTTAGCATCATCCGAGCTGAAGGAGTTATCTGTGCAATTGCAAGAGCTATCTGATAAAGGTTTTATACGACCGAGTTCGTCACCTTGGGGAGCTCCTGTCTTATTCGTTAAGAAGAAAGATGGTTCGTTTCGTATATGTATCGATTACCGAGAGCTGAATAAGCTAACGATCACGAATCGTTATCCGCTTCTAAGAATTGATGATTTATTTGATCAACTTCAAGGTTCTCGTGTTTTCTCCAAGATTGATCTTCGTTCTGGTTACCATCAACTTCGCATATGTGAGTAAGATATTCCTATTACGGCGTTTAGAACTCGTTATGGTCATTATGAGTTTATGGTTATGCCTTTTGGTTTGACTAATGCACCTGTTGTATTCATGGATTTAATGAATCGCATTTGTAAGCCGTATCTTGATAAATTCGTGATCGTTTTCATAGATGATATTCTAATCTACTCCAAGAGCAATGAAGAGCATGCCGAACACTTAAAGATTATCTTGAACTTGTTAAAGAACGAAAAGTTGTACGCTAAATTCTCAAAGTGTGATTTTTGGCTTAATTCTGTACAATTTCTCGGACATGTGATTGATAAAAATGGGGTACATGTTGATCCTGCAAAGATCGAAGCCATCAAGAATTGGAGTGCTCCGACTACTCCAACTGAAGTACGACAATTTCTAGGTTTGGCTGGTTATTACCGAAGGTTTATTGAAGGATTCTCTTTGATACCGAAACCATTAACTAAGCTGACTCAGAAGAATAAACCGTATGTGTGGGGCGATGATGAAGAAGAAGCTTTCCAAACCCTGAAGATGAAACTCTGTAGTGCGCTGATCTTATCGTTACTTGAAGGAAGTGAACACTTTGTTGTCTTTTGCGATGCATCTCTTCGAGGATACGGTGCTGTTCTCATGCAACGTGAAAAGGTGATCGCATATGCCTCTAGACAATTGAGGAAGAATGAGGAGAACTACACTACCCATGACTTGGAATTGGGCGTTGTGGTTTTTGCTCTGCGACTTTGGAGACATTATCTGTATGGCACGAAGTGTACAGTATTCCCTGATCATAAAAGCCTACAATACATATTGGATCAAAAGGAGCTGAATATGAGGCAACGTCGATGGGTTGAACTCTTGAGTGATTACGACTGCGAAATTCGTTAACATCCAGGAAAGGCGAACGTGGTAGCTGACGCGTTAAGTCTAAAGGAAAGGGAGAAACCGATTCGAGTGCGAGCTTTGGTGGTGACAGTTCATAATGACTTACCTGAGCAGATGCGAAACGCACAAATCGAAGCATGAAAGAAGGAAAATATTGCAGCCAAAAGATATAGAGGAGACGGTGAAACATTTGAGACGCGAGTCGATGGTATCAAATGTTTGAGAGGTCGAATCTAGTTACCATTATATGGTGGACCGAGAGACTTGATTATGTTAGAATCTCATAAGTCCAAGTATTCTATTCATCCTGGATCGGACAAAATGTACCAAGACTTGAAAAAGTTATACTGGTGGCCGAATATGAAAGCTGATATTGCAACATACGTCACGAAATGCTTAACATGTGCAAAAGTGAAAGTTGAATATCAGAAGCCGTCAGGATTACTTGTCCAACCTGAAATTCCAATCTGGAAATGGGAGCGAATTACGATGGACTTCATCACAAAACTCCCAAGGACACCGTCTGGGTTCGATGCAATTTGGGTTATTGTCAATCGTTTAACTAAATCCGCTCATTTTATTCCAATCAACGAGAGGTTCGGTTTGAAGAAACTTGCCGATATTTATCTGAAGGAAATTGTGTGCAAGCATGGTGTAAAACCTGCATGCTTTTACCATGCATAATACCCTTAGGATCGTACGTACTAGTTAAAACTTTCCTAATATAGCATGATTACGATTACCTGTTAGGAGTTTACGTATTACGTACGTGTTAGAACACGATAAGTATTTTATATGCACTATCACGTAATAATTATTTAACAATAATTAATCACGAACATGCGATCATGAAATCATGAACGTAATTAAAACACGAACTATTATTAATTACGTATATATATTTATTATGAGCGTAATTAAATATATTAGATCACGGTATTTACGTAACGAGAACAATTAAAACACAAACTTAAATAAACACAAACGAGTAACTAAATAATGAGACACGGAAAAAGGTACGGGAACCCCATGTGGGGGTCCCTACCCGCGGCCAAACAAGGTCAATGGGCCAAGCCCATTGTCAAATTTACTAAAAGGGTTAATATTGTTTTTACACTACACAAAAACACTTTTCAGAAGATTTCAAGAAAAACCTAAAACCCTCTTCTTCCTTGTTCTTTGTGCCGCCACCCATAAATCACCATACAAGGTGATTTGTTGATCTTTGATCTTGAAGAATTGTTGATTGATCGTGTTTGTTCTTCGTTCTCTTGATCCACGAATTCGGTAAAACCTTTTTTAACCTTTTCTTTTAAGTTAATCTTTTTATTAATTATGAACATGTGATGTTTTTATAAAAACATAATAAGTAATCATAGATCTAACATGTTTTGGTGATTCATTAAATCAAAGGGTCGTTTTAAGGGGTGTTTTGCTTTGGCCGCCGGCTTCACCGAGCCAAAATGGGGTCTCGACTTGCCAAGCCGACCACCACCAAGACCATATGGTCTTGGTTGGTGCGTGTGGGTCCCACGACAACAAGGGGTATCCCGAGTTGGTTCGGGGTACGGTGTCGATTCATGTCCGGTTCATGTTTTTAAGCTTAGATCCGGTTCATGGTGTATGTTAGTTTTTTTTATGGTATGAACATGTGTTAAATTAAATTATTAAAAGATGTGATTAATTTAATAACATGACTTAGGTTATTTAATTATTAATAATCATGAAATTATTTTAACCTAAGTATTTATATATATTTAAGACTTATATTAATTAATTATTTTAAAACCATGGATATAATTAATTAATTAACATGACTTAGGTTATATTATTAATATATAATAATACATATTTTAACCTAAGTATTTAATTTATTTAATTAAAAACATGTTATACTTTAACTAATATTATAACCTATAGTTTAATTAAATTACATAAAATAATTATTAAACTATACATTATACCATATGACTTAGAAAATAATCATGAAAAACATTTAGGCTTATATACTTAACTTATTAACTAGCTTATTTCTAATTATGGAAACTTTCTATTTTTAGAAACTTAATTAAATAAGGCAGCTAATCTATTTATGGAAACCAGCTATTTTTAGAAAACTTAATTATATAAGGCAGCTAATCTATTTATGGAAACTTATTTAATTAAGGCAGCTAATAAATTTATGGAAACTTTCTATTTTTAGAAACTTATCTATTTTAAGCAGTAAATCTATTTTTGGAATCTTTATATTTTTGGAAACTTTCTCTTTTGGAAACTTTCTATTTTTGGAAACTTTATATTTTTGGAAACTTTCTATTTTTGGAAACTTTCTATTTTAGGAAACCTGCTATTTTTGGAAAGTTACTTATTATTACACAGTAAGTATAATAACACATGAAATACCAGAAATACTTAATCAGATTAAACAGAATATAGGATTTAATACAGTTTAAGGCTTTAAAACAGTAAAACATAGTAAGAACACATAAAATAAGCTAAGACATGACATAATCAGCTATGTATTTAGTAAGCAGATACTTATACATGTACGTATTTATGTAGCACTAGTGATTCGGAAGTAGGATTCTCGCAGTTCGTCTTTCTCGTTCACTGGACATAAGGTACGGATTCCCGTCCTTTCAGTATGGACATTCTTTCTTTATTAGGATTCCCCGTATGCAGCCAACTGTTTTCCCGTAGTATAAGTTACGTGTTTGATTGCTTATGTATAATTAAGATTACCTATAGCCATATACATGCATGACCAGTTTCACCTAGTTATGGAGGTACCATAACCATAACATTAGAGGCACTGATGTTATGACTTCACCACGGCAGAGTGATTGCTCGTGGCGTCCCTTCAGCTTTTGGCCATCTATTTATATTTATCATGTGGGGCGTATGGGTGCATCCTAGTTACATGTTTTTATTCAGAATTACATGGTGAATGTAGTGTGTGCCTTGCATCCTTCACAAGGAGCTGATCCCTCCTACCCATAAACCAGTATATTAAATTTGAGGCAGCCCCTCTAATTTGCATGATGAGGTCACCCCTCTAATTATTCATGCACAGTGGATTTTCATGACCTATATTGCCTAATGGTAAAATATGACAAACAGTTTTTATAAGATAAACATAAGACTTTCAAACTATAAACCAGTTTTATTAAGACTTAACCAGGTTACTCGGGACTAGTTTCTTCCGCTGTTATTATGTTATATGCTTATTCTATTCATGCTTTATTGTACATCCGTGCACTAAGCGTAATTGCTCAGCCGTTTTCCTTTTCTATGTTCCCAAAACGGAAGGTACTTAGGGACGCTCGTAGACACTAAGAGTACGTGCATATGGACTGGAAGCTGTCTAGCCTTCTTTACATTATGCATTTCCTTTCTTTTGATACTTATGCTTTGGACATTGTTTAGTCCTTTCTTTTACTATACTATGTTTGTGTGTGATGAGCTTTACTTTTGGACTACCGATGTTTGATTCTGGTATTTTCCTTTTTATGGTCAAGTAATGTTTAGACATTTTACCTTGTATGCTTTGATGACACGCCATAATTACTGTGATATTTCCATTTCCAAAATGGGGTGTTACAATTATGGTATCAGAGCCAAGGCTTCGACCTGTAGGCTCTCAAATATGACCTGTGATTAGTGGGTAGTCACTACGGTCTTCCTAGATTTGACAGTTGTTTTCATGCATTCATCATTTTTAAGCATACATATACATGTCATTGTTGCAGGGTTTTTGACTAAGTAATGGTTGGTACAGGACTGGCCCTATTTAGTCGCATGTGTTTTATCGAAACTTTTAGATTTGGGACCGACCCATAGGCGTCCCCTCACAATGTCTTTATTTTGGGTGAACTAACCAGAAGCGTTCACTCTCGAGCATACAAAAGTTTTCATAAAATTGCATCATGCATTCATACACAAAAATTTTCTTGCATAAAATTTTTCTCGTGAAATTTTAGTATAAATTTTTTCATGTATGTATTTATATTTTATGTTTTGAACTATTTAATCATATGTTTTATGTTATACTGTCAGATGGTTCTCACACGAGAACAGGAGCAGCTCAATGCTGCAATTCAGGCTACCATGCAAGCCTTGCTTCCTCAACTGAGGAATGACATCCGGGCTGAAGTTCAAGCTGCCAACAATCAGCAGCACAATCAGCCTCCTCCTCCTCCTCCTCCAGTGACATTAGCAGTATGGCTGGAGAGATTCAACAAGCTCCGCCCTCGAGATTTTGAGAAGACGGATAGCCCCAGCGATGCTGAAAGCTGGTTGGCTCACATCGAGAAGATATTCAACGCAATAGGCTGTGACCCCGCATACAAGGCGAGGTTGGCATGCTATCGGTTCGAAGGCGATGTACTCAACTGGTGGTTAGCATTGATGCAATCTGAAGGTGGTGATGAGTGGGTTGCTGGTTTGACTTGGGCTCAGTTCAAGGACAGGGTGATGGAGCAGTTCTTTCCCAAGGCTGAGCAGGACAAGCTCAAGAGAGAGTACCATGGGATCCGACAGAGAGCTGGGGAGAATAGCAACGAGTTTATACAGCGCTTTCTTCGCTTGGCTGGTTTCCTTGGTGCGGCAGCAGGTACTCCTGAAGACCAGGCACATCACTTCAGATGGGCTATTCGCACATCGGTCGCAAACAATCTGGTGTGTGCTACGTTCAACACTGTAGCACAAGTGGCCGATGCAGCAAGAAAACTGGAGATGCTGCAGGAGAGGGATGAGTTCGGGGAAGCTGAAAGACCTGACAAGAGGTAAAACATTCGTATTCAAGCGGTGGCAAATCCGTATACTTTCCATATGTAAATTATTCATCTCTTTAACTATATCTTCTAGGAAGAAAACTGGGGACCGGTCTCAGCCGGCTACTTAGCAGCAGCCTCATCAGCCCAAGGGAAACGGTCAGACTAACGACCGTTCTGCTACGGATAGGCGTGGCGGTAATGATAATTACCGTAACAACGTCGGGCACTCCAACAACAGCAGGTCCTAATACTTACGAAATTCCTTACGTTTTATGTTATAACTCATATTCTGACACTTTAGCAAACTTCTACCAGGAACCATGGAAACGGTAGGGACCAGAACCAGAGAGGTTTGCAGCCAAGCCGTCCAGCTATCACTGGTATTCAATCTTACGATTATCCGCTTTGTCCTTTGTACCCAATTATCATGTCTTATGTAAACTGTTTTTATCAGGTCCTCAACCAGCCAGAGCACCTGCTGGAGGATACACTGATCCTCTTTGCTCTACGTGCCACCGTAGGCACCCAGGACCATGTCGCCTTAATACTGATGTGTGGTTCAAGTGTCGTCTTCCTGGCCATATTATGAAGGATTGCCGTAAGGGCGAGATGGAGGGTACATCGGGACATGCTGATACCAAGCCGCCTCCTACTACCGGGTGTGTCTACACGACATCTCGAGACCAGGCCAACAAGTCTACAGGTACCATCACTGGAATCATGTATATGTATGGTCGCGCTGCATGTGTTCTTTTCGATACGGGTGCTACTCACTCGGTTATTTCTACTGCTTATGCTAAGAACATTAGGATGCCTCCCTTGCCACTAGAAAATAGGCTTACTATTTCCACGCCTTTGAGGGACTCTGTATTAATCACCCATGTATACAAGAGTCTTCCCCTAGAATTTGATGATAAGGTTCGACCTGTCGACGCATGATACTTAGATTTTGCTTGGGTTTAGATTAATCTCGGAATCCTCTCGAATTGATTACAGCTCAATGTGGAATAGTTGTTCTTGGTTACTAAAAGGGGGAGTGGTTTTCAATCTACTAAAGGTTTAAATGAATTAAGATGTAAACTTAAATTAAAAGAAATTAATTTAATAACAATTAATAAAACTGGAATTAAAATATAAATATAAATATAAAATGAAGATACAATAAATGACAATTAACTGTGATACAATATGCTTAAAAAGAATATTGATTCGGAAGTTCTTACTAATTCGGAACTCTTCCGGATGAAAAGATGTTGATCCAGAACTCCTTGATTCGGAACTTTACTCGGATGATTTGATTCGGAAGTTTGGTCCGGAACTTCACTCGGAACTTTCCTCGGAACTTCACTCGGAAGTTTGGTCCGGAAGTTGATTCGGAAGTTTACTCGGAACTTGGTTCGGAACTTATAAACAGATGCTCATTCGGAACTTTAAAAATGAAAATGATTCGGAACTTTTGAAAAAGGGTGATTCGGAAGATTTATTCGGAACTTTTAGAGGACTTCATTCGGAACAAATTTATTTGGAACTTTTTAAATGAATTGATTCGGAACTTTTAACTAAGATGCTTCATTCGGAACTTTTTGTTCATTCGGAACCTGGAAAAACTCAAGAACAGTAGGATACCGAAGAACAGGGGAACTCGATTTCAAGCCAAAAATCATCAAGTTTTTAACCAAAACTTAAACAAAACTAATCACTAATCATCTACTAACCATAAATATCAAATTCCATCAATAAAAACTTAAAACCCAATAACTTTTAAAGATCAAACTCAACAAAATAAACTTAAAGACTTGGAATCAAAAAGAAGAAAGATGAACAAGATGAAATGAAAGATGATACTGATTGATTAATGTTGAACAAACAAAAGACAAAGATTAAACTACAAGATTGGAAAACAAGAATCAAAATCACCAAACACCCTAATGGTGTTGGTGAAACCTAAGAACAGAAAAAGTGAGAAAAGGGGAGTAAAAAAAATTGAATGAAAAGTGTCAAGGGAATTTTTTATATAGGTGTTCCCTTTGGTTGGTGAGTTGACTTTCTCCCTTTCTTCTTGTCTTCTCGTCTTTTCAGAAAAGTTGACGTTTTCGATTCTGATTCGGGATTTGTCGTCGATTAAATTTAACTCGTCTTTTAATTTCTTCGTTTAATAGACTTGAGTTTCTTCGACTTATGTAAATCTTCCATCTTTGGTCCTTTTCTTCGATAAATCTTCAAATAGGCCCAGTGACTTCAAATCTTTTGCATCTCTTGGACAATAGACTTCGTCTTGAGTCTTTTTCTTCCATAAAACCCCTGCAATCCCATGTTTTCTTCAATATTCATCCGGTTGACTCTGAAAACACAATAAACACAAAAACTACGCATAATTCCAAACAAATGATATTAAATACGGGTTTTGGTCTTGTTTTAGCCAGAATTAAGTGGAAAAAGGATGGGTGTTTACACACCTATCAAATCCCCTACACTTAACCATTGCCATGCCCTCATGCAATGCTTAGTGATAAAGCAATTTTACACTTTTCTCATAATCAATCAACCTTGGCCTTATTAAAGTACTACTAAACAAAAATTAAAGTACTAAGAGAGATTAAAACTTTAAAGTAAACAAAAGGATAGAAAACCATTTTCACTTGAAAATAGCTACATGGAAATAACTTGCAAAGAAATCAAGGACTTACATTAGGGCTTTGGTGCTGCGAAGATTTATCACCCTCATGTTTCACGTTCCCCAAACTAAGCTTAAAAACGAGATCATTGTTATTATAAGTTAGTAAATCAAACACTTACACACATGGCTTAATTATATGCTTAAACTTCCTTATTCCGAGGTGTATCTCTTATATTTTATTTTTGTCTTAGAATGATCATGAAGATGCATTTTTGGACTTATTTCGATAGCTTATTAGGCTGAAAGCAAAGTAGGACGATTTGATCAATAGTTAGCTAAAGGACAAAATCTCTTAAAACTGCTTCTCGGGATATCAAAAAGTTCATATCTTGGCATAACTCGGTTCACGATTTGAGACCTTTCTCGGGCCGATATTTGGCATGTACTTCATACTTCATATCTTGAGAGACGTGCTTGAGATGATGGTCTTCTCATCGTTAATAGAGTTTCTTCACTTGTAGACTTTTGAGGGGTACTCCAACTTTGTTGACCACGACTTCATGATTATTTCTTCAATCTCTAATTGGGATTTTGAGATACAACGACCCGCCTCCTTTTCGGACTTGGATCTATTTATCCTCATACCTTGTTAGGGTCTTTTCGGATAGACTTCTCCATGATCTTTATGGGAGTTGATTGCTTTTCGTCGTGAGTCTTGATCCTTCATATTGACTTTGGGAATAATGATTTTCACATCACTTTGGATCTTTAGCAATAAAATGGAATCCTCATGCCTTGTTAGGGCCTTTTCGGACTCGCCAATCTTCGCGCCCCGCTTCATAAGTTATGCCTTGGCTATGAACTCTTATCATTACCGAGCAACTTTTAAACGATCTTGGGCTAGAAGCTAAGTAACTTTTCAAATCGTACGACCTTACTTATTGCAGTTAAATTATTAGCAAGTGATGGGAGAATAGGCAGATAATTACACCAAGTGAGCTTGTGCAAGAATACCGACTTATAATTGACTCTATCATTTCTCGTCCTCCACAATTTAAAATCTCAAGTAATGAGAATCGTGGATACTTAGCCTAATAAACCAATTAAGGTCTACATGGTTAAGGATACTAGCTAGAATAAACTTGGATAAGTCTATTCGGGATGAGTCAAAATAAACGCAACAGGCCTAATATGTCAAAGACTTCTAAATTAGCTACACCACTTTATTAATATTTTTTACTTTATTGCGGGATATATACATATGAAAGCAACGATAAAAATTTAAAATTTACGACTAAATGGCCAAAGTTAATTAAAAATTTGAAAAATGTTGAAAAAGATGATTTTCCGGTTAAATGAAGGCATTTTCATGGAAAAGTCCACTTAAAACTTTGATGGAAGTCCCCCTACACTTAAGATAAACATTTTCCTCAATGTTTAAGCATGTGGGAAAAGTCTCCCCTACACTTATGACATTGTGCACGTTGGTTAAATCAAGTTAAGGAAGAGACGACTAAAGTGATCAATTTCAAATGTGAGTTTGAAGAAAATTGAATCACGATAGTTGAGAGATAGAACCGGATTTTGGATAACACGGGGACACGGTTCTTCAAAGATTCCATGAGTGCATTCATCCTTGTAATCACATCACCACACAAACACAAAGAACCTAAAGAGGTCCCCCTACGCTTAGGAGGTTAGACGGAAAAGGATAGATACTCAGGCTGCCTCCCGAGGAGCGCTTGTTTTTGATAACCGAGTCACGAGCCTGACTAGACCAAAAATTAGTTCATGGGGAACGTGGTGAGGGATGGAAGCATCTCATGAGAGATGTCCTCACCAAAGTAAAACTTCACTCGTTGGCCATTCACCTTAAAATTAGGTCCATTAGGTTAAGCGAGCTCGAGAGTACCATATGGAAAAATTTGGGCAATGGTGAATGGGCCGGACCAACGAGATTTCAGCTTGCCCGAAAAGATTTTCAACCGATAGTTAAAGAGTAAAACTTTGTCTCCAACTTGGAACTATCGGTTCTTAATCTTAGAGTCGTGAATGAGCTTAGTCTTCTCCTTATAGATCAAAGAATTTTCATAAGCCTCATTACGGAGTTCATTGAGCTCATTGAGTTAGATCTTGCGTAGGTCACCGGCTTTGTTGATATCAAAATTAGCCCACTTCAAGGCCCAGTAGGCCTTGTGCTCCAACTCAATGAGGAGGTGGCACGCTTTTCCGTACACGAGACGATATGGTGTACAACCAATCGGAGTCTTGTATGCGGTACGAAAAGCCCACAAAGCATCATCAAGTTTATCAGCCCATGAGGCACGATGCTCTCCCACGATTCTTTCAAGAATTCGCTTTAATCCTCGGTTGGATATTTCAGCCTGGCCATTAGTTTGTGGGTGGTAAGCTGTGGAAAGACGATGATTTACACCATACTTAGCCATGACTCTTGCGAATTGGTCATTGCAAAAATGAGTCCCACGATCACTAATAATGGCATGAGGCACACTGAATCTAGCGAATAGTGATTTCAAAAAGTTACAAACCACCCTTGCGTCATTAGTGGGTAAAGCTTTGGCTTCAACCCATTTGGAGACGTAGTCAACGGCTACAAGGATGTATTTGTTTCCTTTAGAAGAAGGGAATGGCCCCATAAAGTCGATACCCCAAACATCAAAGATTTCACATTCCTGAATGAAATTCTGAGGCATCTCGTCTTTATGTGTGATCTTGCCTTGTTTTTGTCAAGCATCACATCGTTTAACCATCTCGTGAGCATCACGATAGATGGTGGGCCAATAAAATCCCGAGTCAAACACTTTTTTTGCAGTGTAGTTGGGACCAAAGTGAACACCGGTGGGTCCTTTGTGGCAAGCGTCAAGGATTTCCAAAGATGCTGGTCCATCAACACATCGGCGAATAATCAAGTCGGCACATTGTTTGAATAGGTAAGGGTCGTCCCAGAAATAATGTTCAACATCTTTAAAGAACTTTTTCTTTTGTTGGGATGTTAACCCTTCCTTGAGAATTCCACCCGCCAGGTAGTTTGCAATATCCGCAAACCACGGGGTTTCATCAGAATTCGAATTGATAGACATTAAGGTCTCCAAGGGGAAAGAATCATTGATTTCTTTGTTCGAATGATCCCCTTGGTAAGGATCCTCAAGTCTACTGAGATGATCCGCGGCTAGGTTTTCAGCTCCTTTTTTATCGCGAATTTCGATTTTAAATTCTTGGAATAGCAAAACCCAGCGAAGAAGTCTTGCTTTAGAATCTTGTTTAGTCAACAAGTACTTCAACGCGGAATGATCGGTGTAAACGATTGTGGTGGAAAGGACTAGATAGGGGCGGAACTTTTCAAAAGCATAGACAACAGCTAAAAGCTCTTTTTCGGTTGTCGTGTAATGCAATTGGGCCCCCGTCATTGTCTTGCTAGCATAGTGGATTGGTTGGAAGTGTTTATTCACTCTTTGGCCCAAAACCGCACCAATAGCAAAGTCACTAGCATCGCACATCAACTCAAAGGGAAGCTCCCAATTAGGGGTAACCAAGACGGGTGCCTTAGTTAGCTTATCCTTAAGCGAGTTGAAGGCTTCAAGACACTCTTGGGAAAAGATAAAAGGAGTGTCTTTTTCCAAGAGGTGGGTCATCGGGCGAGTGATTTGAGAAAAATCTTTGATGAATCGACGGTAGAAGCCCGCATGACCAAGGAAACTTCTCACACCCTTCACGGTTGAAGGTGGAGGCAACTTAGCGATAACATAGACTTTAGCACGGTCTACTTCAAGACCGGCTTGGAGATCTTGTGTCCTAGCACGATGCCCTCTTTTACCATGAAATGGCATTTTTCCCAATTAAGAACAAGGCGAGTGTCTTCACACCGCTTAAGCATACGTTCTAAATTGGCAAGGCAAGCAGAGAATGAATTGCCATAAACCGAGAAATCGTCCATGAATACTTCCATAGTTTCTTCAACCATGTCATGGAAGATAGCCATCATACACCTTTGGAATGTCCCAGGAGCATTACATAAACCAAAAGGCATGCGTTTGTAAGAAAATGTTCCATAGGGACAAGTGAATGTGGTCTTTTCTTGGTCCTTGGGATCGATGGGAATTTGAAAATACTCGGAGAAACCGTCTAATAAGCAGTAATAGTCATTACCAGCAAGACGCTCGAGCATTTGATCCATGAAAGGGAGAGGAAAGTGGTCTTTTCTCATGGCATCATTGAGTTTGCGATAATCAATACAAACTCTCCACCCAGTAACGAGACGAGTGGGAATCAACTCGTTGTGTTCATTAGAAACAACGGTTATTCTGCCCTTCTTGGGCACACAATGGACGGGACTTACCCAAGGCGAATCCGAGATAGGGTAAATCAAGCCGGCATCAAAAAGTTTGATAACCTCTTGTTTGATGACGTCATGAATGCGAGGATTAACCCTTCTTTGGATCTGGATTGCGGGTTTAAAGTCATCTTCCATGAGAATCTTGTGAGTACAAAAGTTTGGATCAATTCCGCGGATATCGGAAATTTTCCAAGCAATTGCCTTCTTATGATTTTTTAAGCACGGCGACGAGGCGAGATTTTTCTTCTTCTTCCAAGTCCTTCGCGATGATGACTGGCGACTTCTTGTTTTCTTCAAGGAACACGTACTCGAGATGAGGCGGCAACCCCTTAAGTTCTAAATCCGGAGGATTTTCGATGGGAGGCGTATTCAAAGTCGGCACATCGATAGCAATAACCGTGGGAGATGGTGGGGAAAGATTGTCTTCTTTAAGAAGGTTCTCAATGAGGCGGAGATCTTCATCCCAATTGGTGGTAGAATCGTCATTAGCTAAGTTCGCATCTCCCATGGTGGCTTCCAAATCTTTCTAAAGGAAATCACTTTCTCCAAATAGAGATAGTGATCAGTCAATAGAGGAAACGGTCTCAACATTGGGAAGAGAGGTAGGAATACTTTTGCAAGCATCTTTGAAGTGTTCTTCACAAGCCTCATCAAGAACGTCAATACAATTAACACTCTCGTTGGAATAAGGTTGTTTAGACAACTTTCCCATGTTGAAGACAATTTTATCGTCACCCACTCTCATGATAAGCTCACCAGCTTCAACATCGATGAGAGTGAGACCGGTCCTCAAGAATGGACGACCAACGATCAATGGCACCCGAGGGTCCATGTCGTAGTCAACGACAACGAAATCGGCATGAAAAGTGAATTTGTCGACTCCTACAAAGACGTCTTCGGCTATCCCCACTGGATAAGCAACTGTACGGTTAGCTAATTCCAAAGTCATTTTGGTGGGGACTAGCTCAGGGAGAAATAATTTCTTCCAAACGCTTAAAGGCATTAAATTAATACTGGCACCTAGATCGGCTAGGGCCATGCAATTCTCTACTCCCGGGAAGTTACAAGGGATTAAGAAATGACCCGGATCACCAAGCTTGGTTGGCAATTTCCTTAAGAGCACTGCAGAGCAATTCTCATTAAGTTGGGTGTTAGCAATATCAAGAAGCTTCTCCTTGTCACTAAGAAGATCTTTGAACATTTTCGCGTACTTAGGCATGTGAGCGAGAGCCTCAGCGAAGGAGATATTGAAATTCAGTTGTTTAAACATTTTAAGAAAGTTTGAAACCTGAATATCATCCTTGCTTTTGAGCTTCTCTTTCCTCAACCTTGATGGATAAGGTATGTCAGAAGAAGAGGAAGGCTTTGGAAGAATAGGATCACTCACATCCTTGGGTGGAGGAGGGGTAGAAGTAAGAGGTGGAGAAATTGGGGAAGTAGAAGGATGAGGAATAGGAGCAGGTGACTCGTTCTCCTTAGTCACAATCACCGGTGGAGGTATAGGAAGCTCGGGTTCCTTGGTACCTTTGCCACTGTGAGTGGTGATTGCTTTCATCTCCCCTCTTGGATTCGCAACGGTGTTACTCGGAAGAGTACCCGAAGAAGAGGGTTGATTACCTTGGAAGAAACTAGCCATCATGTTCTTTAAGTCATTCGTTTGAATATCCAAAGTGTTTCTCATATCAGCTCTCAGATCGTTCCCTTGTTTCACCAGGTCTGCTTTCAGGTTGAGCACTTCTCGCTGAAGATTTCCTACGATCACATCGTTAGTACTCATGTAGGTTTCCACTTCTTGGTGTAAAGCGGTGGGTTGGTTGGGAGGAGCATTGTATGTGGGTGGTTGATAAGCAGGTTGCTGGTAAACTTGGTTGTTTCTTTGAGGTGGAAGTTGTTGTTTGTGAGGTGGTATGTATGGTCCACGAGGTTGTTGTTGTTGTTGAGGAGGGCGATTGAGGCTTTGTTGTTGGTTAGGGTTATTAGGAGGAAAACCAGGTGGTGAGAGATAGTTGTTAGAGCGGTAGCTAAGCAAGTTGCGGTCACCTTGAGGTCGAGCTTGATAAGCAGGTTGAGGATAGGTGCCGTATGCTGCATTCACATTCTCAGAAGGGTAGTCTTGGGTGGCAGTACAAGTGGTGTAAGAGTGAGGACCCCCTCATATCTCACATGGTTGGCTAACAGCATTGACTTGAGCGTCTTTAGCGTTTCTAGCGTTGATGATGTTGGTGTTGCTGGCGGTTTGGGTAGCAAGCGATTCAAGAAGCGCAGTGATTTTGTCAAGTCGCTTATCGCTGTCACTAGTACTAGCACTAGCGACATTGGTCCGAACACTCTTGGTTTGCGCACGAGACTTATTCTCAATGATATCCCAAGCGGCATTAGAATTCTTAGCCAAAAGATTACCCCCCGAGGCACTGTTTAGTGAATCTTGGTCATTCATGTTTAAACCATTATAAAAAGTATTAATTTGGTGCACTTTGGTAAAACCATGTTGTGGGCATTTTCTCAAAAGGTCTTTGAAACGGTCCCAAGATTCACTAAACGACTCATCGTACTTTTGTTCAAAATTGATAATTTCATTCCGTAAAGCGGTAGTACGAGAGGGTGGGAAAAAGTAGTTGATAAACATGGTCTCCAAATCCGTCCACGTAAGAATACTCTGTGGTGGTTCCTTAGCAAGCCAATGTCGGGCTTGTCCCTCTAAAGAAAAGGGAAAAAGTTGTAAACGGATTACCTCTTGTGGAACACCATTGAATTTGACCGTATTGGTGAGTTGCAAGAATCTCTTGATGTGGTCATGCGGATCATCAATGGTACGCCCCAAGAATGGTTGAGCAGAGACCATCTGGATAAAGCCGGATTTGAGCTCAAAATTGTTGGCTGCAATCACGGGTATGACAATTGGATCATTGTTACCATCTACATGTGCTTGCAGAAGTTCAATCATCGGGCGATTATATGGTAGAGGCTCATTGTTGTTGTTATTATTGTTGTTGAAAGGTGGATTGTTATTGTTATTATTATTGTTTTGAGGTGGGTTATTGTTGTTGTTTTGTACACCGGCCATGTCTAAGTCTTCGAGAGGCTCGGGCTCTTGATAAGACGTTGATCGTGTACGCATGCACCTGCAAAAGAACTAACAAGGCAAAAACAAAGCAAAAATATTTTTGGTTTTTATGTTTTTAATTTTTTTGTATTTATGAAATTTTTAAATTTTTTAGGATTTTTAAAAATTTTTATGAAAAAGTAACGTTCACAGGGAACGGATCCCAAAATCCAAGTTCTCACAAAAAACTGTTGATCTTAACGAGAAGAGCCGGCAACCGTGCCATTTGATACTTAGATTTTGCTTGGGTTCAGATTAATCTCGGAATCCTCTCGAATTGATTACAGCTCAATGTGGAATAGTTGTTCTTGGTTACTAAAAGGGGGAGTGGTTTTCCAATCTACTAAAGGTTTAAATGCATTAAGATGTAAACTTAAATTAAAAGCAATTAATTTAATAACAATTAATAAAACTGGAATTAAAATATAAATATAAATATAAAATGAAGATACAGTAAATGACAATTAACTATGATACAATATGCTTAAAAAGAATATTGATTCGGAAGTTCTTACTGATTCGGAACTCTTTCGGATGAAAAGATGTTGATCCAGAACTCCTTGATTCGGAACTTTACTCGGAAGATTTGATTCGGAAGTTTGGTCCGGAACTTCACTCGGAACTTACCTCGGAACTTCACTCGGAAGTTTGGTCCGGAAGTTGATTCGGAAGTTTGGTCCGGAAGTTGATTCAGAAGTTTACCCGGAACTTGGTTCGGAACTTATAAACAGATGCTCATTTGGAACTTTAAAAATGAAAATGATTCGGAACTTTTGAAAAAGGGTGATTCGGAAGATTTATTCGGAACTTTTAGAGGACTTCATTCGGAACAAATTTATTCGGAACTTTTTAAATGAATTGATTCGGAACTTTTAACTAAGATGCTTCATTCGGAACTTTTTGTTCATTTGGAACCTGGAAAAACTCAAGAACATTAGGATACCGAAGAACAGGGGAACTCGATTTCAAGCCAAAAATCACCAAGCTTTTAACCAAAACTTAAACAAAACTAATCACTAATCATCTACTAACCATAAATATCAAATCCCATCAATAAAAACTTAAAACCCAATAACTTTTAAAGATCAAACTCAACAAAATAAACTTAAAGACTTGGAATCAAAAAGAAGAAAGATGAACAAGATGAAATGAAAGATGATATTGATTGATTAATGTTGAACAAACAAAAGACAAAGATTAAACTACAAGATTGGAAAACAAGAATCAAAATCACCAAACACCCTAATGGTGATTGTGAAACCTACGAACAGAAAAAGAGAGAAAAGGGGAGTAAAAAAACTGAATGAAAAGTGTGAAGGGAATTCTTTATATAGGTGTTCCCTTTGGTTGGTGAGTTGGCTTTCTCCCTTTCTTCTTGTCTTCTCGTCTTTTCAGAAAAGTTGACGTTTTCGATTCTGATTCGGGATTTGTCGTCGATTAAATTTAACTCGTCTTTCAATTTCTTCGTTTAATAGACTTGAGTTTCTTCGACTTATGTAAATCTTCCATCTTTGGTCCTTTTCTTCGATAAATCTTCAAATAGGCCCAGTGACTTCAAATCTTTTGCATCTCTTGGACAATAGACTTCGTCTTGAGTCTTTTTCTTCCATAAAACCCGTGCAATCCCATGTTTTCTTCAATATTCATCCGGTTGGCTCTGAAAACACAATAAACACAAAAACTACGCATAATTCCAAACAAATGATATTAAATACGCGTTTTGCTCTCGTTTTAGCCAGAATTAAGTGGAAAAAGGATGGGTGTTTACACACCTATCAACGCACTTCCGCTGGACATGAATGACTTCCACATGATTTTGGGCATGGATTGGCTATCCAAGTATCATGCTACCATAGACTGCCATTCATATCGAGTTATCTTCGGTGATGTCAATGCACCAGAGTACATTCATAATGGGTTCATACCCGGACGGTCTGTACAAGTCCTATCCACCCTGCAAGCGCGTGCACTACTGTCACATGGTTGCGAGGGTTATTTAGCTACGGTTCACGACATGGATGCTAAATCTCCGTCGATTCAGGATCAACCAATAGTGTCGGAATTCCAAGACGTGTTTCCAACAGAACATCCGGGCATACCACCTGCACGAGAAGTGGAATTCAGTATCGAACTGGTTCCAGGAGCTGAACCAATCTCCAAGGCTCCTTATCGCATGGCTCCCATAGAGCTGAAGGAGCTGAAGGATCAACTACAAGAACTTCTTGAACGAGGTTTCATTCGACCGAGCGCATCTCCATGGGGCGCATCGGTTTTGCTTGTTAAGAAGAAGGACGGCAGTATGCGTCTTTGCATAGACTATCACGAGCTCAACAAGATTACCATTCGGAATAGATATCCACTGCCACACATTGACGATCTGTTTGACCAACTCCAAGGGGCCAAACACTTCTCCAAGATCGATATTAGGTCAGGCTATCATCAGCTACGGGTCAAGGAGCAGGACATCGCAAAGACTGCCTTTCGTACCCGCTATGGCCACTACGAGTTTGTAGTTATGCCATTTGGCCTGACAAATGCTCCAGCAGTGTTCATGGATCTGATGAACAGAATCTTCCATGAATTTCTGGAAAAATTCGTCATTGTTTTCATCGATGACATCCTGATTTTCTCAAAGTCCAAGGAGTAACACGAAGACCATCTTCGTACAGTACTACAGATTCTTCGCCAGAAGCAGCTGTATGCTAAATTCTCCAAGTGTGAGTTCTGGTTAGACAAGGTGGCATTCTTAGGTCACATTGTATCAGCAGAAGGAATCACTATGGATCCAGCGAAGGTTGAGGCCATTACTAAGTGGCTAAGGCCGACATCAGCGACGGAAGTCCGCAGTTTCTTAGGCTTAGCTGGCTATTACCGTAGGTTCGTGGAGAACTTTTCCCGACTAGCACTACCATTGACCAAATTGATGCGGAAAGGGGAGAAATTCGTCTGGACTGAATATCGAGAGAAGAGCTTTGAAGACCTGAAGCAGAAGCTAGTATCTGCACCTATTCTTACTCTACCATCTGGTACGGGTGGATTTCAAATCTATAGAGATGCATCGGGGAAGGGACTTGGTTGTGTTCTCATGCAACATGGGAAAGTGATCGCGTACGCTTCACGACAGCTTAAGCCTTATGAAGAAAATTACCCCACGCACGATCTGGAACTTGCTGCAGTCGTGTTTGCATTGAAGATATGGAGACACTACTTATACGGAGAATCATGTGACATTTTCACGGACCACAAGAGCTTGAAGTATATCTTCACTCAGCGTGAATTGAACATGAGGCAGTGGAGATGGTTAGAGCTGTTGAAGGATTATGACATTAATCTACAGTATCATCCCGGAAAAGCAAATGTAGTAGCAGATGCCCTTAGCAGGAAGTCCGGAATGATCAACGGCATTAGAATCGAATAGGAAATCATAAGAGACTTGGAGCGACTAGACATCGAGTACATGGTACGTGGACAGCATGGTTACTGGGCTAATCTTAGAGTAGAACCCGAGTTACTATCTAAGATCAAGGAAGCTCAGAAGGATGACGGAGAAATTTGGGCGATAGTACAGAATTTGGAGAAGCAGACAGAATTCAGAGTAGATGCAGATGGTATCGTATGGCAGGGTACGAGACTTTATGTTCTTGATGACCAAGAACTCCGGGAAGCCTTGTTAGCTAAAGCTCATAGCTCCCCATTCTCGATACATCCTGGTTCGACTAAAATGTACCATGACATCAAGCAGTACAATTGGTGGAGTGGTATGAAACAGGATGTGGCCACTTACGTCTCCAAATGTCTTACCTGCCAGCAGGTTAAGATCGAGCATCAACGATCTGGCGGTCTCCTTCAACCGTTAGATATTCCAGAGTGGAAGTGGGACAAGATCACCATGGATTTTGTTACCGGTCTTCCGCCTACCAAAAGGAAGCACGATGCAATTTGGGTTATCGTTGATCGACTTACCAAATCAGCTCATTTCTTACCGATCCGCAAGGAACATCCGGTAAGTAAACTCACAGATACGTATAGACGAGAAATCATGAGACTCCACGGTGCACCATCCAGCATCGTCTCAGACAGAGATCCTCGATTCACTTCGCGCTTTTGGAAAAGTCTGAAGAAAGCTTGGGGTACACAACTTAAGCTTAGCACCGCTTTTCATCCTCAAACGGACGGACAGTCGGAGCGAACCATTCAGACATTAGAAGATATGTTGAGGTCATGTGCGTTGGAATGGACGGGTGATTGGGACGAATACATCTGTTTGGTGGAATTTACATACAACAACAGCTGGCACACAAGCATCAAATGTGCTCCATTTGAGATGTTGTATGGCAGGAAGTGTCGCGCCCCAATCTGCTGGGATCAGGTTGGCGAGCGAACACTCGAAGGACCGGAAATCATAGAGATGACAAATGAGAAGATCGCAGTAGCTAGGCAGAAGATTCAGGAGGCACGGTCACGTCAGAAGAGCTACGCCGATAAGTATCGCAGGGATTTACACTTTAACGTAGGAGATCACGTCTTCCTTAAGGTTTCGCCGGCACGTGGTGTTAGACGCTTCGGGATTAAAGGGAAGCTCAGTCCTCGTTTCATCGGACCGTTTGATATCATTGAACGAGTCGGTGAAGTATCTTACCGATTGGCGTTACCTCCGCAGCTTTCGCATGTGCACAATGTGTTTCATGTGTCCTTACTCAGAGGGTACCAATATCATCCCCTTCACATGGTTCAGTATCCACTAGAACAGATACGTGAAGATCTCACTTTTATAGAAGAACCCGAACGAGTTCTTGACAGACAAGAACGAGTCATGAGAAAGAAGACGATTCCATTCGTCAAAATTCTATGGAGGGATCATACCGAGCGGGAAGCCACTTGGGAAAGGGAGGAGTCTATCCGGGCTTCTTACCCTCATTTCATATTTTGAATTCGAGTATGTTCTTCTTTTCCAGTTTACTTTATCTATAATTCCGGGACGAATTATTCTTTTTAGGGGGGGAGAGTTGTAAAACCCGCATGCTTTTACCATGCATAGTACCCTTATGATCGTACGTACTAGTTAAAACTTTCCTAATATGGCATGATTACGATTACGTGTTAGGAGTTTACGTATTACGTACGTGTTAGAACACGATAAGTATTTTATATGCACGATCACGTAATAATTATTTAACAATAATTAATCACGAACATGCGATCATGAAATCATGAACGTAATTAAAACAAGAACTATTATTAATTACGTATATATATTTATTACGAGCGTAATTAAATATATTAGATCACGGTATTTACGTAAAGAGAACAATTAAAACACGAACTTAAATAAACACAAACGAGTAACTAAATAACGAGACACGGAAAAAGGTACAGGAACCCCATGTGGGGGTCCCTACCCGCGGCCAAACAAGGGCAATGGGCCAAGCCCATTGTCAAATTTACTAAAAGGGTTAATATTGTTTTTACACTACACAAAAACACTTTACAAAAGATTTCAAGAAAAACCTAAAACCCTCTTCTTCCTTGTTCTTTGTGCCGCCACCCATAAATCACCATACAAGGTGATTTGTTGATCTTTGATCTTGAAGAATTGTTGATTGATCGTGTTTGTTCTTAGTTCTCTTGATCCAAGAATTCGGTAAAACCTTTTTAAACCTTTTCTTTTAATTTAATCTTTTTATTAATTATGAACATGTGATGTTTTTATAAAAACATAATAAGTAATCATAGATCTAACATGTTTTGGTGATTAATTAAATCAAAGGGTCGTTTTAAGGGGTGTTTTGCTTTGGTCGCCGACTTCACCGAGCCCAAATGGGGTCTCGGCTTTCCAAGCCGACCACCACCAAGACCATATGGTCTTGGTTGGTGCGTGTGGGTCCCACGACAGGAAGGGGTACCCCGAGTTGGTTCGGGGTACGGTGTCGATTCATGTCCGGTTCATGTTTTTAAGCTTAGATCCGGTTCATGGTGTATGTTAGTTTTTTTATGTTATGAACTTATGTTAAATTAAATTAACAAAAGATGTGACTAATTTAATAACATGACTTAGGTTATTTAATTATTAATAATCATGAAATTATTTTAACCTAAGTATTTATATATTTAAGACTTATAATTAATTAATTATTTTAAAACCATGGATATAATTAATTAATTAACATGACTTAGGTTATATTATGAATATATAATAATACATATTTTAACCTAAGTATTTAACTTATTTACTTAAAAACATGTTATAATTTAATTAAATATTATAACCTATAGTTTAATTAAATTACATGAAATAATTATTAAACTATACATTATACCATATGACTTAGAAAATAATCATGAAAAACATTTAGGCTTATATACTTAGCTTATTTAACCAGCTTATTTCTAATTATGGAAACTTTCTATTTTTAGAAACTTAATTAAATAAGGCAGCTAATCTTTTTATGGAAACCAGCTATTTTTAGAAAACTTAATTATATAAGGCAGCTAATCTATTTATGGAAACTTATTTAATTAAGGCAGCTAATCTATTTATGGAAACTTTCTATTTTTAGAAACTTATCTATTTTAAGCAGTAAATCTATTTTTGGAAACTTTCTATTTTTGGAAACTTTATATTTTGGAAACTTTTTATTTTTGGAAACTTTCTATTTTTGGAAACTTTCTATTTTTGGAAACTTTCTATTTTTGGAAACTTTCTATTTTAGGAAACCTGCTATTTTTGGAAAGTTACTTATTATTACACAGTAAGTATAATAACACATGAAATACCAGAAATACTTAATCAGATTAAACAGAATATAGGATTTAATACAGTTTAAGGCTTTAAAACAGTAAAACATAGTAAGAACACATAAAATAAGCTAAGACATGACATAATCAGCTATGTATTTAGTAAGCAGATACTTATACATGTACGTATTTATGTAGCACTAGTGATTTGGAAGTAGGATTCTCGCAGTTCGTCTTTCTCGTTCACTGGACATAAGGTACAGATTCCCGTCCTTTTAGTATGGACATTCTTTCCTTATTAGGATTCCCCGTATGCAGCCAACTGTTTTCCCGTAGTATAAGTTACGTGTTTGATTGCTTATGTTTAATTAAGATTACCTATAGCCATATACATGCATGACCAGTTTCACCTAGTTATGGAGGTACCATAACCATAACATTAGAGGCACTGATGTTATGACTTCACCACGGTGGAGTGATTGCTCGTGGCGTCCCTTCAGGTTTTGGCCATCTAATTATATTTATCATGTGGGGCGTATGGGTGCATCCTAGTTACATGTTTTTATTCAGGATTACATGGTGAATGTGGTGTGTGCCTTGCATCCTTCACAAGGAGCTGATCCCTCCTACCCATAAACCAGTATATTAAATTAGAGGCAGCCCCTCTAATTTGCATGATGAGGTCACCCCTCCAATTATTCATGCACGGTGGATTTTCATGACCTATATTGGCTAATGGTAAAATATGACAAACCGTTTTTATAAGATAAACATAAGACTTTCAAACTATAAACTAGTTTTATTAAGACTTAACCAGGTTACTCGGGACTAGTTTCCTCCGCTGTTATTATGTTATATGCTTATTCTATTCATGCTTTATTGTACATCCGTGCACTGAGCGTAATTGCTTAGCCGTTTTCCTTTTCTATGTTCCCAAAACGGCAGGTACTTAGGGACGCTCGTAGACACTAAGAGTACGTGCATATGGACTGGAAGCTATCTAGCCTTCTTTACATTATGCATTTCCTTTCTTTTGATACTTATTCTTTGGACATTGTTTAGTCCTTTCTTTTACTATACTATGTTTGTGTGTGATGAGCTTTACTTTTGGACTACCGATGTTTGATTCCGGTATTTTCCTTTTTATGGTCAAGTAATGTTTAGACATTTTACCTTGTATGCTTTGATGACACGCCATAATTACTGTGATATTTCCATTTCCAAAATGGGGTGTTACACATGGTGTTCCTATTTCAATCATTTCCGATTGAGATAGTCGTTTTGCTTCTGGATTTTGGAGATCACTTCAAAAGTCATTAGGAACCAATTTGGATATGAGCACAGCCTATCATCCACAAACTGATGGGCAAAGCGAAAGAACAATCCAAACTTTGGAGGATATGCTACGTGCTTGTGTGATAGACTTTGGAAGTAGCTGGGATAACCAGTTACATTTGGCCGAATTCTCGTACAATAACAGTTATCACGCGAGTATTAAAGCTGCACCTTTTGAAGCACTTTATGGGAGAAAATGTAGATCACCCGTTAGCTGGAGTGAGGTTGGAGATGCCCAACTCACTGGGCCAGATTTGATTAGAGAGACGACGGATATGATTGTGCAAATCAAGAATAGGTTGTTGTCTGCTCGAAGCCGACAGAAGAGTTATGCGGATGTGAGAAGAAAACCATTAGAGTTCAACGTGGGAGATAAGGTTATGCTAAAGGTATCACAATGGAAAGCTATTGTACGATTTCGAAAACGTGGGAAGTTGAGTCCTCGTTATATCGGACCATTCAAGGTTACATCAAGAGTAGGACCCGTGGCATACCAACTTGAACTACCACAAGAACTGTATGGGATTCATAACACTTTTCACGTGTCGAACCTGAAAAAGTGTTTATCCGATAAAGAACTCATTATACCGTTAGACGAGGTTAAGGTTGATAAAAAAGTTGCACTTTATTGAAGAACCAATCGAGATCATGGATCGCGAGGTCAAGCAACTGAATCAAAGCCGAATACCTATTGTCAAAGTTCGATGGAACTCTCGGAGAGGACCGGAGTTTACTTGGGAACGAGAAGACCAAATGTGGAAGAATTACCCTCATCTCTTTGATTTCAACAAGCGATTGGGCAAGAACGCAAGTTGATCTTCGAGGGCGAAGATCCTAATTTGGTGGGGATGATGTGACAACCCGTCAATTTCAGGTCGTTATTTTAATCTCGACTATTACGTATTACGTGTTTACTTTAATGAGAATTTAAAATTTATCGACTAACCGAGAAGGTTATGACTTGAAACTAGCGTAAAAAAGTCGATTAGATGAAAACCGACAAGGAATATGTTAGGTATACATATTATATTCTCGAATAATCATAAAAATGGTTTTTTTATTATATTTTAATCTTTATTTATCGTGTTCTACGTTTTAACGAATGACGATAACTATTAGTGATCGCGATACCGACGGATGCCCAAAAGTTTACGTTTTATTATCGATTGTCTCGATATTTTATATTTTCGACGTTTTCGATTTAATTACGTTTTAAGTCGTGTCGAATCTTTATTATTATTGTTATGAATCGTTTTAACTTTCAAAAAGTGTTTTTTTACGAAACCCGAGCCCCGTAAATATTTTAAAATTTACAACTTACATTTTCTACCTTGTAAACTATTTACTTGTATTTTTGTACCAAAACTATGCCTAAATAACAAAATATACCCAAACCTTGGACTATATAAAGGTTTTCCACTAACTAATTTTTAATAAACAATTCATTTAACAAAAAAAAAATAAATCTATCTTTCTTTCTCTCTAAACCGTCCACCACCATCATCATACAACCCTTTGATTTTGATTTTCTACTTTGAATCAAGCAAATCTAAAAGAAGTCCCATCCTAGAAATTTCAAGAGCTTCATATTGGTATAAAAATTTCCCACATGCATCCACTAAATTTTTATTTTTAAATTTTGATGAAGAACATCATGTTTGATCCATTTCTATGGCTATGTATGTTGTTAATATTATTATATTCATAGTGGGATGATGTTGCATGTATGGTTTCTTTATATTTGATTTTTATTTTATTAAATTTGAGGATGTTAGGAGTTATTTAGATGTGTTATTATGACATTAGGATGATGTTAGGACCATAGGAATTATTAGAATGAGTTGAAAACTTGATTTGGTATGATTTTTAGATGGTCAATTTTAGGCAGTAACTTTAAGGACATTTTTGAATTACTTAATGTAATAAACTTGTTTAATTAGTAAGATAGGGTCGTAGATAATTTCGTTAGCTTCGATTTGAGCTAAAGTAGAGCTTCTAACTCATTACGAGCGAAAAGTTATGCTAGTTTTAGTATTCGTGTACCGGGAGACGAGTATCGGCAGAATCCGAAAATTGTTGTCGATATTTGGATCGAATCTCGGGGACTATAAAATGAGTTTTAAAAATGTTCAAGGACTGTTGTAAGTTTCTAAACCTCAGGTCATGAGTCTATTTTCAAACCCGAGTGTCGGTTTTGCAAACGGAATTGTTTAGATAAGTCAAAATGGTTTTACAAGTCGAAGGCGTAAAATTGTCCGGTTTTTATAACACGAAGGTGTGTCGGGCAGAAGGTCTTAGAAGTAATATTTTTGAATGAAACTTTAACTAAGTCTTATTCATATATGTGTGAGTTTGTCACCAAGTTTCGTCGAAATCGGACAAGTCTAGATAGGTTAGATTGGTGTGTACATTTGGAGTGTACATGTTGATTGGTATTTTGGACACGTAGTTCAATACTTGTATGGCGTGAGTTGAGTATTCACTATTGGACATGGTGACTTACTCAAGTGTTAAGTCATTATATAAATGACTTAGTTACTGGTCCGATGGAAGTAAAATGATGGTTTGACTTGCGTTGACTTGGCGTCTTATGACGGGTCAATGTCGAGAGTGCAAGTGTTTAAAAGAATAGTGTTGAATAAAAGGGTATAGAAGTACACTTATATTGTTAATTTTTCGGGATTTTCGTGGTTATATGAAATTGAGTTTCGTATTATTTAAGTATTATTTATACTTGAGTCGTTTATTAACGAACGCGCCTTATTTGGTAGGTTGCTGTCTTCGTGTTTAACGGGCATCACAAATCGTCGGCGATCGTCACATTACTACTATCGTACCAAGGTGAGTCTATAGCCTCGCTTTAACATGTTTACTTGTTTTATAAAACCCGCGAGGGGATAACATGCTTGTTTTATTAAAATAAAATGGGTACAACGAGAAGTTGTGGAAACCCTTATTATTGGAAAAGCATTTATTATAAATGAAGGGTACAACGAGAAGTTATGGTAAACCCTCTTTCTTTTAAAACTGAACACAAAGGACCCGATTGTATGCTTAGATGAAAGTTGTTATAAAAGTTTACTCTAGCCTTAAAAGACCCATGAATCGTGAATTGTTAATCGAAAGGAACGCTAATACTATGGATAGATCTATCGGGGTGACACCCAGTCCGGTCGCGACTAGCTATCGCGTGGTGTTGTGATGCACTAGTAATGAAACATCGGCTGCAATTGTATAAGAGAAATATACGCACTTGGCTAGGTGTGTTGGGCTGAAATAATATATGTTAACGTTCAATGTCACGAGACGTATGAAATAACAACGATAATTATGTCTGATCCACATGATTGTCAACCACGGAAGGTTTATTCAGAATACTTGTGTTCGTTTATTTAATTTAAACTCTATAGATTCACTCAGCATTTTTGTTGACTTTATAGCATGTTTTATCTTAGGTCCATGAAGAAGGCACTCAAGGAAGGCGGTTTCATGCAGCTTGCATAATTAAAAATGTTTTGGCCCGCTTTTATAAACTATGTCCATTCAAAGAAACTTTTATCGTTTGGTTGGTTGTGTAAACCTTAAAACTATTTGGGACCGTGTTTGTGAACTGTTTTATCTTTAAACAAATGAATGGATGTATGTTTTAACAAAACGACTCTTTTTGAGCCGTTTTCTATGATATTGAGATTGAGCCATGATAGTAACACCTAATGACCCTTCCGCTGTTATGACCCGAATTTGGGGGTGTTACAAGACACAGCTCTACCATCTTCAGGTTTTTCTTTCTTACCTGCTTCAGAGCATCCTTGAACAGCTGATCTTGTAGCAATGGCATCTGCAATCTTTTGAGCTTTATTGATTGTGTTTCCATATTCAATAATCTCCCAGAGAGTGTAGTCATGGATTTGCAGATATTGCTCAAAGTTGAACTTCCACAGCTTAAAATTGTCTGGATCTAGCATGGAAATCTTGATGTTGTGATTTGAGGAGGAGGAGGTTACTTCTAGAGTATACATGATGTTTTTAGGGTTTTGTGAAAATTAGGGTTTTGGTTATTTAGGGTTCTTGTGTTCTTTTAGATCAAAGTTTCTCAACAAGCTCTGATACCAATTGAGGAATCCTAGATTCCGGATCTTTTAGCTACTAGGAATGCATCATGTTCATATGATTAGATAATCAAAGCGGAATTAGAACATGACACATTAACAAGGTGTTTAGGCACAAAGAACATGAATTAAACAAACGGATTGTTCATTATATTAATAACAAACAACCACTAGGTGTGTGTATATTGAATCCCACACCTAGTCGACACACGCTTTAGGTTTACATTATATATGCAAGTTATGAATAAAACCTAAGACCCTTGTTCCTTTTATAGACTAAGGATTAGGGTTTACAAGAGATAATATCAAATAAACATGTAAATCTTCTATTTAAATAAACTAATAAATAATATATTCTGCATACTTATCTAAATAGAAGCTTCCAAAGGCTTCTTTTCAATGTTTCTGTCAATGCTTGAATTGCATGTGACAATGCTTGAGTTGCACTTGACAATGCTTGCTTCTGTCAACGCCTGATTTGTTCTTGACAATGCCTGGAATACACTTGTCAACGCTTAGACAAATGCCTTCATATTTTCTTCGTTTTGAGTTTCTGCCACATCAACTTTTTGACCCAACAATGAGGTGTAGATTTTGAAGTGCAGGATGGGTAGCGAAGTTGTGACAATCCGTCAACTTATGGTTGATATTTTATTCTCAAGTGTTATTTAAAAACATTATTTTAATGTTATATTATGAACTCATTTATTTCTGGGAAGAAATTTGGATTTACATCTTGAAGTAGCATCGAGTACGTCTAAACCGGAGGATTCTACGTTACGTGCTTACGTTTACATACACCGTTTTTGGTGACAATCCGAAATTTCAGAAAATAAATTTGTCCGTGAATATTATTTTGGAGTTTTAAATTTGTGTTGGTTCATAAACTCACAAATTTACGAGAAGAGATTAGGACTTACGTGAATAATTTAACGTCCTGTACGACTAAACCGAAAACCCTAGGTTTACGTATTTACGTTTTTGAACTCCGTTTTTGATGAGACAATTTTTATTAGATTCGTTTTGTGCCGTTGATTCATAATTTATAAAAATGTTTTTCATAAAACGGCCCGAGGGCACGCAAATCTAGGAAACTAGAATCGAGGAGTACCCGTAAATTAGTGGAGATTAGACAAGTTTACACTTGTCCCACCCCACTAACCCACGACCAAAACTTGACATCACACATTGTGATGTGTCAAAGTCTTAGCTAGAAAGCTAACACATGTTAGCCTTAGCTTAACATGGAAGCTAACAAATCAGAAAACCATCTACCAAACCATTAACTTCATTTCTATCTCATACAAACCACCAAAAACACACAAACTCTCTCTCTAGCCATTTTGGCTGTCCCATCCTCCCCTTAAACACCCTCATTTGATCAATTTTAACCATGAAATCATGTGTTATTCACACATATGATGAAACCCTTTTGAAGCTCAATAGATTGGTGGTGATTTTAACATCCAAAGAGAAGTTTGCAAGATGAAGTAGGGCTGATTTTCAAAGACCAACATCTCCCTTGGTGATCTTGAAGATTTCATACAAGAGTTCATAAGACTTGGTGATCCAAAACCAAGTCTTGATCCATCAAACTACTTAATCTTTATGGTATAAAGAGTGTTCTTCCCATCATCTTGTTATTTTGATTATGTAATCATGTATTTTCTTTCTTATTGTATATGTATATGATGAATATATGATGATAAAAATGTTGTGTGGGGATCAAGTGTTGATAAATATGATTAAAGAGATGAAAAACCATAGGTAACAAGGTTAAAATCATGCTTAAAATGATGGCTGTATAAAACAGTAAAGAATCTTATGATAAACTGATAAAATGGCTTGGATAAATTAATATATAATAAGCTATGAGTCTTGTACACATGTGAGAGTTGGTCATACAATGGAATCATTATAATGAGTGAGGTATGATCAAAACAAGTTTAGAGTGCAAATCTGACTACACTGTTTTGGACGAATTTTATAAAATACTTAGAGGTTGATTCATCAGTAGCTATAAAATGAATAAAATGAAGCACATATCATGTAGTTTTGTGATAAAAATTTGTGGTTCTATCTTCATGTAGAACTCTAGATATGACCATTTTAGTAAACTAGATTTTTAGGACTGATTTTGTATAATAATATATAATATAAGCACTCAAAATTTATATAAAATATATATATATATATATATATATATATATAAGACCCACTAGTTGATAATAATTATAATAAAAGAGTTAGATAAATAATTATATTAAAATGGGATATATTATATAAATTGTAAATTCCAAATATATAAAACTATATACCTAAATTTTACGTCTTTTCGGCTAGTAAAGAAAGATTAACGTTTTTGTCAAATAAAACTTAGACGGTCGGATCCATCTAATGTAAACTTTTATAAACTCACATACTGATATATGAACTTATATAACAAGTAAAAAGCAATAAAACCCGAACTATATAACATACGGACACTAACGGGCTAAGTTAGCATTATTGGACTATTAACCCGACTAGTTTCGTAAAATACTAATAAACTTACTTATTGGGCTTAACCCACTTGGGCTTAACTTGTAAGTATAATACTCATATTAAAAGTGTAAAATGGATCCATATAAGGTAATGGACTTATAATGGGCCTAATGGACCTTGACAAGTAAAGTAAATGAACTAGTAAAACAAATATAAAAGTTGTCAACACATAACACTAAAATGAGTAAATGAGAATGGACAATCCCACTTGATCATAATCATATATATAAAATCATCATATATATACATAATTGTTATTTTTATAAAGTCATTGGACAAGAGTCTAGACGAGTATTATTTGTCTAGGTTTTCGTGATTGAAGCACGTATCGTACATCCGAATTGCCGATAACCCGCTTTCCCACATCAACGTGAGTTCATAGCCTCTCACTCTTTTAAATGTTTTTATAAAAAGTTTTATAAACCCGCGAGGGAGATAACATGTTAGTTTTTATGAAATAGGACACTAGTTGTCCCGATTGTTTGTTTATTGATTTGGACCCGAATGATTGTATGACCTGATGAATGATTAAATGACCCGATAGATGAAATGAAATGGATTATTAAAGTTAGGTTATGTCACTAAAAGTCCCATTAGCATGAAATGTGAACTACCGGGATTTGGTAGACGCTTATGCATATAATAGTACTATTTGGGGACGATCACCCCAGTTCGCGCCTTGACGGTTGATCCCTGTCATGCCATATTGATTGGTAAGCGAATTTATGTATGAGAAGATTTACACAAGCGTGATTATTGTGACGACACGCTAATTTAGATGGGAAAATTGAGTTTCGGGCTAGCTACCCGTTGTTTGTTGTAGTAAGGTAACAATGTCATGCGGCTTATAATAATCCAAAATAATGAAAATACTGCTTTATGCATTGAATTACGATATATTGCCTGACTAGCAATACAGTGTCTTATTATTTATTTTATGTTCGTGTTTTGGTTTTACATAACCATATTCATATAACGGTTTTTATTTAACTTTATACAACGTCATAAGACGTATTGTATGACGTTTTTACGACATTGGCTCGTATAATGATTTTGAAGGCAAATGCCCATATTATGATTTTTGATAAGGATTTGTATAAAATGACTTTGGCTATTTTATGGCCTATTATAAAGATTTGTATAAAATGATTTTCGGTAATAATTATATACCGATGATATATTGATGGTTTATTAAACTCTATGAGTTCACTCGGCATTATCGCTGACCTTTTCTTTTAACATGTTTTGTCTCAGGTGCTTGAAGGTAATTCTCGGGAAGAAATCAAGAATTCATGACCCGCACTTAAATATTAATTTCCATTCAAATTCTTTTTAAAACCTGTATAAAATACAATGACTTGGGACCTATGTAAATTTGATATTTATGAATGGAAATGCTTTATTATTAAACGACGCGATTTTTAAGCGTTGTCTATGATGTGAGTAATGTGCTATCCCGTAACACCAACGAGTCTTCTGCTGTATTGAATTGTATAAATTTGGGGTGTTACAGTTTGGTACCAGAGCTCTCGTTATAGAGAACGAAAGATTTTTAAAACCAAGGTTTTGAATAAAACATTTCAAACTCTTTTAACTAGAAACATTTTTCTAAAAATGTCAAAAAAATCTTTTTACTATAACGGTGCCGAAGAATTCCCGAGTTACCGACCATGCCAGACTGAGAAGTGTTATTTGAATATATATATATATATATGATGTAATTTGATTACATGATTGTTTGATTATTATTTTGATATTTATACGAGGTATTTATACGACGTAGATTGTCACAAGAAACCTTAACTCCCCTAGTAAATTAATCGAAGCTATTCTCGTAGGAATTCTAGCTATCCTCGATCTAAACCAAGTTGTGGATATTTATGATCCCAACAAATGGTTGATATTCGTAGAAATGTAGATATTAGTTGATTGTTAAATTGAAGAAGAATTGGCGAGATTAAAACTGATATCGATGTCTTGACGATCTTTCCTTAAAAAGTGGAATTTGACAAAACGTTACCACCTAGAAAGATGTCATTTGATGCATTGTCATCCATTTCTTAAATTGAAATCGAAAGGGTGAATGTTGCACTTGAGGCTGTCATTGGAACCATTACCCAAAAGCCTCATGCCATAAGTACCTTTCCGAGAAGTCTAATTGAATATATGAGTCATTTCATACTAGTGACTCATTTGATAATTGTTGTTGTAAGAGCTATAGGATTGGAAATTAAGTGTTGATCATATCAAGCTTTTATTGCCCTTTTAAGGTCAAAGAAATAAAGTTGAAGTATTGGAAAATGAGGTAGGATATCGAATTGAAACTTGAATAAAGTAAAATTTAACTTGTATAGAATATAAGATTGTTAAGAGGAAGTCGTTAAGTCCTGTGATTGAATTATAAGGTTTTAAATGATTGTTAGTTCGTGTTAAGGGTTGTTCCTAGACCATTGTCCACTAATACGGATGCCCAGTGTCCAAAAAATAAATTGAAGAAATCTTCTTCTGAATTAAGACCGATGGATCTTCCAGGACATGTGGAACACCTAATGACTCTTGTAGATTAGTATTCATTGTGGTATCTTTTAAAAATCCCTAACTTAACTGAGACATCAGTTGGTAGGATGAGTTCTTGGAATTGTATGACATAGTAACACGTAATGTGTTACGGTACAATTTAGACTTGTTTGTGATTAATGAAAAGACTACATTTGATTGCTAAATCCTACATGTATCGATGTTGTCTATCTTTTATTGCTTCATCCTAATGTTCACATTAGTGATGCAACCATTGAACAAGTACTCATCTTAAATTGAGTTACGTTGTGGATTATTCCTTTTGAGTGCCATCGAGGTCATGAACCTCATGATTATTTGGCTAAGCTCATTTCCTATTATATTGTAGTTAGTTCTTGGTGAACAACTTTTCATCACTCTTTTGCAGATCACTTATTGTTTTTATAAGATAAAACAGTATCCCTTGAGAAAAATTGAATTTTCATCACTATAAGGATTATTTAAGTGAGATTTATAAGTGATCATTATTGAAATAAAGTTGACTATGAAATACCTTGGAAAACTTAATTGTTTTCATAACAAAGAAAATCTTTGTAAATTTATTCTTGATTCTTATTTAAGAATTAAGCATGAAAATGTTTTTATTATAAACATGATGATAAATTTTTGACGAACTGAGTATTGCATCGTTAATCTTGAAGTTGTATATAGTTGCGCGCCTACATACTATTTGGAAGGGACCATGCAAGGCTGATTAGTAGTCACTATGAAATTGTTAATAAACACTACATTTTCTTTGAAGTTATGAAAATATTAAATTTTATGAGATCTGCAAGAAGTGCAAAATAGGGACATATTGTTAGAGACATCTACATATGTGCCCGTACCAATTATTCTTCTGAGTCGAATTTAATCATCTAAGGAAATTGTCATAATTGACAATTGATATCCCTTTCTTGTTCATTCTTATAAATGATGAGATTCTTTGGAAAAGTATCTGATTACCGAGTGTTGATACCCGACTAGATGTATCGACGTTCCTATAATTTCTTTTGATTTGATTTCATTTGAATGACCTGGGTACCGATCCGAGGAGCTTTCGAATGCGTACTCAAATTATGAAACATGAGATATACTCATATTCGTTAAATGTTTTTGTCTGTATCTGATTTGAAATTCTCTCGCGTAGATGTTGCATTGACCCTACTCTTTTGATGTTAGTTATGTCTCCAGATATCCTTGAACATGTGAAGGATTATGAATTATTATTAGTCTTTTGAGAAGATCACATCTTATCAATGGTAACAAAACTGGAAAGTTGATAGTACCAGTAGAATGGATTGATTGATTCTGACATGACGACATTGTCTTAATTGATGGGAACTCGAGTAGAATTCCCCTAAATGATAAGATGTTGATTATCAAAAGTGATCTAAATAATTCATGATGGATGACCATATCTTGCATTTAGACTTGAAATTATACCGTGAATGGTTGTGAATTAGTCATAGATATTATAATCTAGAAAGAACCTAATATGAATTTATTAAAAGATGTTTCTGTTATCTGAAACTTTAGAAGGTATTTGTTGGTAAATTACCTAGACTTTTGCCATTAAGGCAAGTTGAAATTGGTATTGATTATATTCCCGGTGCTTCACTTGTGGCATGTGCACTATACGTCAGCACCATCTGGATTAAAAGAATTACCCTACAACTGAGGGAGTTGTAGTAGAAGACTTTTATTCTACCAAGCTCGTCATCATGAAGAGCTATGGTGTTATTATTTCTTATATTTATTGATTACCATGAACTAGGTAAATTGACGATTAAAAATCTATATCCACTACCCAAGATGATAGATTTGTTCGATAATTTACAAGGTTCTAGCGTATGTTTTAAAAATTTTGATCCTTGGCATGGTTATCATCACTTTCGCATCCGCGAAAAAGATTATCTATTCCAATCACTACATCCGGTACTCGTAATGAACATTATGAGTATCACGTGATGTCGTTTAGATTGACTAATACACATGTAGCATCCATAAATTTGGTGAATCACGTGTGTACGCTGTAATTTGATAACTTCATGCTTGTGATCATTAAGGACCATCTGTTTGATTATAAGAATAAGAACGAGTTAATAATTATTTATATACTGCCCTAAATTGGCCGAACAATGAAAACCTGTACCTTGAGTATTTAACATATGATTTAAGGCCTAATCTGTAACACTCTCATTTTTTGTATCGGTACAGCGGAAGGGTCTTTCAGAGTGTTACGGGATAGCACAATAACTCCAATCATAGACAACACATAAAAATGGTTGTACAAGGTTTAACAAACATTCATTCGATAAAAAGTTTAAAAGTGTACAACAGGTCCCAAATTATACAGGTCATTAAGTTTACAAAACACAGATCGAATGAACATTTTTAATATTAAGTGTGGGCCATCAGAGTCGATCTCCATCCGGATTACCTTCAAGCACCTGAGATAAAAACATGCAAAAATCATATCAGCGAATGCCGAGTGAATTCATAGAGTTTAATGAAAACCGTTATATAAAACAATCATTTACATTCATTTAAAATCAGAACACAAGTATAATATCGAAAGTAAGTCCACATATTGCTAGTCAGGCAATATATAAATCAAGCATACATCTGAAACCGTCCATGAGACCGTAGTCTCTATATTACCATGATAGGTAATATATTCATCGTAATAGCGTCGTTATCGTTTTGTATTTATGTTTTATATTGTATTAGGATTATTATTAGCCGCATGACATTGTTACCTTACTGTGAAAACAGCGGGCCGCGAACCGGACAAACAATTTGCCCATCTAAGTTAGCGTGTCGTCACAAAAATCACGCTATGGAATCTTCTCATACATAAATTCGCTTACCAATCAATGTGGTACGACGGGGGTCAACCGTCAAGGCGCGAACTGGGGTGATCGTCCCCAAATAGTACTATCAAATGCATAAGCGTCTACCAAATCCCGGTAGTTCACAATTCATGCTAATGGGACTTTAAGTGACATAACCTAACTACTAATAATCCTTTTCGTCTCGAATATAGGTTCATAGCATCATTCGGTTCCATATCATTAAGCATACAATCGGGACTACTTGTGTTCTATTTTTATAAAAATCTAGCATGTTATCTCCCTCGCGGGTTCACCTATTTTAAGTCCATTAAGCCTTTTATAAGTTCTTTAACTTGTTTTTACCCATTTTATACCTATATTATCAGTATATATATTTTTCATGTTGGGCCCAAATGGGTTAAGCCCAATAAGTTCTTTTTACAAGTTTTTATCTTATTAAGTCCAATTATTAGTCCAATATGTTTATTTAGCTCGTAAATGTCCGTAATTCTTATAGTTCGGGTTTTATCGGTTTTTACTTGTCTTAGTTACCTATACATCAGTATATTAATTTTATAAACTTTACATTAGACGGGTTTGGTCGTCTAAGTTTTATTTGGCGAAAAACGTTAATTTTACGGCCATAGCCGAAAAAGTCGTAAAAATCAAGTTTATAGTTTTTATTACTTATAAATATTATTCTACCACCATTTATATAATTTACTCATTTAATTAACCTTTTATACATTTATATAAATAAGTTTTATAAGTTAGTGTGTTTATATTTTTACATTTTATACATTATAATGTGAGTGCTTATATAATAATAATAAACATTATTTCCAAAAATCTGATTTTTAGCTTCATGTTCACCATTTTTACCATATCTAGAGTTCTATAATGACTTAGAAGCTCATTTTTGGATGACATGTTCTTCATAATATGTGCTACATATAACTTAGTTATAGCTACTGCCCATTTTGAGTTTAAGTTGCCTTAACAGTCCTTACAAAACTGCTTATTCAGATTACACCACCTAACTTGTTTTGATCATATCTCACTCATTATTTTGATTCCATTACATGGCCAACTCTCACATGTGTATAACATCATCTACTTACTGTAAATAGATCAAACAATGCAATTTTATCAGTTCATCTTTTAGTTATCTACTGTTTTTATACAGCCAACTAAATAGTCAAGATTTTAGCTTCATTTCTTATAGTTATCATCATTTTTAAGCATATTTATCAACACTTGATCCCCACACAACATTTTTATCATCATATATACATCATATACATATACAAAATGAAAGAAAATACATTTTTTCTTTACAAAATAACAAGAGAAAAATGTAGAGGATGATCTTCTTTACCAATCCAAGTGGATTTCTTGTTTTAGGAAGACAAGAACTTGATGAACACAACAAGTATCTCCAAGACCATCAAATATCAAGAACATTGGTTGGAAAATCAGCCCTAGGACACAAGCAAATCACCTCCAAAGATGTTAATATGGCAACCAAATGATCAAGGCTTCAAGAGAACACCTTAATAGGACTAGTAAACATGTGGTTTATGGCTAGAAAAGATCAAAGATGGTGTTTGTTGGCTTATTTGGGACGGCAAGGGGATGAGAGTTGAGAGAGTTTTTGGAGTGGATTGCATGTAAGAAATGGTGTAAATGAAACAAGTAGCTAGTTTTGGCTAGTTAGTGGTAAATGTTAAGCTTAAAGTGTAAGCTAGCTTACACTTGGTGTAAGTTAGCTAAACTTGATGCACCTATGTGTTGTGGTGTCAAGTTAGCCGTCCCATATAAGCTAGTGGGGTGGGACAAAGTGTTTTGTCCCATCTCACTAGTTTACGGGTATTTCTCGAGTTTTCTCGATTTGCGTGCCCTCGGGTCGTTTTACGAAAAACGTTTTTATAAATTATGAATCACCGTCACAAAACGAATCCAATAAAAATTGTCTCATCAAAAACGGAGTTCAAAAACGTAAATACGTAATCCTAAGGTTTCCGGTTTAGTCGTAAAAGACGCCAATTTATGCACGTAAGCCCAAATTTAAATCCGTAAATTGTGAGTTCGTCAACCAACACAAAAATAAGTTTCAAAATATTATACGAGAAAATATTTCACTACCTGAAAATGGATTGTCACAGCTTTTCCTCCTAAAAGGGATCAACGTCCTCGTGATCCATTTCATTTGGATGTCCGTTTCTCATTGAAATCGAAGAGGTGCGGATATTTCTTCCACATTTCATCCTCTCGTTCCCAAGTATACTCCGGTCCATGCTTTGAATTCCATCGGATTTTGACAATAGGTATCCGACTTTGTTTCAGTTGCTTTACCTCACGGTCCATAACTTCTACGGGCTCTTCGATAAAATGCAACTTCCCATCTATTTGAACCTTACCTAACGGAATTTTCTCATCACTCACTGTTAGACATTTCTTTAGATTAGATACATGGAATGTGTTGTGAACACCATGAAGTTTTGGGGGTAACTCTAGTTTGTAAGCCACCGGACCTACTCTAGATAAAATCTTAAAGGGTCCAATATAACAGGGATTCAATTTCCCTTGTTTTCCAAATCTTATAACGCCTTTCCATGGCGATACTTTCAACATTACTCGGTCACCCACTTCAAACTCCATTGGCTTCCGCCGCACATCCGCGTAACTTTTCTGTCTACTACGGGCAGTCAACAACCTCTTCTTAATCTGAACTATCATCTCCGTAGTCTCCCGGATCAATTCCGGTCCCGTGAGCTGGGTATCCCCAACTTCACTCCAACATACAGGAGATCTACACTTCCTACCATACAAAGCTTCAAACGGTGCAGCCTTAATACTAGAATGGTAACTATTGTTATACGAAAACTCTGCTAACGACAAATGTTTATCCCAATTCTTACCAAAGTCTAACACACAAGCTCTCAACATATCTTCCAGTGTTTGTATCGTCCTTTCACTCTGCCCATCAGTCTGGGGGTGATAAGCAGTGCTCATATCGAGATTCGTTCCCAAAGATCTTTGGAGAGATTTCCAAAAATTCGATGCGAATCTAGGATCTCGATTTGAAATGATCGATACAGGCACTCCATGCTTGCATACAACATTATCAAGGTATATTCGAGTCAGCTTCTCCGGTGAGAACTGCTCCTTAACCGGAATGAAGTGTGCTGATTTGGTCAGTCTATCGACAATAACCCAAATCGAATTGTTTCCAGATGATGTTCTAGGAAGCTTGGTGATAAAGTCCATCGTAATTCGCTCCCACTTCCATTCAGGAATCTTTGGTTGTTGAAGTAGTCCTGATGGCTTTTGATGTTCAGCTTTAACTCTAGCACAAGTCAAGCATTGAAGAACATACATAGCTATGTCAGCTTTCATATTCGGCCACCAGTACAACTTCTTCAAATCATGGTACATCTTATCAGATCCCGGATGAATGGAATACTTAGATTTATGGGATTCTAACATAATCAAATCTCTTAAGCCTCCAAACTTAGGTATCCACATACGACCTCTTAAGCATTTCACTCCATCAGCTCTAACCTCTAAAGGATCTGCTTCTCCTCGGAACCCTTCATTAACAAAATTCTTCTTCTTACAAGCTTCTATTTGCGCATTTCTAATTTGCTCAGGCAAATTATTGTGCACGGTCAAGACTAGAGAACGCACCCTGATAGGCTCTCTATCTTTCCTACTCAACGCATCAGCAACAACATTGGCTTTTCCTGGGTGATATTTTATATCACAGTCATAATCACTTAACAACTCTATCCATCTTCGTTGCCTCATGTTCAATTCCTTCTGGTCGAGAATATACTGTAGGCTTTTGTGATCGGTGAATACCGTACACTTGGTGCCATACAGATAATGTCTCCACAACCTAAGAGCAAAGACTACAGCTCCTAACTCAAGATCATGAGTAGTATAATTCTCCTCATTCTTCCTTAATTGCCTAGAAGCATAAGCTATCACTTTCTCTCTCTGCATCAAAACAGCTCAAAAACCTCTAAGAGATGCATCACAATACACTACAAAATCTTCACTCCCGTCGGGTAATGATAAGATTGGCGCACTACATAATTTTTGCTTCAATGTCTGAAATGCTCCATCTTCATCACTTCCCCAAACGAAAGGTTTATTCTTCTGAGTAAGCTTAGTCAAGGGTTTAGCTATCAAAGAAAATTCTTTAATGAATCGCCTATAATAGCCGGCCAATCCTAAGAACTGTCGCACTTCCGTTGGCGTTGTCGGTGCAGACCAATTCTTAATAGCTTCAACCTTTGCAGGATCAACATGAATTCCATCTCTGTTAATCACATGTCCAAGAAATTGCACAGAATCTAACCAGAAATCACACTTCGAAAACTTAGCATACAACCTTTCATCCTTCAACAAGTTCAAAACAATCCTCAAATGTTCTCTATGTTCATCTTCATTCTTAGAATAGATTAGAATATCGTCAATAAACACAATCACAAATTTATCCAAGTAGGGCTTGCACACTCGATTCATTAAATACATGAAAACCGCAGGTGCGTTAGTTAACCCAAATGGCATTACTTGAAATTCATAGTGTCCATAACGAGTTCTAAATGCAGTTATAGGAATATCTTCTTCACGGACGCGAAGTTGGTGATATCCTGACCGCAAATCTATCTTAGAATACACACTAGATCCTTGCAGTTGATCAAACAAATCATCAATCCTAGGTAAAGGATATCGATTTTTAATTTTCAACTTATTCAGTTCCCTATAATCAATGCACATACGAAAAGATCCATCCTTCTTCTTAACGAACAAGACTGGAGCTCCCCAAGGCGACGAGCTCAGTCGAATAAAACCTTTATCAGACAACTCCTTAAGTTGCTCAAATAACTCCTTTAATTCAGAAGGGGCTAATCGGTAAGGCGCACGTGCCACCGGTGCAGCACCAGGAATTAAATCGATTCGAAACTCTACTTGCCTTATCGGTGGAAGTCCGGGTAAATCTTTAGGAAATACCTCAGGAAATTCACGAATAATAGGTACATCTTCCAATAGTTTCTCCCTAGACTCATTCCCGGTCACTTGAGCTAAGAATAACTCACAACCGTTCCTGATGTACTTTTGGACTTTAATACATGAAACGATTTTCAAACGGGATTCACCTCGACTACCATCAATTACTAACGTCCTATTCCTAAAAGGAATCTTAACCTTCTTCTCTCCACATAAAATAGTAGCATTCTTCAACGACAACCAATCCATACCAATAATAATATCAAAACTACCTAATTCTATCAACATCAAATCAATCGGAAAGGAATGGTTCAAGAGATTTAGAGAGCATCCTTCTAATAGCTTATTTGTTTTCACTAATTTACCATCAGCCAATTCCACCTCGTAACTGTTACTTATCTCAACAGGTTCAATATCAATAAGGGCACTAAATTTAGTGGATACAAAGCTCCTATCGGCACCCGAATCGAATAAAGCAACAACATAATGATTGTTGAGTAAAAACGTACCGGTAACGACATTCGGATCCTCTTTCTTCACCTCAATTGTTCCAAGTTGGTAGATACCACCCTGGGGGTTTCTTCCAGGTACAATCGCTTTCAACTTGGGGCATTCCGATTTCCTATGACCTTCTTCATTACAGTTGAAGCAAATGGTTCCCTTCTTACACCTTTCAACCTTGTGTCCAAGCTTTCCGCAATTTCGGCACTTCCAGCAGTCGCCAGCATGCCTCTTGTTGCCACACTTAGGACATCTATCATCGTTGCGCGGTGCATTGTAGGTAAGAGCATTTGCATTCCCCTTTCTCTTGTTCTGACGGCGATTAAAATTCTTCTTATTATCACCTCTATCTACACGCTCACCGTCACCCTTTCTTTTCTCACCAACACGAGCTTCATCTTCCTTATCCTAAATTATCTGTCCAATGAGTCGGTAAGCCATTCGAACAGCATCATCAATGGTCAGTGGTTTAGATGATGTCACGTCCCCTCGGATATTCCTGGTTAACCCTTTCACATATTATTCAATTCGGATCTCTTCGGGTTCAACCAATCGAGGACATAGCAAGGCCAACTCATGGAATCGGTTCGTGTAACTATCAATGTCCACACCTTTCATTCTCAGATGAATCAACTCTTGTTCTAACCTAATGATCACACTACGAGGACAAAACTCCAAAGTCATCCACTTCTTAATTTCAGCCCAAGGAGTAGCATTAGCAGCATCAAGACCCATGAAAGCAATTCTCCCGTTCCACCAAGTCAACGCACGACCTTTAAGAGTAGCCATAGCAAAAGTCACCTTATCTTCCTCCTTACACTTACTAATCCTAAACACCGATTCAATCTTTTCAATCCACTGGCTTAGTCCTACAGCACCTTCAGTTCCATTAAAAGGTAGAGGTTCACACTTCATGAACATCACATAAGTACAGCCACCAACTTCAGGTGCATTCGTTCCAAGTCCTCCTACATTTCCTAAAGCATTAGCATTCACATTATTAGCATTCACATTCACATTAGTACCGCCAATTCCACTACCGCCAGCTCCACTACCGCCAGCTCCACTACCGCCAGCTCCACTACCGCCAGCTCCACTACCGCCAGCTTCACTACCGCCAGCTCCACTACCGCCAGCTCCACTACCGCCAGCTCCACTACCGCCAGCTCCACTACCGCCAGCTTCATTTCTAGCATTTGCCATAAATTCAGTCATAGATGCGGTAACTTGCTCCGTAATAATCCTACGTACATCATCCTCAATCACAGCCTTCTTGGGCGGCATAGTTCTATAATTCCACAATTTCAAAGTATTAAACATTCACCCAACAAAGGATTCATATAATATGGATCGAATTCATAATCAAGATACAAATAAGGCACAATATGGAATTCAAGACAAGATACATATTTCATTCGATCTGAAACAAAAGTATTGTCTTAGTACATCCCATATCAAAGTTCTAACACTATATACACTCAAAATTCGTGCCAAGTCTATTACTAACAAGTCGGTTCAGTCAAAGCTACAAACACAAAAGATATAAAGGTCACTACTAAACACAGACTGGTCTACTGAGAACCGCCAGATGGTCCATCATCCATCGTCTTCTGAATCTTCGCCGGACAATCACTAGACACATCTTCAGCTGGGCGCTTACGGATTACTCCTCTTTCAACCATGTCAGCATAAAATCTACTATTCCATCCCACAGATATATTCAACTCCTTTTCGGCTTTCTCACGCATCGCACGAGCCACACTCAACTGAATCTCCATAGTATTCACCTTTTTCTTCATAGCAGTATACTCACCACTTTCCAACACCGATAACCTCCTAAAAGCCTCATTCAAACCACGTTCTACATCACTCAAATCCAAACTAAGCAATTCTCGCTCTTCCTCGCCAATCTTAGTTTTTGACTCCAAATAAGCAACCTGAGTCTGAACAACACCTAATCCAACCTCTGTCACACAACTCTTAACACGGGAAGCATCTAGATCACGTCTCAAGGCCCATGGTGCAAGACCATCAATATGAATAGCCTCTAGAGTACTAGACGACTCTCCTATCTTACATCTACGAGTAGCAATACCATCAGTACCGTCAGGTGCATCGTCATCCTCATCCTCCTCTGATTCAGAATCAGATTCAGACGATTCAGACATTTCATCCCTAGGTAACTCATCCTCAGTATCAGACAAACAAACTGGTGGGGGCAAAGGCTCGCCCTCTGGAACATCATACGGATAAATAAGCTCAGCTTCCTCATCGTCATCAACCTCATCGTCTATACCTACATCCTCCTCGACATCCTCGTCGTCAATCTCGTCATCTAACTCATCTAACCCAATCTCATCATCATTCTCAATATCAGCATTCTCAATCTCCATATTCTCAATCTCTACATTCTCATTATCTACATTCTCAATCTCCACATTCTCAATATCCACATTCTCAATATCCACATTCTCAATCTCATTCTCTACTAAGTCAACCTGAGGGGCAATCTGATCTCCTAGTCCTAACTCGGGCTCGGGATCCTCAAATGGTTCCTCCTCATCATCCATATCATAATCTACTAAGTCTAAATAAGGATCATCTTCTATATTAGGTTTGGGAATAGCATGGTTTTCTACAGGAATATTAGGGTCAGCCATGAAAATCTGCATTTATATATATATCTCGTATTAGGATAACATACTAGTTAAACAATTACATAATGAAATCACGATATATACATATATATAAATTATATTATATATATCAAAATATATATCTTCTCAATAGGGCTTGTTGGTAACGTCGGAGATCTCTGGCACCGTTATAGTCAAAAGAGTTTTCAAATATTTTCTCAAATGTTCATTGTCAAAAGATTTTGAAAAGTTTTGTTCAAAACCTTGGTTTTTAAAATCTTTTGTTCTCTACAACGAGAGCTCTGGTACCAAACTGTAACACTCTCATTTTTCGTATCGGTACAGCGGAAGGGTCTTTCAGAGTGTTACGGGATAGCACAATAACTCCAATCATAGACAACACATAAAAATGGTTGTACAAGGTTTAACAAACATTCATTCGATAAAAAGTTTAAAAGTGTACAACAGGTCCAAAATTATATAGGTCATTAAGTTTACAAAACACAGATCGAATGAACATTTTTAATTTTAAGTGTGGGCCATCAGAGTCGATCTCCATCCGGATTACCTTCAAGCACCTGAGATAAAAACATGCAAAAATCATATCAGCTAATGCCGAGTGAATTCATAGAGTTTAATGAAAACCGTTATATAAAACAATCATTTACATTCATTTAAAATCAGAACACAAGTATAATATCGGAAGTAAGTCCACATATTGCTAGTCAGGCAATATATAAATCAAGCATACATCTGAAACCGTCCATGAGACCGTAGTCTCTATATTACCATGATAGGTAATATATTCATCGTAATAGCGTCGTTATCGTTTTGTATTTATGTTTTATATTGTATTATGATTATTATTAGCCGCATGACATTGTTACCTTACTGTGAAAACAGCGGGCCGCGAACCCGACAAACAATTTGCCCATCTAAGTTAGCGTGTCGTCACAAAAATCACGCTATGGAATCTTCTCATACAAAAAATCGCTTACCAATCAATGTGGTACGACGCGGATCAACCGTCAAGGCGCGAACTGGGGTGATCGTCCCCAAATAGTACTATCAAATGCATAAGCGTCTACCAAATCCCGGTAGTTCACAATTCATGCTAATGGTACTTGAAGTGACATAACCTAACTACTAATAATCCTTTTAGTCTCGAATATAGGGTCATAGCATCATTCGGGTCCATATCATTAAGCATACAATCGGGACTACTTGTGTTCTATTTTTATAAAAATCTAGCATGTTATCTCCTCGCGGGTTTACAAATCATTTTATAAAACATTTAAAAGAGTGTGAGGCTATGAACTCACGTTGATAATGAAAGGCGGATTATCGGCTACGGGCGTGCTTCGGTCACGGAAACCTATATAAATAATAATCGGTCTTAGACTCGGTCCAATGACTTTTATCAAAATAACAATATACATATGATGATTTTATACATATGATGATGATCAAGTGGGTTTATACATCCTTGTTTACTCATTTTAGCGTTTACGTTCTGGTAACGTCTTACTAGTTCACTAGTTTTACCTATTTACCTATTTTAAGTCCATTAAGCCTTTAATAAGTTCTTTAACTTGTTTTTACCCATTTTATATCTATATTATCAGTATATATATTTTTCATGTTGGGCCCAAATGGGTTAAGCCCAATAAGTTCTTTTTACAAGTTTTTATCTTATTAAGTCCAATTATTAGTCCAATATGTTTAGTTAGCTCGTAAATGTCCGTAATTCTTATAGTTCGGGTTTTATCGGTTTTTACTTGTCTTAGTTACCTATACATCAGTATATTACTTTTATAAACTTTACATTAGACGGGTTTGGTCGTCTAAGTTTTATTTGGCGAAAAACGTTAATTTTACGGCCATAGCCGAAAAAGTCGTAAAAATCAAGTTTATAGTTTTTATTACTTATAAATATTATTTTACCACCATTTATATAATTTACTCATTTAATTAACCTTTTATACATTTATATAAATAAGTTTTATAAGTTAGTGGGTTTATATTTTTACATTTTATACATTATAATGTGAGTGCTTATATAATAATAATAAACATTATTTCCAAAAATCTGATTTTTAGCTTCATGTTCACCATTTTTACCATATCTAGAGTTCTATAATGACTTAGAAGCTCATTTTTGTATGGAATGTTCTTCATAATATGTGATACATATAACTTAGTTATAGCTACTGCCCATTTTGAGTTTAAGTTGCTTTAACAGTCCTTACAAAACTGCTTATTCAGATTACACCACCTAACTTGTTTGATCATATCTCACTCATTATTTTGATTCCATTGCATGGCCAACTCTCACATGTGTATAACATCATCTACTTACTGTAAATAGATCAAACCATGCAATTTTATCAGTTCATCTTTTAGTTATATACTGTTTTTATACAGCCAACTAAATAGTCAAGATTTTAGCTTCATTTCTTATAGTTATCATCATTTTTAAGCATATTTATCAACACTTGATGTAACACCCCCAAATTTCGGTCATAACAGCGGAAGGGTCATTGGGTGTTACTATCATGGTTCAATCTCATAATAATAGAAAACGGCTCAAAACAAGTCTTTTTAATAAACACCCATTCATTTTCATTTAATAATAAGACTTTTCACACGGACCCAATTAACTTCAAGTTTACAAAACTTAGTAAATGTTAAAAAATATTTGAATGGATATAATTTATAAAAGCGGGCCAAAACATTTCAATAAGCAAGCTTCACGAAACCGCCTTCCTCGAGTGCCTTCTATATGGACCTGAGATAAAACATGTTAAAAAGTCAGCAAAATTTGTCGAGTGAATCTATAGAGTTTAATTTAAATAAAAAGAACACAAGTATTCAAAAATAACCTTCCATGGTTAATAATTTATTAAAGACAATTATGTTGTACGGACATAATTATCGTGTCATTACATAAGTCTCGTGACATTGAACATTAACATATATTATTTCAGCCCAACACACCTAGCCAAGTGCGTATATTTCTCTTATACAATGCATCCGATGTTTCATTACTAGTGCATCACAACACCACGCGAGAGCTAATCGCGACCGGACTGGGCGTCACCCCGATAGATCTATCCATATCATTAGCGTTATCTCGATTAACAATTCACGATTCATGGGTCTTTTAAGGCTAAACAAACTTATGTAATAACTTTCACCTAAACATACAATTAAGTTTCTTGTGTTCAATTTTAAAACAATCATGAGTTTACCACAACTTATAGTTGTACATTTCAATTTCAATAATTACTTTTCAAGTAAATAGGGTTCCCACAACTTCTCGTTGCACCCAGAATTTTCCAATAAGTAGGGTTTCCACAACTTCTCGTTGTACCCTTTTATTTTAATAAAACAAGCATGTTATCCCCCTCACGTATTTTATAAAACAAGTAAACATGTTAAAAGCGAGGCTATAGACTCACCTTAGCCAATAGTAGTAATGAGACGATCGCCGACGATTAGTGATGCCCGTTTAAACACGAAAATCGTAACCTACCAAATAAGGCGCGTTCGTTAAAAATCGACTTAAGTATAAATCATACTTAAATAATATAAAAATCAAAATTATAAAACCAAGACAATCCCGAAAAATTTAATCATACAAGTGTTATTACAATACCCTTTTATTCAACACTATTCTTTTAAACACTTACACTCTCGATATTGACCCGTCTTAAGACGCCAAGTCAAATTATCATTTTAATTCCCTCGGACCAGTAACTAAGTCATTTATATAATGACTTAATACTTGAGTAAATCACCATGTCCAATGGCGAATACTCAACTCACGCCACATAATTATTGAACTACGTGTCCAAAATACCAATCAGCATGTACACTCCAAACGTACACACCAATCTACCCTATCTACACTTGTCCGTTTTCGACGAAACTTGGTCACAAACTCACATATAATATGAAGAAGACTCAGTTTAAGTTTCATTCAAAAATATTACTTCTAAGGCCTTCTGCCCGACACATCTTCGTGTTGTAAAAACCGGACAGTTTTACGCCTTTTACTTGTAAAACTATTTTGTCATATCTAAACAACTCCATTTATAAAACCGACACTCGGGTTTGAAAATAGACTCATGACCTGAGGTTTAGCAACTTACATCAGTCCTTAAATATTTTTAAAACTCATTCTATAGTCCCCGAGATTCGATCCAAATATCAACAACAATTTCCGGATTGTGCCGATACCCGTCTCCCGGTACACAAATACTAAAAGTAGCATACCTTTTCGCTCGTTTGGAGCTAGAAGCTCTACTTTAGCTCAAATCGAAGCTAACTAAATTCTCTACGACCCTATCTTATTATTTTAACAAGTTTATTAGAGTAAGTAATTCAAAAATGGCCTTAAAGTTACTGTCCAAAATTGACCATCTAAAAATCATACCAAATCACCATTTTGACCCATTTCAACAATTTACATACTTCTAATATCATCCTAATATTATCATAACACATCTAACTAACTCATAACACCCTCAAATTCAATTTAATAAAAATCAAATATATAAAAATCATGCATGCAACAACAATCCCACTCAAATATAATAATAATAACATGACTACACAACATAAACTAGATCAAACATACAAGATTCATCAAGAAAAATGATTTTAGAAAAATGTTCATGCATGTAAGTAAAATTTATACCAATAGAATCTCCTTTGAATTTCATGGATGGGACTTTTGTTAGATTTAAATGATTCAAGGTGAATAAAAAATGATGGTGGTGTTTTGTTCTTGGTGGTGGACGACAAAAGAGAAAGGAAAGGGAGGGTGGATGTAGTTTTTATTTTTAAAATATTGTATGTGTAAAATGGCTAGTGGAAATTCCTTATATAGTGGGATGGAGGGGTAGATTTTGCCAATTTTGCATAGTTTTGGTCCAAAATGCAATTAAATAGTTGTAAGGGTAGAAAATGTAAATATTAAATTTTGAAAATATTTACGGAACTCGGGTTTCGTAAAAATACTTTTTAAAAGTTAAAACGCTTCTTAAAAATAATAATATCACTTCGACATGACTTAAAACGTAATTAAATCGAAAACGTCGAAAATATAAAATATCGAGACAATCGATAATAAAACATAAATATTTGGGCATCCGTCGGTATCGCGGTCATTAGTAGTTCTCGTCATTCGTTAAAACGTAAAACACGAGAAATAAAAATAAATACAATAAAATCATTTATATGATAATTTGAGAATATAATATCGATACTTAATGTATTTCTTGTCAGTTTTCATCGAAACGACATTCTTACGTTAAGTTTCAAGCCACAACCTTCTTGGTTAGTCGATAATTTAAATTTCTCATTAAAGTAAACATATAATATTTAATAGTCGAGGTTAAAATATCGACATGAAATTGACGGATTGTCACATTATCCCCACCAAATTGGGATCTTCGTCCCGAAGATCAACTTGCGTTCTTCCTCGATCGCTCGTTGAAATCAAAGAGTTAAATGTATTTTGGTCCTCGTCTTGTGTTCCATCACACATGACAATAGGAATTCGACTTATCGTCGATTCATACTTCATCAAGAGAGATAATAAGATCTTCATCAGAAAGAAATTTATTTAGGTTCGACATATGAAAAGTATTATGAGTTCCTTGTAGCTCTCAAGGTAATTTAAGTTTTCATGCCGTCGGACCTACCATCGATATCAGCTCGAATGGTACAAACTAAGGGGGACTTAACTTCCCACGTTTTTAAAAATACATAACACCTTTTCAGGGTGATAGCTTTGGCGTAACTTTTCCACCTACATCGATTTCAAAGGTTTTCGCTTCACATTATCATAACTTTCATGTCTACTATGAGCAGTTAACAAACGATTCTTAATTAGCACGATCAATTTATTTATCAAAATAAAATGAGCAGAGTCAATCAATCAACATTGACAGAAATCGAGTCATATTCAGACTGAGTTTTCGAGAGCTTAACAATGAATCCATTGTATTTGCTCCAACTTCACGAATGATAACGAATAACACAATCGTAATCACTTAAAGGCTAAGTTACCTCTTTTATTCCAGAATACACTATAGGCTCTTACCAACGGTGGATACCGTACATTACTGCCATACAATTAATGTCTTAATAGACGAAGAGTAAAATCACCGCACCCAATTACGAGCCATGGGTTGTGCAGTTTCCTCATTCTTTCTAAGTTTCCTACAAGCATACAAATCAAACAGCTCTAAATCCTTAAAGAGATATATCACGATCAACAACAAAATCTTTAATTCTTTCAGGTAACGATAAGTTCGGCGTGCTGTAGAGTTTTCTTTTCATGGTTTGAAAAGCTTTCTCCTCATCAATGCCACACACAAACGGTTCGTTCTTTTTAGTTAGCTTAGTTAATGGTTTTGATATCAAAGAGAATCCTTTAATAAACATTCAGTAATAACCAGCCAAACCTAGAATTTGTCGTACTTTAGTTGGAATAGTTGGAACATTCGAATCTTCGATGGCTTCGATTTTCGCACAATCAACAGGTATGTCAATTTGTCAATCACATGACATAGAAGTTGCACAGAAAAAAGCCAAAAAAAATCACACTTTAAAATTTTGGGTACATCTTTTCATTCTTTAACAAGTTAAAGATAATCCCTAAGTGTTCGGCATGTTCTTCCTTTCTCTTCGGGCAGATTAGAATATCATCAAAGAAAACAATCACGAATTTATCAAGACACGGCTTACACATATGGTTCATTAAGTCAATGAATACAGCAGGTGCACTGGTCAAACCAGAAGGCATAACACTAAACTCATAATGATCATCACAAGTTCTAAACACCGTAATAGGAATATCTTCTTCGCGTATGCGAAGTTGATGATAAGCAAAACAAAGGTCAATGTTGGAGAAAACACCAGAATCTTGGAGAAAACACGAGAGTTTTTAAGTTGATCAAATAGATCATCAATTCTTGGATGCGGATAACAGTTCTTGACCGTTAGCCTATGCACCTCTCGGTAGTCGATACACATACAAAACGAGTCATCTTTAAACTTAACGAATAGATTAGGAAATCTACAAACTGACGAGCTCGGTAGAATAAATCATCAATCAGATAGTTCTTAAAACTGCACAAATAATTACTTCAACTCGGATGGTGTTTATATATATGGCTCATGTGCCACAGTTGCAACACCAGGAATGAGATCAATTAGGAATTCTATTTGCCTTGGAGGCGGAAGCCTTGGCAAATATTCAGAACACTTCGGAATAGTCCCAAATGACTAGAGTAATTCTACTTACTTCTCTTAACGATTCCTTCTACGATACCTAAGCCATGAATAATCCACAACCTTTTTCGATATACTTACGAGCTCTAATGCACGAAAAGAATTTTCAATTTGGAATTATTTTTTCCTTCAGTAACCTCATCAGCCTTGCCTTGAATTGTGTGTCCCATGAGCTAATAAGCCATGCCGAAATCTTCACAAATAGCAATTGGCTTAGAAGAAGTCACATCACCACATTTATTCTTGGTTAGCCATGAATATACTGCTTGACCTTGACGGTCCGGGTTCCATAATTCTTGGACATAAAGGAGTCAACTTATGGAAACACTTGATATATCTACCAGTATTAGTTCCCTTCAGTTTCAGATTGTACAACACTTGCTCCATACTTTGGAAGTGCTTCAAGGACAAGCTCCTCAGTTAGCCGTTTCCCCATCTTAGTCTATGGTTTCCCATAAGTAACAATACATATGGAAGCAAGTCTGCCATTCCCCCAAATTAATGCACGACCTTGGAGAGTAGCGATTTCAAACTGCACCTTATCCTCCTGATTAGGGTCACTGATTCGAAAGACTAACGCCAGCTTTCAATAACTGACACAATCCTCCAGCATCTTTAGTCCCCTTAAGAGTCTACGGTTTGCAATTAACGAATGAAGTGTAGTTATAGCCTCTAATTTCGGGCACATTTGTTCCATCCGTACCGCGAACATTATCGGCTCTAGCTTCAACTCCACCGGTTCCAGTTCCATCAGTTTTTAGCTTCAGCTTCATTTCCAGATCCATCATTCATGTTGGCCATGAATTCAACTAAAGATACAACAACTTATTCACTAATAACTTGGCGCATTCGTGCCTCAGTCATAGCTTTCATTGACTGCATGAGTCTTGTGCAACACAAATCAAATCATAATGAGTATTCATTCAATGATTGCGTTATACCACAGGAATTTACAAGAGAAAAGCAAAGAAAGATAATAATAGAACGATGTAGAATTAGGAATCAAAAGATAGTCATTCCATTGATCACAAAATAGTATAAGTCGTATTGTCAAACATTATAGATAATCATCGTCTAATGCCATACAACTTAAAAGACTAGTCCTACTAACTGTTGTCACAGTTTAGTTAGGGATTAATGAGAAGATACTACAATTGATAAACTAATATACTGTTAGAAATACGTTTTTACGTATATTAGAAGTATCGGTCACTCCACAATAATATTCATGTTGTAATAGCTCGTAGTTAGATAATAGTTGTTAAGTTACTTATTAACTTAAGTAAGAACCGGTCCATGGGCTTGTCATGGACCGGCCCAAGCCCATGTTTAGCTTGGTACTATAAATACCCCTTTCCACTAAGGAAAGGGGTTGGTTGTTGTTCCATACACATTTCATATTAGTAAAATCTTTCAAGTATTCTCTCACTTTCTCTCTCTAGTTTCTCTCACTAGAAAACATCAACCCACTTCATAGATTCATAGGTTATCAATTTCTACATTTGGTATCAAGAGCTATGGGGTGATTTAAGGTAAGGATTGTGTTGCTTTTTTTAGTTTTTGAATCAATTAGTGATCTTTAGAAAAAATCAATCTTGAATCTTGTTATTTTTGGTGTTTTTGTTATTGGGATTGATTGATAAGGATTGGGTTTAGCTTATTTTGGTAAAAATCATAAAACTTTTTGTGGTTTTGGATCAAAAATCGGAGATAATAGCTACTTTTTAAGTCTCGGAAACTATTTTTCCAGAATATTCCGAATAGGGATTCCGAATAGGGAGAATTTTCAGCATAGAAAGTTTATTCCGAATAGGAGGATTTTCAGCATAGAAGAAATTTTTCCGCATAGACTTTCCGAATAGAAGACTTTTTTCCGAATAGCCGTTTTTTCCGAATAGCAAAAACTTTCCGAATAGCCAATTTTTCCGAATAGACACCAATTTTCCGAATAGCCAACTTTTCCGAATAGACACCAATTTTCCGAATAGCCAAAATTAGGAAATATTCCGAATTGCCATCATTCCGAATAGACAACAGTTTTTCCGAATAAGCCAAATTGACAAAATATTCCGAATTGAAGAAAACATTCCGAATAGGGGTTTTTCCGCATAAGGGTTATTCTGCATAGAGTTTATTCCGAATAGGGTATTTTCAGCATAGGATTATTCCGAATAGGCATTATTCCGAATAAGGGTTTATTCTGAGTTTGGGTTATTCCATATAAGCAAGTTCAAGGGGTATTTGAGTTTTTCGACGATCTTTAGTGGATTTAATCTTGAGTTCAACCAACACAACACAAATTCTCAACCTTTCTTCACTGCTCGATCAACCGATAATCTTTGAGTCTGTTAAGTGATCACAATGAATCCAAGTTCATTAATGCCTCAGATGACATCTCTTACGGATATCTCGATCATAACGGGGACTGATAGTCGTCCACCGATGCTTATTAAAGAGGTGTTTGAGGCATGGCAAGGTCGAATGATGCAATATCTAAAGGGGAAACCGACATACGGAAGGCTTATGGTCAAATCGATTTTGAATGGTCCACTCGACTATGGTACCATTACGGTTGACAACGTGACTAGACCACGAGAATTTGAAGAACTCACTCCAGCTCAACAACTTGTTGCAGATGCAGATGAAAAAGCTCTTCAAACAATTCTTCAAGCTCTTCCCCATGATATTTATAGGATGGTAAGTCAGTATACAGTGGCAAAAGATTTATGGGAACGGTTAAAGGTGTTGCTACAAGGCACGTCTCTCACCAAACAAGAAAGGGAGTGTCAGCTGTATGATTTGTTTGATCGATTCACGTACAGCCCAGGGGAAACACTACACGATTACTACTTCAGATTCACTACTCTAATGAATGATCTGAATGTATACAATCTGGTTATTGCTCCATTCCAGGTTAACACCAAGTTCTTGAATACTTTACCTCAAGCTGAATGGGGTGAGTATATTACCGATGTGAAGTTAACCCGGGATTTGCATAAGTGCAACTTAGATCAAATCTATGCTTTTCTTCAGCAACATGAGAAGCATGTGATTATGCACCGTTCTCCTCGCGGTATGTACCCAGATTCCCTAGCTTTGATGGCGAATCAACCAAGCTTGTCACACAACAACACACCTTATATTTTGGGACATCAAGCTTATCATCCATCACCTTACATAACACCAACTTTTCCACAATACTCGATTTTGCCACAACCTCCCACCTCCCATCAGCAACAGTATCGGTTCAATGCACCTTCACCACAGTATGGTTCACAACTTCATCCAGCAAATGTTGCACCTTATGCTCAGCCTTCATATTCGTCTTATCAAGAGAATGAAGCATATCCAACAAGCTACCCTGATCAAATGAGTATTCCTTCTACTGATTATGCAGCTCATCCAGATCAAGCACTGTATTGTGATGATGAAGAAGTCCCCGTTCCTGTTTTCCAACAAGGAGCTGACCCAGTTGAAGTGCTAACTACTATGTCTGCTTATCTCACACGAACTTTAAGCAAACGAGGATACAGAGGATTAGCTCCTACCAACAATCAGTTGAGGAATTCATCCAATTCTCGCCAACAAGCTACAATTGAGAATGGCAGGGTAATGGTTCAGCCAATTCAACCATATCAGGGGAGACCTTCCACATCAACCAATGCTCGCACAATCAATTCTGCTCCTGCTCCAATGGTCAACAATCCTCCACGGGCTAATACAGGCAAGTTGAGAATGATTACCTGCTACAACTGCAAAGAAGAGGGTCATATGTCCAGGGATTGTAAGAAACCCAAGAGGAAAAGGGATGGACAGTGGTTTGCAGAAAAGATTTATCTGGTCAATGCTCAGGCGCAAGGAAGGGAACTTGATGAAGAGGAGCTTGCATTTCTTGCTGACCCAGGGATTGCTGAACAAGACGTTGTCACTACGCAGAATGCAGCTTACCAAGCCGATGATCTTGATGCGTATGATTCCGACTGTGATGACTTTCAAACTGCAAAGGCTGCTTTCATGGCAACTTTCTCCAGCTTAGGGCCAGATAAGAAATCTGAGGTACTTATTAATAACACCGATAATGCCATTGATGCTAGTATTCAACCACATCAAGTTGTGCAAGAGAGTGCTGATTCGAATGAATCTTCGGTGGTGAGTCCTTCAAACGAGGAGACAAACAATGATAGCAATATCAATGTAAGTCCCCAGACTTTGAGTGAATCACAACCGGGACCCGGTTCGCATACGCTTACTCCTGCTCAACAAGATTTAGTCATGGTTCCTGCTACATTACTTAGCCAAATGAATGCTGCACTCTTAGAAACCTTAGCTAAGAATAAGAATTTGTCTGATGAGCTTGCCTTAAGCAATGAGAAAGTACAAACTTTGGAACTAGTGCCTTCGTCTAGTGTTCTCACAAATCTCGAATATGATCATTTTAGAAACAAACAAATGGGTCACTTGCAAGAGATCGAAAACTTAAGAGCAAATCTATCTAATGAACTTAAAGAAAACGAGTTAGTGGTCACTAATTTTCAAAAACTTCAAACTGATTTTGAATTACTCGAATCTAAGAAGAATGAAATGGAGATTAATGCCACTAATAAGATTAGAAGTCTAGATTACTTGCTATTAAGACAATACGCTGCTTCACAACTAGTTCACTTATTTGATGCTTCATTTAGAGAATTTAACTTATCACGTCTAAAAGGCCTTCCCCCTAATCCACGGTATGCAAAACAAGCTTTAAGACATAGTCCTAGACTTTATAATGCAACTCAATTAGGATTGGCTTTAGACCCGATTGTTTTTCCCAATGATCAAACAAGTAAGGATCTAGTTGATGAGGATCGGTCATACAATTCAGCAAAATATCCCGATTGTGATTATTTTAAAATGAATAAGGAGCTTGCTAAAACTGATTTTAGAGTTCGATTCCATATGGATAAAGATCTCATTACAGCACCAACCTACATGATAGAGGAAGAAAGCCCTAGTACATTTCCTACACTTGTCAACATGGAAGATCCTAAGGAAATTCCAAAGAATCTTCCACCTGTTAGCACTGTATGGTTAAACTTGAAAGAGATTAACCGATACTTTACTAACTTTGACAAGGTCATTTTGGAATGTACGACTTCAAATGGCTTAAACGCCGGAGAATGGGCTTTCGAACACATGAACGAGGTGTTTAAAACTAAGATCAATCCGTTTGTCGAAAGTCTAAAAGGAAGTTTTGCATCTCTTAAGGAAAATCTTCAGTTTGAAATTGGTGAAGTTCAAAAAGTGTTTTATGAAATGGACACCGCTTACGAACTGCAACTAATTGAAAAAGAAAAGATTTTAACCGAATATGACCGATTCTTGTCTGAAGTAATCTCGTGTGATGTGCTTACTACTGTAAATGTTAATTATTCGAATGAGCTTACATCCACTATGATTAATTGTGATGCTGTGAATATTTGTGAGGATATTTGTGATGATGTTTGTAATCTTTCTGTAAATGTTGCTGATACTGTAAATGAGGTAGAAAATCATTCTTGTCACGAATCTAACGCTGAGTTTTTAAAGCTACAAGATTCTTACAATTTACTTTCACAACGCTTTAATCAACTAGAACAACATTGTATATCTTTAGAATTAAAACAACAAAATCAAAATGAAAATCTTTTGATATCAAATGTTTGTGAAAACGGTGTTGAGAATAGTGACAAGATGATTGCAATTGTTAAGACATTAGAGGAAGAAATCATGAGATTGAAGAGAGAGATATCATCAAAGGAAACATTAAGAATGGAACTAGAGGCTACAGAGTCTAAAAACCAGGTCTTAGAAATTAGACTATCAACTGTTCTAGGGGAGATGGATCGGACAAGGCAGGGACTATCCGCTCTTTATGGTTCACTAGAAGAACGCTTCGCTTTTAATGCGGCACAGCAACAATATTATGTTGAACAACTGAACCAAAAGTGCGAAGAAATCTCTGACTTGAACATCCTGCTCATAGACAAAAATATGGTTTTGGCTGAGTTAAAGGAGACACTTCTTCTCACCCGACAAGAAGTTGTTGATAACTTAGCTACCGACTCTGCACCGTCCACTAGTGCTCCAACAACCAAGTCAGTAGTGCTTTATAAGAATCCGCTTCATAAGAGAAATCAGGTTACCTATGATGATTATATGAGGAATGCCATTAAGCATGTCGATCTTCTTAGGGATATTTTAGACGATCTTTATGCATTAGATCCCTCAAGTAGCGACTATTATTCGGCTCATGAATATGTTAAGCGAGTTCAATATTGCTTGGCTTATTTGCAATACATAGGTACACCAGGTTCTGCACTACTTAATAATAGGCCCATTGCTGTCACTCCATTTAATAAGACTCCAGGAGCGAAAACGTCATTGGCACAATCAAGTAAGACACCTTTAAAATCTGCTGCTAATGTTCCCAATTTGCCTTCTACAGGATTAAAAGAGACTACTAAGGCTAAAGGATCGCCACTCAAGAAAGCTAAGATCAAGCCCTCCACTAGTAGTGCCACAAAGAAGAAAGTAGAAGTCCACAATAGGAATGCTAGTTCAGTTTTAAATAAAACGAATCATGTTAAGACTAAAAGCTCTGCGCCTGTGCAGCAGCCTAAACCATTCGTGAATTCTGATTTAAATTGTTGGAATTGTAATGAATGTATGTTTTCCCAGCGTCATGATTTGTGTCTGATTGATCACGTTAATGAAATGAATGCTATTAAGAATGGTCTTGAATGGAAGCCAACGGGTAGAACTCGTGCCCAAGTTGGCTGGCAATGGCGTCCCACTGGTAGGACCTTTACACTAGATGGTAAAATGTGCCCTTTAACTAGGAATGCATCCATTGAGGTTAGGTCTGAGCGTCCTTTAGTTAGGAACTCTCGCACTCAAGTATGGAAACAGCGCCCTTTAATTAGGTCAGCCCCCACTTTAGTGCCTATCAGTGTAGAAATACCTCAGGATTTGAGCCAACTAGAATCCACACCACCAATTAAGAAGAAGAAGGCTAGGAAATCTAAGAAACCTAGAGTTAGCAAATCTAAGATTATTAAATCTGTACCTGCTAATAACAAGGAACACTCAGATTCCGATACCTCTACATTGTCTTTGTGTGGTGATATTTTCAGGTGGTCCAAATCATCCTGTGGTATTTGGACTCCGGTTGTTCAAAACATATGACCGGAAATCGCTCGATGCTCCGAAATTTCGTCAGCAAGTTTCTTGGTACGGTTAAATTTGGGAATGATCATATAGCAAAGATTATGGGATACGGTGAATATCAGATTGGAAACGTGACGATTTCTAGGGTATACTATGTAGAAGGTCTTGGTCACAACTTATTCTCAGTAGGACAATTTTGTGATTCCAACCTTGAGGTTGCTTTTCGACAACACACTTGTTTCATCCACAACTTGGAAGGAAAAGATTTGTTGAAGGGATCTCGTGGTGCAAATCTTTACACTTTGTCCTTACAAGACATGATGGCCGCTTCTCCAGTATGTCTTCTCTCTAAAGCTTCTAAGACCAAGTCATGGTTATGGCATCGCAGATTATCTCATCTTAATTTTGATGCTATTAATCATCTGGCTAAAAACGAGTTAGTTCGTGGTCTTCCCAAGCTTAAATTTCACAAGGACCATTTATGTTCCGCGTGTTCAAGGGGGAAAAGCACCAAGAAATCTTACAAACCCAAAGCTGAAGACACTAATCAAGAAAAACTTCATCTTTTGCATATGGATCTTTGTGGACCGATGAGAACTGAAAGTGTGAGCGGTAAGAAATTCATTCTCGTCATTGTGGATGATTTTTCCAGGTTTACATGGGTGAGATTTCTACGTACAAAGGATGAAGCACCGAAAGCTATCATCACTTTTCTGAAGTTCATTCAGGTACGTTTGAATACCACTGTTCGCCGTATTCGTACAGACAATGGTACAGAGTTCGTCAACCAGACTCTTCGTGATTATTATGAAGGAGTTGGTATATCACATGAAACATCCGCTGCACGCACTCCACAACAAAACGGTGTCGTTGAAATACGGAATCGTACACTTATGGAAGCTGCTAGGACCATGCTTATTTATGCGAACGCTCCATTGTTCTTGTGGGCAGAGGCTATTTCTACTGCATGTTTCACCCAAAACCGTTCTATCATTCGGAAACGCCATGGAAAAACACCTTATGAGCTTCTACATGACCGCACACCCGATGTTTCATTTTTCCATGTGTTTGGTGCTCTGTGTTATCCAAACATCAATAGTGAGAACTTGGGTAAGCTTCAACCAAAAGCCGACATAGGTATTTTCATTGGTTACTCACCGTCCAAAAGAGCATACCGAATCTATAACCGTCGTCTTGGCAAGATTGTAGAAACTATGGACGCTGATTTCGACGAGCTGACAGCGATGGCTTCTGAGCAACACAGCTCTAAACCCGCGCTTCATGAGATGGGACCCAGTGCTATAAGTTCCGGATTAGTTCCCAACAATCCTTCTTCTACATCATTTTTACCACCATCAAGGCCCGAGTGGGATAAACTGTTTCAACCGTTGTTTGATGAATTCTTCGATCCCCCGACTGATGAAGTTCCAGTACCTGTAGTAATTGCTCCAATACCTGAAGTGGTTGCTCAAGTTAATGAACCTTTATCTAATGCATCTACAATTCACATTGAACCGGATGCACCTTCACCAAGTGATTCTCAAACTACACCTGAATCATCACCCCTACTTGTGCCTAATGATGTAGAAGAGGATTCTACTGATCACGACTTGGAATATGCTCACTTGCAAGAGCTTCCTTTCTTTGGTGTAGCGATCCCTGAAAACCCTTCAGCCGCCTCTACCTCAGAAGAATCTCCATCTATTGTTCACTCCAGACCACCTAGGATTGAAAACCATAGCACTAAATGGACAAAAGATCACCCAATTAGGAATGTTATTGGAGATCTAGACCGACCAGTCTCTACACGCCATCAATTACAAGAGAGTGCACTTTATTGTTACTTTGATGCATTTCTCTCTGAAGT